>JAREIK010002415.1:1455005-1938252 GCA_029783825.1 Sapria himalayana | reverse complement strand
TAAATTTTTATGAGTGAAGATCCATTCAATCTATTTTACTCTGATATTCGATAGATTCAACAGTCACAATACAAATCATTGAATCATACATCATACTTTATATACTAGTATCATAGTTATTAAAACATGCTTGAAGAATGCCTAAGACACAAATACCATTAAGCACCAACAAAAATTCCTTACTAGTGGCTTGTAACGAGGCAATATCATTCTGAAAGTCATTGGATGTGCCATAAAAGGTCTGCCTCACCCAAGCACACCTCGCCCCATCAAACAAGTTGTTGCAGCTTGTTCTTGGAATGAGTTCGAGCAAATCATTCTTAGACAAATTCGGGCACTCATTCTTGGAATGAACTCGGACAACTCATTCTTGGAATAAACTCGGACAACTCATTCTTGGAATAAACTCGGACAACTCATTATTGGAATGAGCTCGGACAACTCATTCTTGGAATGAGCTCGAACATCTTATTCATGGAAGGAGCTCTGACATCTCATTTGTGGAACGAGCTCTAATAGCTTTTTCTTGAAACTAGTTCGAATAACTCGTTCTTGGAACTAGATTGGACAACTAGTTCGTGTATACATACATATATATATATATATATACACACACACACACACATATGCATTCATATATTTATATATGTGTATATATATATATATATATATGCATACTTAAATATATCTATATGCATGCTTATATCTATATATAATTATAAGCATGCATGCATATATATATAATATATATATATATATATATATATATATATATATACTATACACACATACATATATGGATACATAGATATATATTTATATGCATGCATATGTATGTGTGTGTGCCTACATATATATAGTCATATACATACATATACATATACATATATATATATATATATATATATATATATATTAAATTATTAAATTTTATTATTTTATTTTTAAATTTTCAATATTTGTATTATTAAGAAATACTATTGACATTTTATTTTAGGTTTAATGTATTTTATTTGATTATATTTTATTAATATATAAAAATTATATATATTTTTATATATATTATGTTGGGTACACCTGGAAAAAAATATGCATCATAATTACACTTTATGCCTCAAGGGTCAGAAAGATTTTTATACTTCAGTGTACCTTACGCCTCAATAATTATGGCTAGTACAACTCTAGAAAATATAATTATAAAAAGAAAAATAGATATTTGACTGATATAATTATAACACTTATATATAATGAAGTATTGTAAAATAATCTTACAAAGAAATAATTTTAATCATAAACTATCTGATCAACTAAATATTTTTCTATTATTTCTTTTCGTATTCTTTTTATATCATGTATCATGGTGAGAGATTATTTAACTTACTTTCTAAAAATTTTGGAAGTATTTACTTAGGGATGTCAACTAGGCCAAGCAGCCCAAGCACGCCATAAGGCAAAGCATGGCCTAATTCAGAACCATGCTAGCCTAAATTGAAACAAAGCTAGCCTGGCTAGACTTGACCTGACTTAGCACGACCTGGCCAAAATGCATGCCAATGAGCTATGCCAGGCTACCCATTTTCAAAGCCGTGCCAGCACGGCATGGCTGGTGCTAAAAACCATGTCATGCCTAACGCGGCACAATCTATTTGACACATATACATTTAATTATTCAAGATCTCTCATCAAAAGATGATAAAATTTTACCCAAGATAAGATTATACACATGATTATCAAAGATATACATATTATTCAGGTAAGACTAATAGACTTCTAGTGAGTATGTATATCATATTTTTTAAGAATAATTTATTTTTTAATGAATCTAAACATGATAAGAATTTAACATAGAATCATGAAATCTTACTCTTTCATATTTTTTTGAAGTTCCACATGAGGTTCCATCAAAGAGAGAGCATTATAACTCAATTACTTCAAAACTTATTGTTTTGTACTATGATGATTCTTATTTCGAGATAACATACATATCACTAAATACAGAACATATTGGTATCATGGGCTTCATGGGCCACCCGTAGAATCCAATCCTACAAAAATTTTACCCATTAGATATCCAACCCTATCCATGAGGAGAGCCTATAAAAATTATCACACATCAAAAATTTAAAGTAAAATATGATGTTATAGTCACCTCATTATTTATACTAGATAATCCACTAATAAAAAAACATAGCAATCCACTAATAAAAACAAAAGGTCTTATGAGAAACTAGATAATCTTATAGTCACCTCATTTAATCTTAACCTTCTGATTATTTTAAAAAAAATAGATATGTTATACTCGAATTAATATTTCACATATATTTATATATTCATGTCATCTCTGATCTTTTCTTTTATTATTATTTTTATTTATACTAGAATATCTAAATCTCAATTTGAGGTATTATCTAATTAAATATATAAAATGATTATGATAAAATAGATAAATATACTTCATTCAAATAGGATTTAGTAACTAATACCTTGACCCATATGAAACTCTTATTTGTTGTAAGTGAATATTCTCAATAAAGATTAGTCATGATAATCAAGTAATTTGTTAGAAGGTGAGTCTTATTATAAGAAATTTATTTAGACCTTTAGAGTTAATTATCAAGATACTTTCTCTTCAGTAACCAAGTTGGCCTCCATACGAGTCCTTAATTCTCTTGTAATTACTCACAAATAAATAATATATCATATGAATGTAAAAAAATATTTTTCTTAATGTTAATCTAAAGGAAGAGAATCATCTAGAGCAACAATCTAATTTTTAAATCTAAATAAAATACATAAATTTAGTTTGTAGATTACAAAATGCCTTTTATGGTCTAAAGCCACCTATGAGAACTTGATTTTTAAATATCAAGATCAGTTATTAAAATACTCTCTTCAGTAACCAAGTTGGCCTTCATACGAATCCTTAATTCTCTTGTAATTACTCACAAATAGATAATATATCATATGAATGCAAAAAATATTTTTCTTCATGTTAATCTAAAGGAAGAGAATCATCTGGAGCAACAATCTAATTTTTAAATCTAAATAAAATACATAAATTTAGTTTGTAGATTACAAAATGCTTTTATATGATCTAAAGCCACTTATGAGAACTTAATTTTTAAATATCAAGCTCAATTATCTCCATTGGATTATACAAGTATGTTATATATTATTTTTTATTATTCTTAGATAACTTCAAGTGACAAACTTATTTTATCGATTACATATGTGAATAAAATTCTATTAACTTGAAATGATGAGCTGACAATCACTCAACTCAAAAAAAATTATAATTTTAGATGAAAAAACTTTTGAAGTTCAAATATTTTATTTTGATTGAAAAAGAATATGATTGAAAAAGTAATAAAATGTCACATATGAGATATAACTTAGATATTGTTGAGTTTTAATTTATTTTACGTTGCTTTTATTTCTCTTTTATTTTTTGAGAGCACCCAACTTGTGGGCTGCCCCAAACTCTGTGTGTGTGATTTATGTTATTGATTATTATTCATTCCAAAAAAAAAAGATTATTGTTTGCATGCTCCTCTCTATATCTCTTCTATCTTTTTCTAATGTTCACCTTAAATCCTAACCCTAAAAAAATTTTTCATGGTATCAAAGGGATTTTTCTGGCAAAGAAGCATCGAAGATGTGGTGCATGGGCCTCTATGAGCTCCGACGACTACTATCGATAGAATTTTTTGCAATGACAACCATCACACCAATTCTGAACACTAAAATCATTGCATTCCAAAAGTTTTACTGATGTATTTTTCTTATTTTGTGGATATCAGACATATGACGATGCAATTAATAAAAAAAATATATTTTTCACTCACGATGATATAACCCATGGCAGCCAACACAACGAAGATATTACATAATCCTAAATATTGAAGTGTTTTGGAATTTTCAAAATATTTAATTTTGGTCATTCTATTTTTTTTAATGCAAAACATTTTAATTGCATGTTTTATGATTCTAGTATTCTTTTGGTAGAAACTTACATTGCATGTATGGCATCAACGAGATTAAAGGACATATGAAGCCTATGTGGACCACTGACTATAATCCAATGAATTTTGAGGACAGTTACTTTTATTCTTTGGGATATATTAGTGAGGATCCAACATCTAACTATCATTGATAAGTAGATGAGGTTTGACACATAATTACGAGTATACTTGTGATAACCAACTGACTTAACATTTTAGGATATGGTCACTTGCAAAAGAGTTTAGGATATGATCAATTGATAATTTCGATGTATTATTCAATGATAAATTAATCGTATGATGTTATTACATTGTTGTAAGAATTTAGATTATTTTAGCGAAATGAAATGACTCATTATGCAACTTTAGCATAACTGCAGGATAGAATTATTGATGTGATACCAGTATTTATAGATCAAATGACATTAAGGATATTTAGCGAACAAGTTAGTAGAATTCTTAATATTCATTCATTAGGAGAATGATTTACTAGTTTGTTAACACATTCTTATAAAGAGAACACTTTCATCTTTTCCATAGATTTATCAGAAAGTGACTCAGGCAGTTCTAGCTATTCCTAGAATGATGAGGGAGCAAGGAGACCTGACACAAATATGCCAAGAGAAAAGAAGATAAATATGACATGTTCTTTCTATAGGAGGTCAGAACATACTCAAGAGATGTGCTAGATATTACAACCCAAGTTACGATTAACTTTTCAAGTTTCAAAGACTATATAGTAGATCATCGGATCAACTCATGATGATTATTCTACAATCGCATCCACTAGAGATGGGATTACTCCAATGACAATAATACATAATCCTAAATATTAAAGTTTTTTGGAATTTACAAAATATTTAATGTATTTCTAATTTTTTTTTTAATACAACATATTTTATATGCATGTTTTAAAATTTTAGTATTCTTTTGTGCACAAAATTACATTGCATGTGGAACATCGACGAGATTGAAGGATATATGGAACCTATGTGGACCAATGGGTATAACCTAGTGAATTTTGAGGACAACTATTTTTACTATTTGAGGTACATTAGTGAAGATCCAATTTCAAATCAAGAATACAATGACTACTTATTATAAGGCCAACCTCTAACTAATATTGATAATTAGATCCGAATTTACACATAATTTTGTGAGTCATTATGTCATTTTTCATATGTAGTAAATGTATTTTTGCCTCTTCTCTTCATGAGTGAAACATATTCAAATATACTATTATTTCATAAAAAAATATACAAAATGATTCTAAAATTACTTTATATATACTCATCATTGAACAAATAATACACACACACACACACACACATAAACTCTCATAGAAATCCAAATTCTTATCTTTGATTACCAGTTTAACATTCAAGATTAATATGGAGCAATTTGAAAGGGGTGTTCTAGATTAATTTTATGTTTTTATTTTATTTTATGCTATATATATATCTATATATTAAATGATTTTATATCATAGTATATGATAGTATTTTTCTATCTTTTCTATTTAAACATAATATTTTATATGTTTTTTTATCACATAGTAAATATGAAAAAGTTTGATGATTTATTTTCTACTTTTTTCTCTCTAGATTCAACACTTAGAAATAGTTTGATATAGAATTATGTTTGTATTTTGACATATATAATATATTTTATGTTTTTGTATCACCAAATATATTTTATAATATAAAATCATATAATATATTATATTATATTATTTTATATTATAAAATAGATATAAAATATTTTATGTTTTTTTGATCACTTGGTAGTTTTGGTATAAAATAATAAACACCCTGCCATATGTGGGGAACACAAAAACTAACTTCATAAATATCATATCAAGACCAAGCTTTCAATGTTGGCAAAGTGGTCAATGATGAATGGTTTGGCAGAAATGCCACTTCACAAAGCATGTTCCGATATCATTATATGGTAACTATTCTTTGAGCAAGACATGCAAAATTCACATTCATTATCGAATAACACAAAACTGTACATAATGATAAATCATTATATTATCCAGTAGATAACACAAAACTGTACATAATATTTTAATATCATGATATCATTATCACTTTTATCTACATTTTGAGTAGAAAACAACTTTAATAACGTATACCCATCATAGGTTGGATTAATTTTTAAATAGATAGAAATTATCTGCCGGATGTATGCATGCATACCTATTCTACCAATTTAGTCTCACATAAATGTTAAGGACTTATTAAGACTACTACTTCATCTTCGAATACATTCTTTTTTTTTATGAGCATAGACATCCCCATTATTCAAAGTCAGCTAGCATACACCTCAACTAATCACACAAGAAAATGAGTCTTCCATTTAGTTCCACCTCTAGATAAGTCCAATTTGATTGGAAGTGGGATTTGAACTGAGAATATTATGTCCCAAAATTCATTCTTAACCAATCCAACCAAGTCCATGGAAACTCCAACATTTTCTGTCTTTGTTATGCAAGAGGAGCATTTAAAATATATGTGAGCTCATAATATATACTAGTATCATATATGATGATATATTGAAATATATAAGTTTTGCACTTTTTTGTATTTCTTTAAATACTTATATTTAGCATAGTATCTAATATGAAAAATAATAGTCTATTGAAACCATTCAATTTTTTCACAATGTATTTGGCAAAGTAACAAAGTGAAAATATAATAGTTCATTAGCACCATTTAATTTTTTCACCATATATGTAATGTGCATTACCACCAACAATAATATCTTTTCAATCAAAATAATATCATGAGAAGAATTTCCTACTAAATATTTGTCAGAAAAAAATAATATATTTTAGAAAATTTGAACTGCATTTTTGAATAATATTTTACTTTAAAATAAAAATCATAAATGTCAAATTTTACTTATCCATAGCAGAAACATTGTTTCTAAAATAAAAATTTCATTAGTGTAATCTTCTCATTGATCTCAATCGAATCATATTAACTGGATTATTATCGATAATAATATATTGCTTCTATTATTTTTTTCATGTGATATATTTTAAACAACATAACATGAAAATTATCTCCTCCTATTAACTAGTAAAAATTTATAATTACAATGAGCTACATTAGTATGAGAATGATTTACTAGTCATTAAAAACTCAATCATTTTCAAATTCATACAAGCACATTAGCAAGAATATGAATTACAACGATCAAACATGATTTAGTTAAGTATTAAAACCTTTGGTAGTTTATAAAGAAAAATATATCGAAAGTTTTCATTACTTGCATAATCGACAATAAAGTTAGGAATTTATCAACTTCATTATAAACATCTAACACATTTCATTTTTACAATGATATTACTCAAATTGTAGGTTATATTTAAACATAGAATAATGATAAAACTTAAAACATGAAGTTATCTATGATAGCAAAACAAATATTCGAGAAAATTCTGATCAAGACAAAGCTAGCTTAAGTATTGTAAGCTTCAAAGATTAAGACAACACATCAAATGAGTATTTTTATCAACGAACACTAAATAAATAAGAAGACTAATATATAAAAGAAATAAAAAAAACCTTAATACCTCATGTCAAACTAATGCATAGATATTCAGCACATTAAAATCTGCGAAAAAAAAAAAGAACTAAGATCTCATAAAAACCATAAATATATCTATTGACTAATCTGCACAATGAATATAAGCTATAACAGTATAACTAGATGGGACAAATAATCTAGATGAGCCCAGCACAGTCTACAAAAGTCAACCTAAAATAACTTGGCACGACTAGACCTGTGCTTGAAATATGTGCAGGCTGGCATGGCTCAAGCCATTGACCTACATGCCACAAAACTACACACCACAGCACGACCCACAAAATTGGCATGCACTGACAGAATTAGGCTTGGGTGATGAAACATATATGGCCATGCTCCGGATCAGGCAAAAATCCTAACTCGAGGTCGCACCTAAAACTCGATATATGACAAAATTGGCATGCACTGACTAGACCGGCTGCTTGTCCTTCCATAACCGCTCCGTGGGGACACACTTTCAGTAAAAGAAGAGCGAATCGCATAGCTATATCGAGGTTAGCTAGCGGGAGAGACCCAACGACTTTTAAAAATAACCATAATCAAGTCGGGTTAGGTTATTCCACACTAGGGCTAGCTGTTAGCCCACGCCCAGATTAGCATGGATCAAACCAAAGTCAGCTCAACAAGAACCTGGACTATCACAAGTGTAAGCCATGCTGGGCCAGACATAACACAAGCATAGCACACAAGCCATTTTAGATTTGTGTATGGCCCAACCCAATATAACTCATTTGATATCTCTAGTTATAATAATTATCTCAACATGTATTATATATGAGAAAGAAACAATCTGCTTATATATACTTTATTCATTCATGAAACTAAATTAAAGATTATATATATCATTATATGATTATCAGATACAATAATTGAAGGAAATATATGCGAGTATACATATCTGCTTAAGAATGTATTTGATTCAAAATATTTAACAAGCATTTGTTATCATCATTCTAAGCTATACAGTACTAGATCTTGATATTACTATTTGTCTTATATTTTTTTATAAAATAAAATTATCACAAAAAAAAATATAACATCTCATTATATATTTCATATATGTGTAAGGTTGTGCTCAAGTCAAACTAAAAAAATTAAATAATTGGAAATACATTTTAATTAGTTAAAGAAATGTCAAAGTCTAGAGATTTCTTCACAAACTAAAATATAAGTAAAAATAAATATTGGAGAATCTATCATAGAGAATCTAGAAATCACCTATTATATTAAATGCATAGACTATATTTAATTTAATAATTATCAGATTATTAATTTTTATATAATTTTCTTATAAGTAGTTAAGATAACTGAAGAGTTCATATCAAACAAGAAATTAATACATGTCCCAGTAGCAATATCTCCTAAAATACAACCTAAAAAATAAATCGCTATTATAATTTTAGCCATGTAACTCCCTTGTGACAATAAAATATTTCTTCTGTAATAAAATATTTATATCCTAAGAAAATATACAAGCCTTCTAAAATTATTTGTTTAAAATTATAACAGAAGATAATCATTAAATTAGGTAATTTCCAACTCATCATCATTCGTAATAAGAATATAATCCTCATACAAAATCAACAACATAATCATATCAATTAAACTCCTATAAAAAATATAAATTAATTTCTAATATATTTATATAAATCAAAAGAGATGGCTGCTAATGAAATCCTCACAAATAAAATTCTCAGTAACCATTTCATATCATCCAAAACCTTTCAAAATCAACAAATTGAATCTAACTAGTATGTCACTGCTCAAAAACCATCGATTGCTCCATATGCATGATTTCTTTATTATCACCAAGAGAAAGATATTATTCACATTTAATTAGTACATCTTTCATCAGTGATATATTGTCAAGTGATTTAAATATTCATATTGAAATTATTTTATCTGCTAAAGAGAATATCCTATTAATTCACTCAAAATATCTAAGTAAATTACTTGGTAACAAGTCTCCTTTCAAGTTAGAGGTGTCTATTGAGTTAGACAGCCCAAGTCAGGTCTAAGAATGATACAAAAATATCATGCTTGTCATGACATGACACGAAAATGTCATGCCTAGCAGGCATGGACTAAAGTCGTGCCTATCATGACACGACATAGTCCATAATCATGCCTATACATGCCTCATGAAAGTTCATGCCATGCCGGGCTTGTAATGGATGTGGTGCATACCATGTCAGGCAATCCCACATAGTTTGGCACAACCAACACTAATAGGCATGAGCTACAAAGTACAGCACGACCAGCTTGAATAGGCACAACCCATGGGGTTCGATGTGTTCCTAATACATGCATGTCATGGTGGAGCATTTTTTGAACATGCATGTGCATTCACTCGCCTCTTTTTATAATGTTATTTATAAATGGAACACAAGAATATTTTATGAATCATAAGCTTTAGTTTATACATGAGATCTTAGCCTAGAAATATTCTTCCTTAATTGCCTTAGTCAGTCTTCTCTTGCTCTCACAAAAGTTAAATTCACTTGATCGCACAAACAAGCTTAACAAAAAAGATAAATATTTAGAGAGAGAAAATATATTATAAATAAAACATAGATGAATACAATGTTGTGATGGCTCTTTATATAACGAGGGCTATCTTTCACTAATGATTTAGAATATATCATATGTCACAATGATATTACATTAGAAATTCTTAAAATATTCTTAGAATAATAAAAGACCTTGAAGTCTTTAGAACCTTCTAGAATCTATTAGGAGCCTCTTTAAGTCATTTCACTACCTTCACTATTAAGCAGTCTCTTCCATTTTATCAAGTATTATTGTCTTGGTAAATAATTATTCTTTCACATGACTTGCTTTGCTAAAATAACTTATATCATCTTTTCATAGAAAAATTTTACTCCTATAGATATTTGGTGTGACTCGCTTCATTTAGGATCACATTAATCATCATGGAATAGCTTCAACATGCTTACATGAAATCTTAAATACACTTTAAATTTTTGAGATAAATCAAGTTGATATCAGATATCACAAACTATTTTGAGAATACAATAAGGTATTTAGAATCTTCATACTAAGTATAGTTTTATAAACACAAATCCCCCACTTGATAAAGTATATCCCTTCGTTTGCTATTAGCCTTCTTCTTTGATCACATGACTGCTTTGTGCAATACAATCCAAGCCGAATCAATTTATTTGTCTCACCTTAGCAAAAAAATAAATTGTTGAATTTTATCTCGCTTATCCCATCTTAATAGTGTTTGGGATATATAGTTGTTGCCCAATCATAATTTCAAAATGACTTTTTTCCATTAATTTTATATGCTACAAGTTATAAGAAAATTAGGTAATATCTAATAGTTTAGGTTGATCCCTTTGTGAGATAATCACAAATTAACGCAAAAATATTTCAAATAGTTTTGAGGTTAAGCACTCGTCAAAAATTTTAAATTTGATTCCATCAATTTAAAAATCTCTAATCATAATCACCTCGAGAATTGCACATCTTGATCACTGACATTGAACCAAGAAATATCCAAATACTTTATAATATTGTTAAGAAATAATTTTGATGCTTCCTTTGCTAAATATTCTATACTAACAAGAATGAAAGTAATATATTTGAGAATTAATCAATTATCACTATAATGTTTCCAAAGCTATCAATTTTAAATAATTCCATAATAAAATCTATAGAGATACTTTTCCAAGGGCATTCTAGAATTATTTATGGTTATAGAAGACTTGTTGTCTTCTATTCCATTTTATTTTGTTGAAAAAATAGACAAAACATCATATAGATTTCTACATCATTTTTTATGTGCGAAAAATAATATCACTCTTCCACTAGAGCAATGGTACGTTGCATATCTATATGGCTAGCACACTTGACATCATGGTACTCCTACATAATTTCTTTTTGCAACCTTCCAAATGAAGAAGCATACAATCATCGTTTCTTTTTCAAAAAGCACATCATTTTCCACACAATTTTTTTTCCTTCTATGACATATTCCATAAAAGATTTAGTCATAAGATATTTATATAATTCTTTTCTAATATAATCTTGCAAGTATTTGTGCGATTGGCTAATAGCTACAAGCTCAGCACAACATTGATTCTTCCATAAAAGACATATTCCATAATTAAACTCTATAATGAACACTCACCATTGAACATGATTGGGAGTTTACTTCTTTTGTAACTAGAAATAACTAATATTCATATTATCAATTTTTATCACAAATCTTAATCCAAAAAAAAATAGTGTCTCCATACTCACAAAAAATCAATCCTACCATCATTTCTTTTTCATGGACTATATATTATTATTCAATTTCATTTAGCTTTCATCTTTGAAATAGAATTTGATGACTTGTTGAACAAATATGCCACCAATCATAAAATCTGAAATATCTATGTGTACTTTCAAATAATTTGAAATGATATGATAAGGCTGGGACATATTCTTAGGTGATATTTAGAGATGTCAAACGGGTTGTGTCATACTAGCATAAGTATTCTTTAGGCTCATCTGAGCGACCGTTTTGTGCCTAGCATGACATAGTTTTTAGCATGGATTATGTAATGCATGTACGACTCTAAAAATGAGCAATCCGGCATGGCTCATTGGCATGTCTTTTGCATAGGTTTTACTTGATCATATTTAGTCATGCCGAGTTGGGTCAGGCCTGGCCAGACTAATCTGGTTCATTCCATGCTAGTCTTGGTCAGGTCTAGGCTAGCCCGAGTCAAGTCTAGGCTAGACCAAGGTACCATGCTAGCATGTGTTGCTAACTAGGCCAAAGCTAACCCGCATAAGCCGGAATGTCAAGCTTGGCCAGGCCATGCCATGCCTCCCATGCCAAAACTTTGGCATGGCATGGCCTGAGCCATGTTGTAGACTGTAGCCAGCCATGACATTGAACCAGGTCATATCATATATGGCATGGTTGAACCATGTCATGCTTAGGTGGCTTAGCCCAGTTGACACCTTTAATGATATCCTGTTTTAAATCAACAAAAGATTTTTGACAAGCTTTGCTCCATTTCCAAAGCCTTTTTATTCTAGAACGTGTTAGTCAAAAATATGACAATGCAAAAATATTTCCAAATAAAATACTGATAATAATGATCAACTAAAAATGATCACAGCTTTCTCACTTTAGTTAGTAGCTCTTATTCAATAATAGCCCGCACTATATTTGCCCATTCGTATTACTCCATCACTCACAATAAGACCTAGAATTTAAAGTTTCCAGTTAAACATAAAAATATTTTGTTCATTTGACAATTCATATTTCTGCAAGGTTTAAAACACTTACCTCAAATGATTAACATATTTTTTTAATAAATTGCTGCTATACATAATATTAGCATCCAAATATACTACTACAAAATGATCAATGAAAGATTGATTTCAGTACCTTGTTTATAAGTGTATAAAATATGATTGTGGATTTGTAAATTCAAATAAAATTATCAAAAATTCATTGGAATCATACTTTTAACTATTTACACTTGATAGAACCCCAACCTCAAATCAAATTTTGAAAAACTATCTTGTATTCTCAAGTTGTTCTAGCAAGTTTGCTATCAAAGAAATTTAAAATTTATTCTTAATCATCAACTTATTGAGACTCGATATTCCATATAAGTTTGCAATCAAACAATAATATCATATGGATCCTTTGAAGGTCAAAATATCTATCATCGATTAATTATTTTAATTGCTTCCTTGGCCATTTGAGTTATAGAGAGTCATTCAATAAGATGTCTTAGCATCTAGAAGGGCATTTGGCACCAACTCAATTTGATAATTCACTTTAATCTTTGGTAGAAATATTTTTAGCAACTCTAAAAACATGACATTTTAAAATACTTCTAGAAGTTTTAATATTTCTATAAATGCCTCGCAAATGACCTCCAAATTCTAAGTATTTTTTGTGTCGTCAGACAAATTATTTAATTGCATCTCACTCATTTTGCTAATTGCATTGTATACATGTTTTTTTTGTAGATTATCTGATAATTAACATTATTAAAATAATAAATTGACAAATAAGATTTAAGTTACACATACAGTCAGCAAAGAAAATTAGAAATACATTTACCTAATTTATAAAATCTAACTTAAATACTAATTACTATTTCAACGTATCATATTATGATATTAAGAATTTAAAAATATTAAATTGATAAAAATCATATAAATTCACTTATCTCGTGCTAACTAAGATTACACTTAATCTACTGACCCCTCCGTTATCTAACATAATATTGAAGTCTATTTTTTTTATAACTATGAATATTATTTTAGATAAAAAAATAAATATTGCGACTAAATATCGTAAAAGCATTGTCATAGTCAAATAACAAAGAAAATTCACGAATAATTCTTTATAATCAAGTAAAAGAATTACTAGTAGATGATGACTCACAATCACATGACATCAAGGATATCGAGACTATGACTACAAACACAAGCTTGAAATGTGACAGACCAACCCATATAAACGAATCACAGATATTAATGGATTGACATGTTATTATTGCTAACTATTATAATATATCATTCTTTTATAATTTACTATTTTATTTTTATTTACAATATCAATATGAAACCAATACTACAAAATAAATATATTTTTTATAGAATTGTAACTTTTAATCATTTTGATTTATAATGTACTTTATTTTTATTATTTATATGTATAAAAATTAAATTTTAGGTTTAAAGATAAACTTTATATGACAAAGTCAATGGCCACAGCCCCACATCCCATACCCAGTGACCACTGGCTGTAAAATTTTAATTACAACAAGTGACGATGGTCACTCTGCACTAGCAACTCCTGATTGGCCAATATGGTCAGGCCAAATCACTTGAGAGGTTGACCATTGGGCCACGTCGGGCTTAATCCCATATTGTCGTGCCAGCACAATATTGTTTGAGTACCCAATACATGTCATGTCAGGCTGCTTGGTCACACAATAACTATGCCCCACTAAGTAAAGTCATTACATATCTACTATGTGCAATGAGGTATCGATGCCCATTGCATCGACACCATGATACGCAATGGTGAGCAATAGTACCGGTACGTAATTGTGAGCAATAGTACCGATACGCAATGGTGAGCAATAGTACCGATACGCAATGGTGAGCAATAGTACCGATATGCAATGATCCATTATTCTTTGTGCATAATTGATGGTGCCCAAAAAATATGGGTTTCATGGTAAGTCTCAAATTTCAATTTTTCAATTTTTTGATTTTACCCAAAATATAATTTCAAAAAAACCTCTCAAATTAGGATTTACTATTCATCTGGAAATATTTATTTAATTTCAACAGTAGTTTTGAAAATCCTAATTGGTTGATTTAAAGCAAATTTATATTTTTCGATTTTAAATTGAGAAAATCCTAATTTCAGTTGGCAAATTTAATTTGTATTATTAAGTATGAAATAGAGATAATCCCATTATAGATAAATAAAATATAAACTAATTTTGGTATACACAATGTATGAGAATATGTCACACCCAAGACAATTAATGAGTATTAATTTTAGAGAAAAAACTAGAAGTAAAACACCGAGATAAACTAATTTTCAAAGTCGGAGCCATCTAGGAGTTCTTATAGAATTCATTCATCATGACATTTATTAGATAGAAATATATATATTACTCTCTAACTCTAAGCTAGTAGTACACTTTTCTTTCTTTAAGTATTACTAGTTTCATCGCTCATACTCACTAATCAAACTCTTTAATTATTGATAAGAAGTCATAACTCATTTCACAGATAATCATCTAATAAAATCAACTCTATTTATTAAATTTTTTTTCTTGTTCTAAAAATAATGTTTTGGGCAATGTTAAATCCTCTAAAAATATTGGATATGACAATATTCAGCTCAATTTTTTATTTTTTGAAAATGTCATGTTTATTCCTGATTTATCTCATTGGTCTACTTTTAGTGAATTGACTTTTTATGCAACTTAATTAAGACTTAATTTTTTATTTACTAATATTTATTTGCATTATCAAAAGTCTATAAAATAAATTTATTTATGATTGAGCATGCTTAATTATATATCTTCTCTCTTAAAGTAAGATTTTCGTCTAAATATTTAAGTGCATTAGATCCTTTATTTGTGCATTCTCAAATTAATCATTCATCAATGGTCAAGTTGAGAATATTTTATCCTACACTTTAAAATATTTCAATTATAGAGTGTGAGGCATATTAACTGAGAATGCATATCATAGCTTCATATCATGTCAATCAGTCTAATGTGAAAAAGAACTTATTTGATTTGATATACTCAGATTTATAGGAATCTAATACAAATTCAATCTAAGAGAACTTGAAGTATTTGTTTACTTTTATTAATGATTACTCGTGGCATACATGAGAATTTTTATTTTGTGTTGGATAACAAATATTTTTTATTTTTTAGACATTTTATTTAAAAAATCAATTTGATAATAATATCAAAAAGATAAAAAATAATAATATATAAAAATATATGTCAGAAAAATTCAAAACTTACTACATAAATCATGACACCACATACCAGACTTTTTATGCCAGCATACATATATAAAATAGAATGATTAAAAATAAGAATAAATATTTAATTAAGATGACTCGGACACTCAAATTTAAGAAGAGTATTCGAAAATATTTTTGAAAAAATATAATTTTAACCACACATTACAAAACAATAGAAAGCCTTAAGGTGTCAACCGGGCTGGGCCGGTCCGTTCCGGCATGAGGCACGACACGATTCGGCCGTGCCTAGGCCGGCCTGACATGGGAATTTCTCGTGCCCGGCCAACCTGGCCTCGTGCCGTGCCTGACCCGGCATAGTTCGGTGGGCCAGAGGACAACTCGCCAGCACAGAACATGTCCCGTAGACCCGCACCCCATGTCCCCACCCCATCGCCAATGCCATTCAGTTTGGATAGGGAAAACCCACGAGCACAGGTCCACTCCGACCCGACCTGCGGTCCAACCCGACCCGAATCCCCCCCTCCAACAGTTAAAAAAATTGAATATTAGCCGTTGGAATTTGCCTCCAACGGCTAGGGGGCAGAATCCGACTGCTCTCAAGATTCTGCCGACTAAAATTGAATAAAAATTAAAAAAATATATAAAAAATACCTTTTTAAAAAAAAATTCTTTAATCTATAAAATCCCTACTACCTCTCTATAATATTTATGTTTTTTCATAAACATTTATTCTCAAATCTCACTCTCTCAAAATTCTCTCAAAATTCTTACTCTTCTCTCTCTCGAGACTCGGGATTTCGTCATTCGGCTTAGTTTTTTGGGACTCTCAACTTGGGTTTGTAATTTTGAACTAGACTGCGGTGCACCATGCACGTGATCTACCTCACTGCTTTACCGAATATTTTAAGTTTTTTTGTTTACTTTTTTTCTCTCTCTAATCCAAAAATCTAAAATCTATCATCTAGGTTCCACCTCCTGTTTAACAAAAATCCAAAAAAATAACAAATACTAATGAAATATATTTAAATTTTAGAAATAAAAATCTTACACAAATGTCTGAGGCTGCTGAAATTTTGATTTCTCCAGTCCTCTCAACCCAAACATCTAAAAAATAAAAAAATAAAAGGACTTCTGTAGTTTGGACTCATTTTAAATTAATAAAATAAAAAAATATTACAGATGAGGAATAAGAAATAACATAGTACAAATATTGTATGAGAAATTTAACTTGTAAGAGTTCGTTTGTGACTGGGCACCTTAAGAGGTATACCGAATTATGCACCAAAAAACATGATGTATTAGATCTTAGGCAAACTCAACTTAGCACTATATTTTTTAAGGCTGGATTAAGTTCAGTCTCAAAGTTCACTCCCTTCGTATACTGCAGCGAGTTGGGCAAGGAAGGTATGGCCAAACTTATCACATTGATGAGTCTTCCGATCAGATTTTTGAAAGATACAAGAATAGTGTGCATCATCCAAATATATTTTCAGCCTTCTTATCGTAGGATTCCAAGGTTCACATTAAGGAATGACATACTAAAATTTTATAAGTTAGAAAAATAAATAATAATTAATGAATTTATGGCATATAGTGGAGTGGTGTCCGTGACGTCCGATATCTAGACAAGTCACGATGAATCATCTTGTGCATGTCTCACCAGCTACTACGTATATTCTAACTGGATTATAAATAAAAAAAATTTAGGATTTTCTAAAATTCTCAATTCTCATGATGGCCCATCCATTTTTGAGTGTATGATTAAAATCTTTAGGGAATATAAAATTTAAAATAAAAATTTTAATGCCACATTAGATTACGCATCTAGCAATAGAGTAGTGATTAATATGTTTGTTAGGAATATTACAGACGCATCATTAGGAGAGATCTTTCATGTCAGAATGCTATATCACGTGATTAACCTGATTGTACAATCGGATATGAAGATGTGTTCCCCTGCGTTGAATAATATATATAATACACTAAAATATATTCGTACTCTTCATTGATAATAAGAATTTGATAGTCTCTGTTTGTCTACGAATCTTAGAAAAAATTCTAATCGGATGTGAGACACCATTGAAATTACACGTAAATGATATTAGAGTTATGTGTTGGATACGAACACGTGATATCCGACTACGTCAATAGTAAAAGTGACACTTATTATTGATGACACATACTATGCTTCAAGAATTTTATTTATAAAATTTCCTGAAGATTTTTTATGACACGACACTATTTCATCTATTTATTATCTCGTTGCATGCATGAAACCTAGTGATAAGATGAAAGGGGTAAATAACATCCTGACTTATATTTCCTCGTGCATGAACCTGAAAGACATACCTGAAGGATTTATTAACGAAAAGTTGACTGACTTGTTCACATACAACGATATTAGGTATGGTGGTGATGTTGGTGAGACTGTGATTACGGACATGGATACATTTTTCAAAGATGATAATTTTTCCATTCAATTAGCAAGAAAAAAACGACAGGGTGGATCACCTTTCTCGGTACTTAGATACTAAGTACCAGTACTTAGAAACGAAGGAGGAAACGAAGAACATAGAAGCGAGCTTTCTCGGTACTTAGATACTGATTAATACTTAATCCTATCACATTTTGATACTAAGAATCTTGATATAATACAGTAGTAGAAATTATATAAGTATACCTTTCCCTTGCTATCTAGGATGGCACAAGATCTACTAGCTCATTGGATGTCAAGCGTAGAATCAAAGTCTGCTTTTTCTGTAGTAATAAACATAATTTCGCATACGAGAACGAGATTACGTTCACATATTATTGAGATCTTGGTCTGTTTGAAAAATTGGGATGATTTGAGGTTTAACATCCAGGATCGTGTTGGAGCTGGAACAAGGACTGCATTCGCTGCGAAAGTGAAGAAATTTATTTCTAATGATGATGATCCATATGATAGTGATTTTGATGTTGCTGTTCATAATGCTCATAATATACCGATTGACGATTGACGTGGTTGTCAATTTATCCTCCCTGTTGCCAGACGCTAGTTGCCAATGTCACGCCACGCCACATGTCATCTTTCATTGTCACGTGATTTTGATTTTTGATCCCTCACGATCACAGACACAGTTGATTTGTGTTATTTATTCTTGATTTTGCTTTTTGATTTCGATGTTTTGTTTTGAAATTGATTGTACATTTTTTTATTTACGTTACGTTGTATTTATTTTGGTTCGGTATCTATTGACTAATTGGACATTTGATTTGCTATTATTTTTGACTTTATAATTTTTTTACTTAATTTTTTTGTTTAATTTATTTTTGTATTTACAATTTTCATTTAAATATTAAAACTCTATAATTTAATTCTAATAAATTATAATCTAAATTTATTAAAAATTAATAAAAAAAATTTAAACTTTTTTAATATTTTCAAGTTATAAATTTTTAATAATTTTGAAGTTACCAATTTAAAATTTGTATTTTATTAAATTTTTAATAAAAAAATTTAAACTTTGTAATTTATTAAATTTTTAACAATTTTCAAGTTACAAATTTAAAAATTTAAACAATATCTATATATAAATATAATATATATTTTATATATAATATACTTTAATACCATACTTTAAATTTTTTAAAATATAAAATTTTTATTTTTTTTAACCAGGCCCGCACGGGCCTTGTTAATACTATACTTTAATACTATAATATAAGTTCACCTTTTTTTAGTTGTCAAACCAAACAAGGAAAGAAAAAAGAAAAACAATATGAACTCTCATTCTTTATGTCTTTTCCATAAACAGAAATAGAGTCAACAACAATAAAAAGAAGAATGAAGAAAAACAACACTAGACTACAGCTCTTGAAGAAAAACTATATGAACTCTCATTCTCGCGCTCTCACGCTCTCTCCCTCTATCGCTCTCTCGGTCTCGCTCTCGGTCTCTCGATCTCGCTCCCTCTCTCACGCTCTCACTCCCGCTCCCTCTCGTGTCCTCTCGCGCCCTCTGGGGGCACTCTCGCTCTCTCTCTCAATCTCCCTCTCTACTGATAATTGGAAAGGAAAAAGAAAAAAAAGAATCTTTCTCGCTCTCGCCCTCTACCTATGGGGTGCTCTCCCGCTCTCTTGTTTATACTCGTCCATCACCCAAAAACAATCACTCTTGTGCTCTCGCTCTCTCACTCTCTCTCGCACTATCTCGCTCTATCTCGCCCTCTCTCTCGCCCTCTCTCTCGCCCTCTCTCTCGCCCTCTCTCTCGCCCTCTCTCTCGCCCTCTCTCTCGCCCTCTCTCTCGCCCTCTCTCTCGCCCCTCTCTCCCCCCTCTCTCCCCCCTCTCTCGCTCCTCTCTCGCCCCCTCTCTCGCCCCTCTCTCCCCCCTCTCTCGCTCCTCTCTCGCCCCCTCTCTCGCCCCCTCTCTCGCCCCCTCTCTCGCCCCCTCTCTCGCCCTCTCCCGCGCTCTCTCTCGCTCACTCCCTCGCTCTCTATTGCACTCTCTCACGCTCTCTCTCGCCCTCTCTCACCCATTCGCTCTCGCCCATTCGCCTTGGCCCTTCTCTCCCATTCGCTCTCGCCCTCTCTCGCCCAATCTCTCGCCCTCTCTCTCTTGCCCTCTCTCTCGCCCTCTCTCTCGCCCTCTCTCTCTTGCCCTCTCTCTCGCCCCTCTCTCGCCCTCTCTCTTGCCCTCTCTCTCGCCCTCTCTCTCGCCCCTCTCTCTCACCCCTCTCTCTCGCCCTCTCTCTTGCCCTCTCTCGCTCACTCCCTCTCTCTCTCGCCCTCTCTCTCTCCCCCCTCCCTCGCCCCTCTCTCGCCCTCTCTCTCGCCCTCTCTCTCGCCCTCTCTCTCGCCCTCTCTCTCGCCCTCTCTCTCGCCCCTCTCTCTCGCCCCTCTCTCTGGCCCTCTCTCGCCCTCTCTCTCGCCCTCTCTCGCTCACTCCCTCGCTCCCTATCGCACTCTCTCACGCTCTCTCTGGCCCTCTCTCACCCATTCGCTCTCGCCCATTCGCCTTGGCCCTTCTCGCCCATTCGCTCTCGCCCTCTCTCGCCCTCTCGCTCTCAGTCTCGCTCCATTGCTCATTCATTCTATCTCTCATGCTCTCTCTCGCTCTCTCTCTCTCTCTCTCTTGAAAAGGAAAAAGAAAAAAAAAGAGAATAATATGTACAAAACTAAAACGTGACCAAAAGGAAGACAGCAAACAAGATTCATTGTTTAACTAAGAACCACATAAACGGGCACATAGATACTAATAATATTTAGTGTCCCTGACACATTTTTAATGTGGGAGATGTTTAGGTATTAAACTGAGAAAAAAATTTATTAATTTTCATTTTATTTTAATTATATTAATTATGCAGAATAGTGTATATACTAGCGTGCTTGTGGCATATGGTTCCCAGGTTGAAGGCCTGTTCAGTGCTGCCCACGATATATGCAGAATGGGTTTATGGAAAAGTTTCCAAGATGAAGTTTGTATCCTAAGACAGCTAGAAACTTCAAGCCCTACACCCAGTACAAAATGATTTAGGAACCTATTTTCACTGAGAAATTTGACAGCGCAAGCTATAAAATATTCCACCTCTCTAGTTTAAGAGGAAGCTCCTTCGATAGGCGATAAAATTTCAGCACCATACCCCAATCCTGGCAGCTCCAAACAGCAGAATTTAGAAAAAAAAAATTCAGCCTTGGAGCTTTATTATATTGCTGGAAATTTCGGTATTTCAAATCCAAACTTCCACGAAAAAATATGACTAGGAATTCTCAGTATGAAGCGATCCAAACCTGTCCAAATAAATAGAATTCATTCATGTTGATTCTTGGATGTTATAAATTAAAACAGAATACTAACAGACAAAGCCCTAATACAAAAATATTTAATTTACGCCGAGCACAGACTTACTTTCAGCGGGGGAAAATCATAGAAAAAGCTATAACTCGGAAATCTCAACACCGAGTATTTTCCCATGGACTAAATTGACAAAACTAATCATGTTCCCGTTTTACAACTACTCCAAGTTTGATTTCCGGTGCGTGTAACAATACTAAATTTCTCGTACAAAAAAAAACAATCTACGTTAAACACAGTCAGAAACCTAAAAATATCCGAAATTACCTAAGAGGAAGCTATATCAACAAGATGAGAGATTACAAAAATGGTATCCCTCTTTCTACTAGGGTGAGAGAAGAAAAATACCAAATTCGAACAGCGATATATAGAAGATAAAGCGATCGTTTAAATGACAAAATCGGACCGTTGGGAAGTGGAAGTGGTAGTGGTAGTGGGCCTTGTATTGATATTTGATACCCATGGGAAGTAATTATAAAGTAATTATTTAAACGATATATAAAACATGCAATTTGTATTTATAAAGTAATTATTAAATTCATGGGAAGTAATATATTAAAAATATTAAAATAAAGTAATTATTAAAAATATATTTATATTTTTATGAATATAAATTTAATATATTTATAAAGTAATTCATGGGAAGTCAATGGGGCAGCCCTATATATGGGAAGCCCTACAATGACAAGATTCATGCATAAACATTCCTTTGAAGAATTCGATTTGGTTATGTTGGGTGTGACTTACATACTATTTTAATAAAAAATATAAAATAAAAGATAATAAATGAAAGAGTATGAAGCACGTATTCTAGGTATTACTCACAGACCATTTATTTAAGTTGATGAAATAATAAGAGAAAAGAATGTGAGTGATACTCACATTATATTTGAATAAAAAAAATAAAATGAAAATAAGTTGATGAAAAAGAGGAAACAACATATTTTCCCATCAACCCCTCCTAATTAATTTATTTTTTTTATCTAAATTTGGTGTCTCATAAGTTGTTTATTTTTTTCTTTTGTGAGTGCGTGCCCGTGGAAATGAAGCAAAAAATACAAAAGCATAAAGGAGAAAGAACAAATAAGAGAAAAATTGCAAGGGGTTCTTGCATAAATCAAATATAAAATAGTAATGGTTTTTATTAGTTTTATATGTGGGAGTGAGTTGTGAAAATTTATGTAATTTATGATTTAATTATTTTTTGGATTTTGACTTGGTTTGCCCATGATTTTTCTTTGATGAAATAGTTTCATTAAGTAAATTTCTTAGGTTGAAATTTATGTATTTTTCAATTTATTTCTTTATTTAAGTTGACATTATTGCCAAGATTGATCCAGGACAAGGTGTGACCTAACAAATCATATCAAAGCTTATGATTCTTTATCGACAAAAGTATTACTGAAGTAGAGGTGTCAAACGGGCCGGCCCAGCACGGCACGGCCCGTTTTTCACGTGCCCAGCCGTGCTGCCGTGCCGTGCCGGGCACGGCACGGTTTTTTAAATTCGGGCACGGCACGGCCCGCGGGCACGGCAAGGCCGTGCCGTGCCGTGCCGGCCCGCGAGGGCACGGGCGCACGGCAAGGCAGGGCAGGCGGGGCGGGTCGGGTCGGGTCTGTTTGGACCCGACCCGCGGTCTTTTTACCGGGGGCGGGGCCCGGTTGGGTCACGAGTCGCGACTCAGGCACGCGGGCAGGCGTGCCGTGCCAAGGCACGAGCCGTGCCGGGCCAGGCACGGCTAGGCTCGTGCCGGGCACGGCTCGTGCCGGGCCGGCCCAGGCACGGCCGAAACGTGCCGGGCCGGCCCAGGCACGGCCGAAACGTGCCGGGCCGGCCCAGGCACGGCCGAAACGTGCCGTGCCTCGTGCCGTGCCTCGTGCCGGGCCGGGCCGGCCCGGCCCGTTTGACACCTCTATACTGAAGAGATTTGATGTTGAGAAATTTGAAGGAAGAATCAACTTTTATTTGTGGTGAGTACAAATCAATAATTTATTAATTCATTTTGGGTTACATAAGGCGTTGAAAGATAAATTAACCACTAACCTCATTAAACATTTTGTTGGACTTGATGTTTCTAAGTTTGTTGATTAAAATTGGGAGGAGCTATATTTGAGAGCTTCCATTATCATAAGACTATGTTTGGATAAAAATATCTTAGAAAATGTGTGTGATTTTCGAACAAAAGACTTTGGAAAAATCTTGAGTTGGTGCATTAAGCAAAGAATCTTTCAAATAGGTTGGGGATAAAGGAACAATTTCACACATTGAGCTTGGAGGAGGGTATGAGAATTTCAAATCAATTGAGTATTCTCAATGGCGTCATTTCAGACTTAGAAGTTTTTAGAGTGGTAATTTTTGTATGAGGATAAGACACCGCAACTAATCTTATCTCTTCCAACTTTCTATGAACACACAAGGAGAATCTTAACGTGTGACAGAGATATAGTAATTTGTCAAGAAGTCACTAGCAAACTCCAATATGAAGAAAGAAGGCTTGACAATAAGAAATATAAATGCACTAGTGGTCAAGAAATAGAAGAACTTTGGAAAATAGTGTGTTGGGTATGTGGACAATCTTGTGTATTAAGAAAAATTATCCAAGAGATATAATAAATTCTAGAAAGGGCTCTAACTACCATGGCAAGGTCATGGTATTTGATGAAGATATCTTCTTAATAAAAATATGAGCATCCTCATGGTAAGTTCATTAGTTGGCATGGAAAAGAGAAAGTATTACTCTTAGCAATTCCATATTTACACATAGGTATCTATTTCACAAATTTATGCAGAGTGTGTGGTTGGAAGATGTTGATGATCGAAAAACTCATGAAATATGTTTTGCATACTCATTATGGTGGAGTATGGTTCTTGATATACAAAATATAGTATTTATTAGACAAAATCAATATATCAATTTTTATTTTTTAAGTAGAGAATTATTGGTTCTTATCCATGTTGTGACTTTGTGAGGCTATAAAACATTGACAGGCAAGTGTATCTCAACCAACATAGCTCTGCAAGTATACGAGTCATTATTTAGCATGTAAAACAATGAACAATACCTACCATTTAAGTTGATTTTGATGAAGTATTTGCCACAAAAGAGCCTTTTTTTTAATGAATTCACAAGCATATACTTTGGAGGAATTGTTGTGAAATTTGGTATTTTTAGTGTAAAGTATGTAACTTGGTATATTTGGCAAATAGAATAATAGTGAATAGTCATATAAGCCATAGCATTTAATGTGCTACTATTTGATTATGCCTTCACGTGCTTATAAATTAGTTTTGATATCTATTTTTAACCAAAATTGTAACCAATTATCATGGAAAAAAAATATCAAATGGGTTATGGTGTGTTGTCATTGCTCATTTTTGTGTGGCCCAATCATGCCATTGTGTTGTGCATGTGCTTGGCGTGACATGATAACAAAGCAACAAGCCCAACATGACTCATTTGACACATGGTAATGTCAAGTCGTTTTGGGTCATTTTGGTTCATGTTAGTTTTTGGGTAGAATTTTAACTAAACTATTTTGAAATTTAATATTTTTATTTAATTATTTATTAAAACATTACTTTTAAATGAATTTATATGAAATAAATAATTTAAAAAATGATATCTGCCTCAAATACAAAAAAGTGGTTAACGAAAAAAATTCATTATATTCAATAAACAAAAACATAATATGATACATATACATATATAATATACGCTAAAGCATGACTCATAAGATCAAAAGTGCATAATAACATATTTAATAGAAATAAAAAAATAATAACAATATGGTAACATAAGAAAAAAATAAAAAAAAAATCTCGTAAGTCACCAATATTGTATATATGGTATGATAGTGCAGATGCAAGTCATCATCATCATATATATGTCTGAATGTATCACTAATGGTGGCCTCAAAATTCTCAATCTTTATATCTAATAAATTATTATTTTGCTAGCAACTAAATACTTTATCATGAATATCTAATATTGAATAATCTTAGTTTTTCATGCATCCAAATACCTATATGATATATGATTATAGTTTTAATCTCTTATCTAAAATAATATTAACTGTAATTGGAAAAAATAAACTACGATGCTATGTTAGATAGCAAGGGAGTCACTATATTAAATATCATCTTAGATAGCAATGTGTTGGGTTTTCATAATAAATGGGTAGACTAGTTTTTTTATTTTGTTTATTTTATTTTTTATAAGGCATGAAGTATGGTAGACCAAATACATGGGATAAAATGTCATGTTTTATTTTTATTATTAAATAAAATAAATTAATGTTTTTTTAGCTGCACGAAAAGAATCATGCTTTCACTATCTCAAAATTATTGTTATGTGATTGTGTTGGGCATGCATGTGTTGGGTTTGTCATTTTCATATATTTGGATTTGAATTCTAGAAACTAAATCTCAAGGTTTCTCTCTCTCTCTCCCTCCTCTACACACTTATGAATATTATTATTTTTATTTATGTGATTGTGTTTAAATTGTATTGTGTATGTTTAATATGTAGATTGATGTGTGGTTTATTTTCTATGCATTATGTGTGCATATTATATATATAATAACGATGTCTCTATAATTTAAATGTGTGTAGCATGGATATTATTGGTTTCTATTTTTATTTGTGTACAGAAGTATATGCCACAATGAATTAGAGCTTGGATAATTTTAAAGAGTTAAAAGTTATGGAAAAAATTTTATCTTCTGCCCAAAAATAGTTATGTCATCGTGTTGTTAATTACGAGCCATAAATTCAACGAACTAACCTTATCACATAAAGAATAACATTGAAAAAGATATAGAGCATTCACTCCAAAATCTTATGTTTAAATATGTGTATTGGATTTTTCATTTCTAGGGTATTATATCCTATAAAATATATTTTGGTTTAAAACATAATTTTTGGGTATATTGTGCTTTATGTACTACTAGTACGTGTGAAAAATTCTAGTATTTATCATTCGTTTTGGCATTATTGTTACTTGAATTTTATTTTCACTAGATATAGTTGTTAGACTTTATTTTAGGTTTTTCTTAATTTTGAGTTGTTGATTATTTATTTTCATTTCTTGATTAATCAGTCATCATTCCTGGTACTCTGTGGGTTCAAATAACCCACAATCCAAATATCCTGCCACAACACATGGGATAAGTGGATTCGTATGATTTCTACTAATTCAAATTCTTATTATCTCCATGTGGTAGGATAAAGAACTAATCAGTATCAAATTATGAAGACAATTCAATCCTATTTGATAGACTACCCTATCATATGTCTCTAAATAACTTAATGTAAAAGATATCATTTCATAATATGGTGTCAATGTCATCCATACTCAGAACCTAGATATAGTTTTTAAATAAGTTAATCAATTTTTTATGAATGAGACATTCAAGATGGTGTTCCTAATTTATGCACATAGATATGTATGTCAAAATATTTTCTACCGCTTTAGCCTTAACCCTATGATCCATAAAACAACCAAGTAATAAAGAGATTGAATAGAGAATCAATATTTTAAATACTTATTTACATCTTAAATTTATGATACTAAATGCAGGGTAGCCTATTTTCTTATTAAATTGTTGTTAATGTTGTGTGTGTGTCTGTGTGCAATGCAAGTAGTTGGAGTGTACATTGTTGAATATATATTCATCGTGTCATATAAAATATCTAAATTTTTTATATAAGAAATTCTTGTATCTCAATCAGAATCATTATTAACAAGTTCATCACCCTTACTATTAACATAGTTGAATATTATATATTTGTAGCTAATACATGACTCCAACATCTTTTAGGTGTAATTACAATGGTGTCTAATATTTGTTTAAAATTAGTTTTAGACCTATTGAGATACTTGATACTACTACTCTCTTACAATCTATTAGGCTTCACATCATATTTTAGTAAATTTTTTATTATTCTAATGCATGAGAAATAACTTTTTTTCTTGTTTAATCCAATAACTTTTATTATTCTAGTGAATACTTTAAGCACCCTATAAGTTCTTAAAGATTACTTGTTATTGCACACCTTAGTAATGATGTGCATCATACACTAAAGATGAATTCCTTGTGATATTCTATATAACATTCATCATAATTGAGAACTAGTCTTTTTAAAATATGTACAATTGACTCGTATTAAAGTATTAATATTTAATATATATCTCATGCATCGTAATCAAAAAGGTTATCATAACCTTCTAATTATATGTACGTGTGAACATCATGGTTTACCTATCACCTGCCAATATGATAACCTCTCACAAACCTACAAAAATCAAAACCCTAATTTAAGTTATATTTCGTCATTATCCATCAGTTTTTATACATAAAATAAATGAAATAATTAATTCATTCATAGTTAAAACAAATTATATCACATAATTAAAATTACACAAACCATAGGCCATACTAATTTGATATACATTTTCAAATCTATCACTAGAAGCAAAAGGTTTAGAGCCCCAACCCCAACTCTAGGGTTGACATAAGTCATGCATCCCTTAATTGCTTGTGTAACTTCTAAGAAGTGTGACATTGATTTTTAGGTTTTATAGTTATCATGGAAATACTTATTATGAGTGGGAGAAGGATTGAGATATTATCCAAAATTATTTATCTTACACTTTTATACTTAGATAGCCTTTCATTACTTTGACTAATAGATGAAGAAAGTTGCAACTTTGGTGTTCATCTCTTTAGTCTGAGGTTGCAACTCTAGAAAATAGTTGTAACTCTATTCAACTAGAGGTGTCGAATGAGTCCTGCCATGCCGATATGACCATTATAGTGCGCTATTGTCATGCCACTATGCTAGCCTAGGCATGACATGGAATAGTTGGCTCGCAAAGAGTAGGGTTGTGCCACACCATGCCAGGTAGCCATGCCTCTCCTACCAAACCCATTATGTGAAAATATAATGGGTGGGGTAGGGGAAGCCTAGCTTCCCAAATATGATAGCCCCGTAAGTAGTATCCATCTTACATGGATTGTTTTAAAAAAAACACCCAGTCAAGCAATCACTCAACAGGACTAGACCAATGATCCGAGAGTCAATCATAGCTGAACTCGGGTTACCAAGCCAGTGTGGACCATGTCACCAAGCCAACATGGCATGTGACATGCCATGGGTCGGCATGGTCCAGGACCAATCACAAAACTTGATCATGACATGCCACAAACTATGCCCGGGTTGCCTAGCTTGGTTGACATGTCTATGTTCAACATCTTGATCTTTATGTAACATAAAATTATAATACTAAAAATTACCACAAATTAAGCCCAATCTTTCTATATCTCAAAATTATTCTGTTGGAAATGACCATAAATTGGGCTTAATGTCTCTATAACACAAAGTTATTATATTATTAAAATAATATTGGCTTTGTACATCCATTCATTTGTAGTACATCGAGGGTTGTGGTGTTGTGAAGTTTCCATGGTATGAAGATAGCTTTTAATATTATTATATAGTCATGGTGCTATGTGAAAGCCACAACATTGACAAATAATCTTTCTTGTGTTGGTTGTGACCATAGTATCGTGGATTGACCTAGATATAAAAATAACTTTTCATATCGCTTGAGTGTATGTGGCACCGTGAGTGGCCATGATACTAGCATTTTCTTCTCTCATATAACACATTACAACCATGGTGTTAGGATGTCATGACATTGGCACTTAGCTTTTGCATATAAGTCATAGTTATATCTTCTTTTAAGTATAAGAGTCATACTTGAGTAATGTCTTTTATAATATTTAGTGTCTTAAAATTTATAGCATTAAATAATTTACATGACTTCGACATGAATAGTTGTAGTTTTGTAATTTTCTATACCTTAAAAGCCATGATATTATAAAATCATTGTGGCTATTATTTGAGATACTGAGCCATATAAAGATAAAATCATCATACTAAGAAATTGTCTATGACCTTAAGTACTAGTGAGATACTTCATTGTTACGAAAAAGAATTAGTATCGTAGTTATTAAAATTCTATAAGCTAGGTTTAGCTACGACTCCATAAAAATATCATATTCATTGAGTTAGTGTTGCATGGTAAAAAGATTGTGCTAATGAGTTTGGTAGAGTCATGATTTATAATAACTTATCTAAACCATTTTGGTTTAGTTTCGGCCAAGAATACATATCGAAACTAAATGAGACTCAAGAATCAATCTCCTAAACTAAACACCTCCAAAACTCATTGATATGACAATTATTTATCAAAACTCTCCAAAATACCAAAAATCATATAATAAATACATATTAGCTAATTTTCTATATATACATATTATTATCATTATTAATAATAAATATTATTATTATTACGTATTATTTAGTGTTGCATCATAAATTCATATTATTATTAAATACAAAAATATACAAGAATATTTAATAAATTAAACATCAAACAAATTCTCACACTAAAACAAATTTTTATCATTGAGCAATTACTTCTCTAAAAATTTTTTATGATCACAATGAATTGTTACAAAAAGGTTTGAGTATTGTATGTCTATGAATAATTGAGCAACTTCAAGCAAACTTATTGGTCGTCATGATAATGTTTAATTTCAATAACTATACTAGTGGGTCATTAGATGTGTGTATCCATTTATATAATGGGTATAAATATTTTTACATCACACATGCTAAAATAAAATTTTTGGGTTGCCTCCCTAGTAGCACTATGTTTAGCACCCATAGCTAGACCATCAAAACCATTTTACTCCATTGGAGAGCCCTGATGTCCACATGATTTTTTCAGTGTGCTATTTTACTTCTTTCTCATTGGTCTATTCATTTTTTGATCTTTCTTTAGTTATGTTTGTCTTTAAGGTTGCTTCCTCATTTGTTACAATGACTTTAGTGAATCTTGAGGCTTTTTCTCCACTCCAATATCCATTTTCATGCTAGATCCCAAGAGTCACGGTGTTGAGTACTATCATTACTTTTTTTTAACTTTTCCTTTTCCTTTATGTATTTGCAAAGTCATGACCATTATCAAAGTCATAACTTTGTCTTGTATCTTTTCCTTGTAATTTTCTTTCTATAACTCAAAAGTCATAGTATTGTGTATAGTCATAGCTTTATCCTTTTGCTTATGATAGAATAATTCCTTCTATTTTAGCTATGTCAAGGTTCTAGGCACATCTATAGTTTTTTTTATATCTTTCATTGGTCATTTTTATTCTAAAACACCAAAATTATAGTGGGTACATCCACAGCTTTGTCTTTAATTTTTTCTTCCATTAATTCTATCTCAGCCTTGTTTATTTCATTTTCGTCCAATTCATACATGTTGCTTCATTCATCTAATAATAAAAAATCTATCCACTAGAAATCTACTTTTTATTGCAGTGTGGTATGAAGTAGATTATTATTTCTCTAACACATAATCTCATCATTGTCTAGACCTCATAAGTCATTGAAAATATTATATATTACTTATTACTTACTAACATAGAGAGTGAACTCACCCTTCATGACATTAATAAAACCTTATCCCATGGCCAAAAATGGTCACCCCAAAATTAGCAACACATATTAATCTTGTTATATATTAAAAATAATGAAATCTACTAGAAAAATAAAAATATCAACCTTGACCTATACATCTTTGATGATTCCATATGGATGCTCAATAGTCCAATATATTATTTGGAGTGAGAGAGATGTTTGAGTAATTTTTCTAAGATTTAATATTTATGCAATGGACAAGAGCATCAAGTTGACACTTGATCACAACTTCCATGATGTCTTCTAAAAGCTCTTGGGGTCTTTCAATTTCCTAAAAAATTTTTTTAAATAATGACACTACACTTCTTGGTCATATTCTTGGTACCATATATCTCCAACTTTTTATTACTACTCATTATATCTTTCATAAATTTAACATAATTTTCAATTTGGGCAAGAATTTTGGATAAACAATATGTTCACTTTTAATTTTCAAAATATAAATTTTTTTTGGAGTGTTCATCTAATGTTCTCTTTCTAAATTATTGTTAAAATCAAAGATTCATTAAAAACTTACCTTTGGCTTCGTTTTGATCTATTTATTTCTATTCATGACCTCGAGTAAGCTTTATTCACTCCTCTGATTCTCCATCTCCTTTTTTTGTCATGTTTGAGTGAAACATGGTTTTGCACTTATTATTGAGTTATACCTTTATTAATTATGCGTCACAGCTTCATTGTTATCATTGTTCTAGTTCTCTTAAGTTGGAGTCAGTTTTTGAGGGAGTTTAGGCATTGTTACCCCCAAAAAACTCTAGAATTTGCTTTTTTAAAATTATTTTACATGATTCTTGGATGAGTCACAATACTTTGACCTCCAAAATGTCTAACTATTTTATTCAGTGTCCTTTTAGCTCATTTTCACTTTTAAGCAATATTAAGGAATAATTCTTTGTATTTTCTTTCATATCACTTGTTTTGCTATAATAAATTTCACCCCATCACCCACAATTGATTTTCATCCTTCATGATGGTTGGTAATTAAAACTGCAACCCCATTGATTCTTGAAGTTCACCACATTTTATTCCTCATGTTTATAAAGGATTGTCCAATATGATACAGCCAACTCTCATTGTTACCATATAAAAAAGTTTTGTAATTTCTCATGATCGAATGCTGATGCTTTGGGATATTGTTGTTGGGTCCAAATACATACCCTTTGTTCTGCATTTGATTTGTCACTTTTATTTGATAAATGACATTCAAGTTTACCAATTCCTATGAATGTAAAGAAGTTATCTTCCATGACAAGAAAATATTGATTTAGCTAGGGAATTTTAGCTTGGAATCAATCCCAAGCTAAATTGCAATGGATTAGCTAAAGAATAGCAAGGAATTAATGATTTTTTTCATGATAAAAAAAGCAACGGATTAGCGACGGAAAATTTTTTGAAAATTCTGCTAGAGAAAAGTGGGGGATTTAGCGATGGATTTAGCGTCGGATTAGCGACGAAAAATTTTCATAAATTCCACTCAAGAAAAGTAGGAATTTTAGCGATTGATTAGCGATGAAAAATTTTCGTACCTTCTGCTTTAGAAAAGCAAAGATTTTAGCGATGGATTTTGCGACGGAATATCCCTTGCTAATAAAATCCTTGATTTAGCAATGGATTAAGTGACATAATTTTTATTGCTAATAAAATCATTGATTTAGCAACAGAATTTCTCTTGCTAATAAAATTCTTAATTTAGTGATGGATTTAGCGATGAATTTAGTGACGAAATTTTTATTGCTAATAAAATCTTTGATTTAGTGACATATTTTGTGACGGAATATCTCTTGCTAATAAAATCATTGATTTAGTGATGGATTTAGAGATGAATTTTCCATTGCTAATAAAATCATTAATTTAGAGATGGATTTAGCGACGGATGTTCCCTTGCTAATAAAATCCTAGATTTAGCAATAGATTTAACGACAAATGTTCTATTGCTAATAAAATCCTTGATTTAGCGATGAATTTAGTGACAAATTTTTCCTACTAATAAAATCCATATTTTATCTATACATTAGCGAGCAAATATCCCTAGCTAATAAAATCCATAAATTAGTGATGGATTTAGTGACAGAATTTCCCTAAAAAAATAAAATCCTTAATTTTGTGATGGATTTAGCGACGGATTTTCTCAAGCTAATAAAATTTGTAATATAGCGACGAATATTTTATAGCTTATAAAATCTGTAATTTAGCTACGGATTTGGCGACGATATTTCCCTAGCCAATATTTAATTATATAAATTTTTTTATTTATTATTTGTTTTAATAGTTTATTTAATTTTGTTTATTAAATGTATGTTATTGGTCTATAGATGAATAATCCTTAAACCACACATTCTCCTAGTAAAATCATAAAAAAATGATATTATAAATAATTAATTTAAAATATATAAAAATACAAAAAATTTGTATTAATAAGGACTAAAATAACTATTTTTATGATGTAATAATTTTTTTAAAAATTATGCAAAAAAAGTTTTTAAAATTATTAATTAAGAAACTAAATAATTTAAATTATAGTAACATTAAATAATTAATTCAATAAGTATACAATTTTTTTTGATATTTTAAAAATTAAATTATCATACATTAAAATTTCTACTAATTTAGATATAAATTAATTCATTGTATGATAAAATAAAAAATATTTTCAAAAAATATCTAAATTGATGAATAAACTAGTAAATAATAATATTATTATAAGTATTAAAAAAATTTTATAATTATAGAAAACTTTTAAAAAAATAAATAATGCAAATTTTGAAAATCTTGAAATATAATAAAAATATAATTTTTCAATAAAGTTAAAAGAAAATAAAATAATAATTATAAATAAATACATAGATGCTTAATCCACTAAAATTTATAAAAATTAAACAATTGAGTAATATTTTACAATTAGCTTTTAACATTAAGTTTTTATTAAAATAATAAATATTAATTTTTTTAATTAACTTCTCACTTTAATTAATTTTTTGAATTTTAAAAATTATTAATGATATCAAATTATATGAAATTTTATGCGTTTAAAATTATTTAATATTATCTTCGTAAAAATTAATATGAATTCTTAAAAATTTATAACCAGAAAATATAAATATATATATATTTTTTAATATTAAGAGTATTTTATAACTTTTAGGTGAGTGGCTAGAAGACAAATTATCTTTTCATTTATATCTTATTATATAAAGTTTGTTAATTTTGTACATATTTGATATTTTTCTTTGAGGCAAAACATATTTTTTTATTGTTTATATATTTATTGTTTAATTAATATGATAATAAAAAATTGTAAGGTATTTGTTTTTCATTTGTACCTTGCTACACGCACATTAATTTTGTTGAAAAAATTTTGATAGTAAATAAAATTAATGAGTATTTTTGTATTTTATATATATATTGTTTATTTAATGTTTTAATAATTAAAAATATAAATATTTTCCTAAAATATACATTCTCTTTCTCAACTTGACGCATATCTAACAAAACCAAATTACTCCGCATTCCAAAATCCATCTCTCGACGCCGATTCAACTAACATTAATTCGAGGTTTAAGTTTTAATTTGTTATTGATTTGAGGTACGTTTATACATCTATTCTTCATTAATTATCTTGGATTGCTTAATCGAAGAGTAAACATTTTTATTCTATTTTTTTTTATTTCTGAAATTCTTCTTTAATCACCATGGTATGCTTGGATTTCATATATAAACTTATTCGTATACATGTTTCATGCATTTATGATATAATACATTGTTATTGTGTGGATTTTGATGGTGAGTATACAAAAATAATATATAAACAGTATATATACTTAGGTTTGACGACTTGATATCTACAAAAATAGTATACATCAATATGCATGTGTATTTTATACATAACTAGTATACATACTTAGGTATGCCGACTTGATATCTACAAAAATAGTGAGCATCAATATGCATGTGTATTTTTAACATAACTAGAATACATACTTAGGTATGCTGACCTGATATCTACAAAAAATATTCAAAAAAGAGTAATGATTGAATTCAAAGATAAAATAAAATAAATTAAAATAAAATAAATAAAATAAGTAAAATGAGTAAAATGAGTAAAATGAGTAATATGAGTAAGATGAGTAAAATAAATAAAATAATAGTTTAGTATGTCAAATTAAATTAAATTGATTATACTCGATTGAACTAGTTTGAACTATTCGACCAACTTCTAGAAATCTCAATAATATTCACACATGTAATTGAAAATAATTGAGCAATAATTTCTCGATTCACTTTGAAATATTCTCATGATATGTGTTGTGATGTGTTAGGAACCCCAAATCAGTTTTATTCCACGTTTTTTAATTTTTGATGCAACATTTAGTAAGCCAACACATAGTTTTCACATGTCAAGTCAATCATTGGCAGGTATACACATCATCATATAACAAGCACACTTTCAAGCACTTGGCATTAAAGCACGAGAACACATAGTAAGCACATAATCAATACTTATTACTCATGTAAGCCAAGACATGGAAATCATACATACTAACACATGATATTCATGCATAAAAACATGTGATAAGCTTGTAAATCAACATATGATATAGAAATAATTATTCTTATTAATTTTTTTGGACTTTTTGCCATTTTCCTACATGATTCATTTATATTCTTATGGTTGCACTTATCTTTAACAAAGATTATCATGATGTGTGTGTGTGTGTGTAAAGATTTATATTTACCATGTATCTAACATTTTGTAAATTAAATTTATCTCAAAATTATCTCAAACATAATAACTTCATATTTATGTTTTTTTGAAATAAAACACTTATATTTCTAATAATTTCAATATTCCTTCAATAGATGTTTCGTAGTGTGTGATTCCTTGTGATCTCTCTTGTGTTAGTGATGAGTGGACTTGTTGAATCAAGTTTAGTAATATTAAAATAATGATTTCATACTGATATAATAAGATCAACATATAGCAATGTGTCATGGACACTCAAGCTAAGATAGTATAAAATATATGAACCAAACTTTTTTGTACATAATTACTATCAAGAATAATATTTTTAAAAACAAATAGCATGGTAATAAAAATTCAAACCAACAACATGGTAGACTGATCGGCAAAAGATGATGAATACTCTAACACTGAAAATATGATTTCGATCCTCGTAGATGTTGGATACGTTTTCCATGGTGCTATCATTTATCATGTTGTTCAGATGCTAGGATGTTAATTTTACCTATTCTAATCATGAAACCTCATAGCTTATATACGAGCCAAATAATAAATATGGGTTGAGTTTGGGAGAAGGGTAGGTAGTTAAAAAAAGTATAATATTTTAAATATATAATGTTTTTGATTTAGATAGAGAATATAAAACTATTAAAAATATTTAGAAATTTTTAATGTTTATAATACCCACAATGTCGTGCAACACAATAGATTTTTTTCTACCAAAAAATGTTTTATCAACTTCAATTTATGATTTTAGCTATAAGAATGTAGTTTATTATTACTCTAACAATTCAACTTCTACCAAATTTATATTAAATATAATTTATATCATTAACAACTGTGGATCGTGAAGAGTTTGGGCATCTCTGTAAAGTTAATGAATTTCATGCCATACAAGAGTATTCTCTTTACAACATTTGTTAGGACACCCTTTATTCTACCGTGTTAATAACATCATCTTTTAACACATGATAATTTTTCTGTGTTGCAATATGTTTATTTTAAACAATTTTAAAAACTAATAAATATGATTAGTAATTGTTAGTTGAACGTTGTAATTATTAGTTTAGTACCATAACTATTAGTTGTAACCTACAAGCTTGAATCTAAGTTTCATGTTTCACAAATTTTGTGGCAGATGTATCTTGTAATAAATAATAATAAAGAATATAAGAAAATATGAGAATTATTTTGGAAATGTATGTATCATTAATGAAACATTATTTTATAGTAATAGCGAATATATGTGAATATTCTTATATGTGAGTACTTTTTTATAGTTTAATATGATATAAACATATTTACTAATTAATTTTTAGTCCAGAACATATATTATTAAATATTACTTCTTATCTTAATAAAATAAATATAAATTATTATAATTTCAAGAACATCAATACAATATAATAAAAAAAATAGTATCATATCATAAAAATATAGTAAAATGAATAATAAAGAACATTAATAAGTTGTAAATAAAAATAAAAAATTTTAAACTATTGAGAATTATATTGTATTTTTATATTTTTTTTATCTTGAGATACTAGGATGAGATGATTCATATAGATTAAGAGTATTTATAGTTTCTTTTTGTATTTATAATTGAATTTTTATTTTATTTAATATATGATAATGTCATTTTATAATTTGTATTCGTTATATTATATTATTGTGAGTATTTATTTATTTTATTCAGTCGTTTTATTTTTTATGGGAATACTCGATTTGTATTAATCTTCATATTTTTCCTCAATATATATATATATGGACATATAGATATATGGAAGAAATTTATGATGCTTTAGCAAAACATCTCTTCGTTATAGAAGCAGTAGTAAATGACCATTCAAAGTAACTTTTTGTTCATGTGGAAAATTGTAGAAATATAGAAGTTCTTCGCTCTCTCTCTCTAAACATCATTGCTAGCCATATTTTAGATATTTGTTGAAGTTGTATGACTATATATAAATATTTGAATAACTATATATAAATAATTGTATAACTTTATAACACTATATAATAAATATAATTATATTTGTAAGTATGTATACATATATGTAAATCTATATATTTATTTATAACTTTATATATTTATGTATAACTATTTGTATTGAATATATCTATATATAACTATATGTTTAACTATATAAAAATATGTATAGTTATATATACTATATGTATAATAACATATAACTATAAATAATTTTATCTTATTATATGCATTACTATAAAAGCTTTATACATAACTATATTTAAATATATAATTTACAACTTATATTTAATATACATTTGTATATATTAGTAGTCAAAAATGTATCTTACTATATCTATACCTATACATAACTATTGGTATGGATATATAAAATTATATAAATAAATATATATACCTACATGTATAAATATAAGTTTAACTATACGTGTAACCACATGTAACTACATTTATAATTACATGTATAACAACATACAACATTATGTTTAAATATATGTATATAACTATTTATAAATATTTTTAAAACTAAACAAAACTTTATATAATTAAATATAACTATATTTTTAACTATTTATACATATATTTATACATATATGTAAATCTATATACTTATTTATAACTTTGTATATATTATGTATAACTAAATATAACTACTTATATAAATAAATAAATAAATATATATATATATATGTGTGTGTGTGTGTGTGTGTGTGTGTGTAACTAAATGTTTAACAATATATAATTTTTTATAACTATATATATTATATGTATATAACATATAACTATACATAATTTTATATTATTAATTTATAACCTATATTTAAATATATAATTAACAACATATATTTAAATACATTTTTATATATTAGATAAGAAATGTATCTTAGTATATCCATACATATACATAACTATATGTATAAATATATGAAATTATATGAATAAATATATATACATGTATGTATAAATATAAGTTTAACTATACGTGTAACTATATCTATAACTACATGTAACAATATTTATAATTATATGTATAAAAACATACAACACAATGTTTAACTATATGTGTATAACTATATATAAATATTCTTATAACTATAAATAACTCCATATAAATAAAATATAACTTTATTTTTAATTATGTATACATATATGTAAATCTATATAATCATTTATAACTTTGTATACATTTATTTATATTTACGTATAACTACTTGTATGCATATATCTATATATAATTATATGTTTAACTATATGTAACTATTTATAACTACATTCACTATATGTATCCTAACATATAATTATATATGGGATAATATTAATTTATTGAACTAATTTGAATTTTAATGGCAAAAGATATAATATCAACAATATATAAGCACGTACAATGAGAGTGTCTATTGAATAGGCTCATATAGAGGTGGCAACCAGGTCGGGCCAGGCCGGCACGAAAAATCCCGTGCCCGGGCCCATGCCGTTCAGAGGCCAACCGGGCCTCGTGCTGTGCCTGAACCAGCACGATTCGGTGGCCCATGGCACAACAGACAGGCATGGGTGCACTGGCACCCTTCGCCCTTCCCGCAAAATAGACCGCGGGTCGGGTCCAATCACACCCGACACGCGGTCCCACGAGCCGATCCGATTCCCCCCCCCCCCTCCCCCCCCCAACGAGCAAAAAAAAAAATAATAATAAAAATATTATATCGTAACCATTGGATCTCACCTCCAACGGCTAGGGGGCAGAATCCAACGGCCCTCATGATTCTGCCCCCTAAAAAATTAAAAAAAATTAAAAAAAAAATTAAAAAAAATTAAAAAAATTAAAAAAAAATCAAAAAAATCATTTTTATAAAAAAAATTATTTTTTATTATCTATAAATTCCACCGCCTCTCTCTATAACATTTATATTTTTCATAAACATATTTTCTCTCAAATTTCACATTTTCTTTCTCAAAAATTTTGTGCCTTTCTCTTTGGACTTGAGAAGTCGGGATTTCGTCATTTGACATTTGACCTAGCTTTTCGTGAATAACAACTTGGGTTTTGAATATTGAGCTAGACTATGGTGCACAGTGCACGTGATCGACCTCACTACTTTACCAGTAATTTAATTTAAGATTTTTTGTTTACTTTCTCTCTCTCTCTCTCTAGTCCTCTCTCTAGTCCTAAAATAGATAAATTTTAAAATAGTGTCCTGATTAAGAAAAATCCTAAAAAATGACAAATACTAATGAAACATATTTAAATTTAGAAAATAAAAATATTACACAGAGATCTGAGGCTGCTGAAACTTTGGTTTCTTCAGTCGTCTCAACCCAAACTTCTAAAAAACAAAATACTAGGACTTCTGTAATTTGGACTCATTTTAATATAATAAAACAAAAAAATGTTAGGGGTGAGGAAGAAGAAATGGCACCGTGCAAATATTGTATGAGACTTTTAACATGTAAGAGTTCGTTTGGGACTGGGCACCTTAAGAGGCATGCCGAATTATGCATCAAAAAACATGGTCCATTAGATCCTAGGAAAACCCAACTTGGCATTGCATTTTTTGAGACTTGATCGAGTCTCGTCTCAAAGTTTACTCCCTTCATATACTCCAGCAAGTTGGGTAATGACGGCATGGCCAGACTTATCAAAGTGATGGGTCTTCCGATCAAATTTTCGGAAGATCCAAGGATTGTGCTCATCATGCAGACATATTTTCAGCCTGCTTATCGTAGGATTCCTAGGTCCACATCTAGGAATGACTTACTAAAATTGTATAAGTTAGAAAAACAAAAAATAATTAATGAATTTATGGTATATAGTGGAGTGGTGTCCGTGACGTCCGATATCTGGACAAGTCACGATGGATCATCTTATGCATGTCTCACCAGCCACTATGTAAATTCTAACTGGATAATGAATAAAAAAATTTTTGGATTCTCCGAGATTCTTCATCCTCATGATGGCCCGGCTATTTTTGAGTGTGTGATGAAAATCTTTAGGGAATATATAATTCAAAATAAAATTTTTAGTGTCATATTCGATAACGCATCTAATAATTGAGTAGTGATTAACATGTGTATTAGAAATATTAGAGACGCACCATTAGGAGAGATCTTTCATGTCAGATGTATGTGTCACCTGATTAACCTGATTGTTCAAGCGGGTATGAATGTCTGTTCCTGCGCATTGGATAATATACGTAATGCACTAAAATATATTAGCACTTCTTGCAGATAACAAGAGTTTTGTAGTCTCTGTTTGTCTGCGAATCTTAAGAAGAAAAAATTCCAATCGGATGTGTGACATCGTTAGAATTACACGTACCTGATGTTAGAATCATGTGTTGGATACGAACACGTGATATCCGACTACGTCAACAGTAAGAGTGACGAACTAATTATTGATGACACTGACTGTACTTCAAGAATTTCATTTATGAAAAATTTGAAGATTTTTTATGACACGACGAACATGTGCTCGTCGGTTTATACGCCCACGACTTGCATTGGACTCTGGTGCATATGCAACATTAGTAGCATGTTTAGGAAGTATCGAGTTGACCCGACACTTAGTCATATGGTCGTAGAGATGGAAACCAATTACTTGAAGTACTGGTCCACCGTTCCATCTCTTTATTGCCGCGCTGCATGCATGGATTCTAGTGTTAAGGTGGAAGGGGTAAAAAATACCCTGACTTATATTTCCTCGTGAATGAACCTGGAAGAGCCACCTGAATGGTTCATTCACGAGAAGTTGACTGACTTGTTCACATACTACAATACTAGGTATGGTGGTGGTTGTAGTGAGACTGTGATTACAGACATGGATACCTTGTTCGGAGATGACGATTTTTTTATTCAGCTAGGGAGAGGGAAACATAGGTGTGGACCATCACATAGGAGCACGCTTTCTCGGTACTTAGATATCGATTACTGCTCAATCCTATCACATTCTGATACTAATAATCTTGATATATTAGAGTGGTGGAAATCATATGAGTCCACTTTTCCCGTGCCATATAGGATTGCACGGGATCTACTGACTCCTCCGGTGTCGAGCGTAGCATCGGAGTCTACTTTTTCTGTTGCAGTGAACGTGATTTCGGATAGGAGATCAAGATTACGTCCAGATATGGTTGAGGCATTGGCTTGTTTGAAGGATTTGGAGGATTCGAGGTTTAGCATCCATGATCGTGCTTGAGATGGGACTGGGACAGGGACTGCAGCCACATCCACTGTGATAGCAGAGGAGTTGATTGCTGATGATGATGATCTATATGATACTGATCTTGATGTTGCAGCTGATGTTGATCATGATATACCGATTGACGATTGATGATGATCTATTATTTTTTGATTTCAATATTTTGTTTTTTATTGATTGTACGCTTTATTTCTACGTTACGTTGAAACTTTAATTTGTTTGGTTCGGACCTTCGGTATCTATTGGTCATTGTTCATTTGATTTGCTTATGTTTTTTTTTACTTTTTACTTTTTTTAACATTATTTATTGATTGATTTATTTTTTTTGTTTTAATTTTTCATCTAAAAATTTATAACGCTATTATATAATTCTAATAAATTATAAACTAATTTTATTTTACATTATAAATAAAAATGACAATTTGTAAATTTAATAAATTTTAAATAATTTTCATATTATAAATTTATAATAATATACAATATCAATAATTTTATATATAATTTTATAATTTATTTAAATAAAATAAAAATTAGAACAATAAAATATTAAAAAAAAAATTTTAAATATTTCCTGGCCCGCACGACCATGCCGGGCACCGAGCAGGCCCGGCCCGGCCAGGCACGGCATGGTACAGTAACCGTGACGTGCCTTGTCCGGCACAGAAGCAAGTCCGTGCTCTCAAAAAATGGGTCGGGCCGGGCTGTACCCGCCCGTTTGACACCTCTAGGCTCATATATGGTATAATACAAATAAGGGTCGTGCTATTACCTAATCCCAACCCTTCGGGCTCAGGCTCAATTATGAACTTATGTATGAAAAAAGATGTAATATTTGATAGGTTTATACAGAAAAAATTTTATTTTCTATTATATAATTTTTCAATCTAACACTGCACTCTCTGTGTCTCTCTCTCTCCCTCTCTAATTCTTCATGCACTCTATTCCTCTTTTTCTTTGTGTCACATTCTTTCTTATTATTTTCTCTCTCTCTCTCTCCTTTCTTGCTTGCTCTCTCTCTCTCTCTCTCTATCTCTCATTCTCCCCTCTCCCTCTCCCTCTCTCTCCCTCTCTCTCTCTCCCTCTCCCTCTCTCTCCCTCTCTCTCTTTCCCACTCTCTACCTTTCACCAGTTCTCTCCCCCTCTCTCTCCCTACATCTCTCCCTTCTTCTCTCCCTTCTTCTCTCCCTTCTTCTCTCCCTTCTTCTCTCTCTCTCTCCCCCTCATCTCCCCATTTCTCTGCCCCCCCTCTCTCCACCTTATATATTGATATCTCTCTCTCCCACTCCTCCTTCAAACATTAAATGTCTTTTTTTTGCTTTCCTTTCTTGTGCATTATCGTATTTTGCACCCTTTATCTAGTATAACATTAAAAGTAATTTTATTTAATTATTTGTATATTTTGAAGTAATAGAATATTTTATTTATAATAATGATTGAGCATTATTTTTTGTAAATAAAATAGGATTACATGAGCTCAGATCGTTAGTAGATGTACAGAAGAGTTATTAATGGATTTTTGAATAAAGATTTTTTGACTGGGCTTGAAACTTTCATCAATTTTGCATTTAGTCAATCGAAATTGATGATTGGAGAAAAAATTAAGTGTCCATGTAATCATCGCAAGTGTCAGAATATCCCTTTCCGTGATGCAAACACTATAAGATATCATTTGACTAAATATGGTTTTGTGCCAAATTATTTTGTTTGGATTTATCATGGCGAAAGTACAATGGCTCTGAATATTGACCAAAATGAGGGTATTGAATCATTTGCTTGTGGTGAAGAATCATCAAACACATACCAAAAAATGATCACGAAAGCTGCTGGTGCTTTCTTTAATATGGATTACTTGGATGAACTACCTAATCCTGAAGCTCAGAAATTTTATGAAATGCTTAAAGCTGCATATAAAGAGTTGTGGCCTGGTTGTAAAACACATTCGCAATTATCACTTGTGGCTTGACTAAGGAGCATTAAGTCAGAAAATCATATGTTTGAGAAATTATTTGATCAGATGACATAACTGATGAAGGAGATTGTTCTATATAATAATTTGATCTCTAACAACTTTTACACCACTAAGAAGCTATGACGAGGAATGGATCAACCAGTGGAAAAAATTAATTGTTATTTAAATGGATACATGTTATATTGGGGCGGTGATAATGATTTAATTAGTTGTAAGTTTTGTGATCATCCTCGGTTTAGGAAAGCACCTCGTGTTGTAGATATGCGACAAAAATTGAAGGTTGTAAATAAGAATATTTTATATTCCATTAATTCCTTGATTACAGAGACTATATGCATCAAATGCTACAACAAATGATATGATGTGACATTCCGAGCATGAGGTTGAAGAAGGGGTAATGCATCATCCATCAGATTCACCTGCTTGGAAGTATTTTAATTATATACATCAAAATTTTGCAGCAGAAACTCTAAATGTGAGATTGAGTCTCTACACTGATGGATTTTAGCCATTTAGGCAATTTGGACAACAATATTCAATATAACCAGTGATACTGACACATTATAACTTGCCTTTGTGGTTGCGTATGAAGGAGTAATTAATGTTTTTATCAATATTGGTTCCAGTGCCAAAAAATCAGAAAGACATGCTGGATGTTTTCTTACAGCCTCTTATTGCAGAGTTAAATCATTTATGGGATGTTGGCATGAATACATATGATATCTCAAAAAAGAAAAATTTTATTATGCAGGTAGCCCTTATGTGGATGGTAAGTGACTTTCATGCATATTAAATGTTATCTAGCTGTAGTACTGCATGATGATTTGCATGCCCGTATTGCATGACAAATTATGATGCATTTCCCCTCAAATTTAGTGGTAAACAGTTATGGTTTGATAACCATCGTAAGTTTCTACTCACGAATCATCCATTTCGAAGAAATAGAACTACATTTCAAAAAAATAAAACTATGATGACAGTTGCACCAGTAGTTTGTTCAGGAAATGGTATTATGATAGAGATTCAGAGTTTGGGTTTCAAGTAGGTAATTGAAAACGAAGCTACTGAAAGTAATGGACCAATGGGCAAATTATTTGGCTGGAGGAAACGTAGTATATTTTGGGACTTGCCCTATTGGAAGTCCAATTTAATTCATCAAAATTGAGATGTAATGCATATTGAAAAACAAATATTTTTGACACTATTTTCAACACTATCCTTAATATAGACGGAAAAACAAAAGACACTTAAAAATCAAGATAAGAGCTGAATAATTACTATCGGCGTCCTGAATTGAAATTGAATGGCGAAACAAAAAAAATTTCTAAAGCTTGCTAACACTTGATAACAAGGCAAGACAAATATTGTGTGGATGGGTTAAAAATTTAAAATTCTAAGATGAATATTTGTCAAATATGGGTAGATGCGTGGATATGAAGAATATTAAGTTATTAGGAATAAAAAGTCATGACTGTCTTGTATTTATGCAGAGATTAATACTAATTGCATTCCTTGAATTACTTCAACTTAAGTGTTTGGAAGATCCTTACAGAACTTAGTTTGATTTTCAAATAGCTAACTGCAAACAAAATCAAAATAAATGACATGGTGAGGATGAAGAATGACATTCCACTTATTATTTGTAAGCTTGAACAGATATTCCCACCGAGTTTTTTTGACTTGATGGAGCATTTGCCGGTCCATTTGGCATATGAAGCAAAGATTGCAGGGCCAGTGCAATTCAGGCGGATGTATCCTTTTGAGAGGTAAAAACAATTAATTTGTTGTATTTTATTATTTAGTACTTCAATTATTATTGTAATTTAATCTAATTGAAACATAACATTATGGATGTAGGTATCTTCATAAGTTGAAATTGAATGTTAGAAACAAGGCTAAAAGTTGAAGGTTCAATTTGCAATGCATATTTAGTAGAAGAAGCATCATCATTTTGTTCTTATTATTCTGAGGATCATGTCAATACAAAGAATAGAATGTGACGTGGAATTATGATGGTCATGTGATGGTAGAAAATGATTCTACGGACAAACTATCTATCTTCAAGCACCCTAAAAGAGTATTTGGAAGAGCAATGAAAAGATGTATGATAGATGAAGTGTACAAATCAACTCGGAGCTACGTTTTATTTAATTGTGAGGAGGTTGCACCATATATTGAGTATGTATACCCAAAATGGTTGCAGGTTTGATCATAGTTTAATTTTATCTTTAATAGGAATTATTAAAAATTGATATACATTTTTTTTCTCTTTTTATATTTGTGTAATATTTATGTTGAGCAGTTAAAATATAGGCTTCCAGCAATTTCTAGCAAAGATGTCGATTATATGCTAGAAACTGAATCTGGGAATTGGTCAAAAAATTATGTGAGTATAATTAAGTTTTATATGTTTGAATTATTTAATTTATTAGTATCTTTTATTTCTTAATATCATTTTTTTTAATTTATGTCATAGACATTTGATCATTCAAATAGAGATTCAAAATTTTTTCATTCAGAATCTAAGTAAAGGTCCGTTTAGATATGTGACAACCTATCCTGGGTATTTTGTTATTATATATAAATTTGACACAATCAGGCACGGTTCTTCTAAAATAACAATGAATAGTGGTATATGCATTAAAGATTCAGGTTATAGTGCAGATGAGATTGATTATTCAAGTGCGAGTGGTTTGATCCTACATGAAATGTGGGCACAAAGATTCATTCGGATTATAAGCTAGTGGATATTAACCATAAACGCAGATATAATCGATATGAGCCATTTATTATTACTGTTCAAGCCACTTAGGTATATTATTGTACATATTCGAGTTTATCTTGTGATAAGAGAGATTGAAGGGTGATTTGCAAAATTAAAGATCGATCAAAATTTGAAGTATCAACATCACAACAAAGAAGTGCAGACTTATAAATTGCACCGGCATTCCAGAAAGATGACATAAATAATATTGAGCCGGTGAATGTAGATGAAGATCCAGAAAATTTATGTGACTTAAATGGTGACACAATAGAAATTGAATATGATCAATTTCTATCTGAAGATGAGTTCGAACTTCTATCAGAATCAGACGAAATATCAGAAGATCCATTGGAGGATGACAGTGATGTCGATAATTAAATTGTTATAATTTTATTATAAATTTAAACTATCAAAGACTTTTTATATTTTGTTGAAATATTTCGGTGTGTTTTATTCGAAAATGTATGCTTGTTCATCATATCTCTATTTTTTGATCTATGTTTTATATTATACAGCAGATAGCGGCTAAAGGATGTGGCCGTGGTGGAGGTGGACGTGGACACAAAAATGAACCAAATTCATCTAGTATGTTACATCATGTTGCATAATCAGTACCATCTCATAGCCACCATATCCATACTTCAACATCACAATCACCATCTCCATTTCTATCACTATCACCATCATTGAGACCACTATTATCATCTTTATCAGATGTAAGCCCACCACCCATTGTTCTTCTTGCACAAACTGTTGATCAATCTCTATCTTCTCCACCACATTTTACACCAATTGTTCCCCCATTTACAATACAAATGACATCATCAAATGTTGTGCCTTCCTCTGTAGTCTGTGTAAAGTTAGAAATTGAGATTGTGGATGAGAGGTAAAATAAATATGTATAAATGACTTGAAAAAAAAATTTTGATTACTATCAGTGGTTTTTTTTATATTGTTATGATTTGCTTTTTTTTCATTGTTTTTTATTTATGTGTACAGTTTTATTCCAACTCACGAGTGTTCGACTATAATTACAAAGGATTTAAAGAAAATGGCTGATTCTAAAGCTTTATCATGGAAGAAAGTTTCTAAATCGACAAAAGAGTCATATTTTAATGACTTATAGGTAAAAATAACAAAATAAAAGAATAGAAAAATAATTATCTAATTACTTAACTTTTATATTGGTTATTATTTAAGTAGTAAATAATTATGTTCTTGTTGTTAATATAAATTCTTTTGTCATATTTCTATTTATAGAATCAATGCACATAAGCACTCAAATTTGATGGAAAGATAAGGTCATTATGGAAGATCAAAGCTACTTAGCGTTATTCTGATTTTGTCCATAAATTAAAGAAAATAAAAGAAAGACTTGATTTTATATCCGAGGAAAACTAGCCATAGTAGCTTAATTATTGGGAGGAGCCAGATGTGAAGAAAAAAAAATTAGATATTACCAGCAAAAATCAACGAAGTGAGGTAGCTGGACTAGGTACAAGAATTTGCTGACACACTGGAGGTTCAAAGTCGAGCATTGAGCATGCTTGAGATTTGGTACAAATTTAAAATTTTAAACATTTCTATATTTTGTGGTTGTACTAATAATCCAATAAATTAAATCTCTGCATGATTTTATTAATTTTGTTAAATTTTTTTATCATTTGTTTTATTATGACTTAATAAAAACATATTCTAGGCTGGAGAATTGGGTCGAGATCCAAATTTTTATGAGATTTTCAGAAAAATCCATGTGAAGAAAGTGGATGGTCAGTATGTTGACAACAAGTCTCAGATGATTACTGTAAGAAATTGTTATATTAATTAGATTTTATAAAACTAGAATACATTATGAAAATTTTTTTGAATGCAAAATATTTATTTTATTTTTTATAAATCTAGAATAGTTTTTTTCTCTATTTTATCTCAGGACCTAATGGAGGAACGTGTGACAGCAGTTCATCAACAAGTTGAGGATTCTATGGATCTTCTACCAATTGACTATGATCCTATTTATTTGGAGACAATAGGAGGCCGAAAGAAGCAACGAGTGTACTTAATCGGCTCTAAGGGGGTGACATTTTGTTGTAGCTGTCGTGCTTCTAATTCATCCATCTCAACAATGGTGGATGAGGCGGTCAAACATGTACTAGAAACAAATGAACGTATTGTAGATATGGAGACCGAAATAAAAAAGAAGGATGAGCAGATAACTAACTTGATGAAAGAAATTAAAGAAATTTAAAAAGCAATGAAACAGTAGATGTCATATATGGAGACACAGTTAGTGGCATTGACGCAACAAATAGCATTCCGAGATCCAACTGTGAATCCTCGTAGGAGTGACTAGCATTCCCTACAAATTATAAGGATGATTGAGCATGAGAATTATTTATGAACTGTTATTTATTTGTGTCTGTGTGTAGCAAATAATTATGATATTTTTTTTGCAGGTTTCAATTTTTTTATTCTAGTTTTGTTCTTTTCTTTTTTGATTAAGTAAATTATGAATCTTAGTAGGACAAATTATGCGAGACAAGAAAAAATAATGATTCAAAGCATCCAGACATTACCACGAACCTTCCAATGCATGAATCCCATATCTACCGATTTCACTTGTATCAAAAAGAGTGCTAACTTATCTTATCTTTATTATTCTAAAAATAATTTATTTTTGTACTCTCTTTATCTCTAAACATAATTGTTGTTCATGTTTTGAATTTTTGTTGAAGCTGTATGACAATCAATTTTAATTTGTGTTTGTTCATGTCTATAAAAACTATTTTTATATAGCTGTAAAAATGTGTGTGTGTCTCCAAATTTTTTGGGTAGAGTTTTACCCTATTATAGGTATGTAATAGCCTATTATCAGTAGAAATAGCAGTGACAGCGGCGGTAGAAATGGTAGTGGCAGCAATGGAATCAGCAACGGTTGTAGTAGAGGGGGCGGCAGTAGCCGGGGCAGCGGTGGCGGCAGCAAAGGAGGGAGTGGTATTGGCAGTGACAAGAGTGAAAATGGCAGCGGCAGCGACAGGAGCAGTAGCAGTGGCAGGAGCGGTAGCAGTGATAGGAGCGGTACCAATGTCAGGAGCGGCAGTGGTAGTGGGAGCGGCAGCGGCAGCGGGAGTGGCAGTGATAGCGCGAGTAGTTACAACAGCAACAAATGTGGTATTTACATACGTATATAGTCAATATATACGTACTTATAATACTATAGTATTTTATGTACATATATACTAAGTATATATATGTACTCAGTATATATGTACACATAATACTATAGTTTATATGTACATATACTACAGTTATATATGTATGAGTGAAATACTAGTAAATATGTACATATTTACTACAACAATATATATTTATCAAAATAGAGTTTTTATTTATTTATTTTGTTTGATTTGGTGGCTTAAATTTTGTACAAATATGGTACAGCATTATTTCCCATATGAAGCTTGTAAAAGTGAAGACATATTTCAACAAACATGATGCACCGTGACTCGCACAGCATTTTCACAGCAGAAAATTGGTGATCAGAGGAGCAGATGGAGAAAAAACAACGTTAATGCATTGATAGATTAAACTTTATGCACAGTCGATAGATATAATGATTAATAAGATGTAATATAATTTTTTTTATTTTATTGTTTTAGTTATTTAAAATATTATATTAGAATAAGTTATTAAATGAATTTTTTTGTTTAATTAAAAATTTTCATTTTTAGTTTATATTTTTATTAAATTTAAATAAAAAATATTAAATTATTTAATTAAATTTTTTTAGAAACTATATGACAATCCACAATAATTTTTGTTTGTTCATTTCTATAATAATTATTTTTATATATCTGTGATTATGTTTATGTTTTTCCAAATTTTTTGAGTAGAGTTTTAGCATATTATAGGTATGTAAAAGCCTATTATCAGCATTGGTAGCTGCGGCAGCAACAGCGACAGTAATGGTAGTGGCGGCAGTGGCGCTAGAAGGGTAGCGGTGGCAGCCGCAGCAGCTATGGCAGGAGCAGCAGCTGCTGCAGCAGAGGTAGCGGAGGAAGCGGCAGCATTAGCAGCAGCGGATGAAGCAGAGGAGCGGCAGCGGCGGTAGCAATGATAGCAGTGATAAAGGCTGCATCAGCAGTAGCGGTGGTGGCAGTGGCAGCAAAGGCAACAGCGGCAGCAGTGGCGGTGGTGGCCGTACCGGCAACAGCTGCAGTACCGGTAGCAACCACAATGGCACCGGCAGAAGTGGCAGGGGTGGTTGTGACATCAGGAGAAACATGAACAACAACAAATATGGTATATACGTACGTATATAGTCAGAATATATGTATATATAATTCTGTAGTATTTTATGTACATATATACTGAGTATATGTGTACTCTGTATATATGTACGCATAATACTGTATTTTATATGTACAAATACTGTAGTAATATATGTATGAGTGAAATACTAGTATATATGTATATTTTTGCTGCTGTAATATATATTTATCAAAACATAGTTTTTTTTTTAATTTATTTTGATTTGATTTAGTGGTTTAAATTTCTTACAGATGTGGTAACACATTATTTCCCATATGAAACTTGTATAAGTGAAGACATATTTCAACAAATATGATGCACAGTGACTCGAACAGTATTTTCGTAGTGGAAAGTTGGTGATCAGAGGAGCAGAGGGAGAGAAAGCAACATCAATGCATTGATAGATTATACTTTATGCACAGTCGGTAGATACATTGATTACTAAGATGTAATATAATTGTTGTTATTTTTTTTAGTTATTTAAAATATTGTATTAGAATAAGTTATTAGATGAAATTTTTTTGTTTAATTTAAAATTTTCATTTATAGTTTCTATTTTTATTAAATTTAATATAAAAATATTAAATTATTTAATTACATTTTAGTTTAAGATATATGACAATCAACTTTAATTTGTATTTGTTCATGTTTATAATAACTATTTTTATATATCTTTGAAAATGTTTGTGTGACTCCGAATTTTTTGGGTTAAATTTTAGCCTATTATTGGTATGTAAAAGCATATTATAAGCAGCAGTAGCAGGGACAGCAATGGAAATGGTAGCGGTGGAAGCGGCAGCGGCGGCGGCGGCGATGGGAGCAGCAGCAACATGTGTGCTGGCATCGGAGGCAGTGGCTGCACTGAAAGCAGCAGTTAAAGCCGTAGTGGCGACAGCAACAGTTGTATTGGCAGTGACAGCGGTAATGGCAGTAGTGGCAGGAGTGGCAGCGAGAGCGGCAACAACAGCACCAAATGAGGTATATACATACGAATAAAGTTAGTATATACGTACATAAAATACTGTAGTATTTTATGTACTTATATATTGAGAACTAAGTATATTTGTATTCAGTTTATATGTACACATAATACTGCTATTTTTATGTACATAAACTATAGTAATATATGTACGAGTGAAATTCTAGTATATATTTACATATAAACTATAGGATTATATATGTATCAAAACATAACTTTTTTTTTAATTTGACTGAGTGGTTAAAATTTCTTACAGATATGATACCACATTGTTCCTCATACAAAGCTTCTAAAAGTAATTAGATTTTTCACTAGACATTAAGTGCCGTGACTCGGACAGCTTTTTCATAGTAGAAAAATAATGATTGGAGGAACAGAGAGAGAGAAAACAACGTCAATGAATGAATATATTATACTTTATGCACAATCGATAGATACATTGATATATGATAAAAGAAAATTTTGTTATTTTTTTGTTTCAATTATGTAAAATATTGAATTATAATAAGATATTAAATGATTTTATTTTTTGTTTATTATAAAATATTTATATTTTCAATTTTTATTCAATTTGATATAAGAATATTAAATTATTTAATTAAAAAATTCTAAAATAATTTAAATTTTGAAATTAATTTTGAAATCAAAATATTTAGGAAAAAAATTACTTGCTAAATTAGTAAGGAAATTTTTTATATCTTATTTAGCTAGGGAATATTAAAATTAGTGACAGATTTTCAGTCGCTAAATTTATTTAGCTAGGGACTATATCCGTCACTAAAATTTATAGACCAGCACTTTAGCTAGGGAATCATCCGTCGTTATTTTAGTTTAGCGAAAGAAAATCTCATTTATCTTGATAATTTAGCTAGGGAATTTGTCTTTTTTGCTAGGGGATTTTTCCGTCGCTAACATTTTTTTGCTAGGAACATTTTCCGTCACTAAATGTTAGCAAGAAGCACTTTAGAAAAAAAACCGATCCGTTGGTAATCAGTCGCTATATCCCATTTAGCTTCTGAAAATGCCCATTTAGCTAGGGAATTATCCATTGCCATATGGGATTTTTCTTGTAGTTGCATGAACTGAGCATACCCATCTGCTAAAGGGACTCATCGCTATTTCAGCATAGGTGCAAAGGCACATCATTTCATGCCACAATGCCTTCTCTAGTAGCACATGGGCTTACCCTTTGCGCCAGCTACAACCCATGTCATTTTCTAGCTTGGTTTTCGTTGGGTCATATCATACCATATTTGCGTTTTTTAGATTGTGCCACTTGTCGGGTTTTCCCCCAACCATAGTATATATATGTGTGGTATGGTAGCTGCAAGTACATTGAGAAGTGATGTGGTCAAGTCATGAATAGTGGTACAGTGGCACAATGGTACCATGCACATTGATGCAATGGTTTCATGAACATTAGTGCATGATCAATGGTAGCGTGGTGTTTGAACAATGGAACAAGCAAGCGGTATCGTGAAGAGTGATATCATAAAGAGAGTACCGTGAAGAGTGGTATCATGAATAGTGGAGTTGTGGATCGTGTTATTCAATTAGCTGCAATGTGCAATGGAGTTGTTGTATGTATATGTAAAACTTTACACCATTCAAGTCATAAATAAAGTCAAAAAATGAAAAAAAAAATCGATAATAAAAACACACAAGTGAAGCTTTTATATAACGGGATAAATAGATTTAGATATCCAACATGTTAGAAACTCCCATCCAAAATGCTATAAAATAAAAAAATATTAAGAAAAAATGGAATATAAAATACATCTTTCATCAAGCTAGTAAGTAAAGATCTAGAAAACATAACTTTAAAAAAAAAGAAAAATAAATAAAAAACTCTTAAAAATATTCATGATAATATATAGTAATTAATTTAAGATAAGAATATAATTATAATAATAATCTCATTATTAATCTTCTTCCTAAATAAAAAAAATTCACATTTATATGTTTCATCAGCTCTTAAAACACTATATTAGATATTATATATCATATTGTCATATCGTCACATTAAAGGATAGAGTGAGAAAAAAATGAATATTTAATCTCCTCAAATAAGCATGATTCAAATTATCTTACAAATTATTATCATCTTTGCTCTAGAATCTAATCTCTATATTTTGATTTCTAAATAAACATTTCTCCCTTATTTTTCATAAGATAAAAAAATCTCTAAGAAAAAATACTAAACTCTTTAATGGACCACCTTTCAAAACAAGTTGATGCCTAACCAGTATCTACAATCCAAACATCTAACAAACTTGTAGAGATATCATGATCTCCAAACAAAATCTCAATTCAAGAAAATTTCTTCACATATCTCTAAAGGTGTCAATCGGGTCGAGAGGCTAGAGCATGGCTTGAGACACGAGCCAAATAAGCCTTGCCTGGCCCTGCACGACACAGTTAGATCATGCCTGGAATGGGGCTGTGCCAGCTCAAAGCTTGACTCGTGTTGGGCTAGAGTGTTGGGTCACATGCCAATCTAAGCAAGACTTGGTTCTGACCCATAGGCACGGTTCAGGAGCACAAACACCTACCATGCACCTGAAAATTGGACTTGGTTACTGGCACATTCCAATTTGGGCCATGTTTGACCCGCTCGATTAAAAAAAATAATTTTATTAAAAAAAATATGCTCTGCCCCAACTTGTACACAAGCCACGTGGCATGTTTTTTAATAATCAACCCTAGCGGTGTCAAATGGGCTAGGAAGCCATGGCTTGCTCTGGTTAAGCCGTGCCAAGCCCGGCACGGCACGGTCCAGGATTTTGCCCTGGCCCGTGCCAGGCTGACTCTCAACATGACCCATGTCATGTTGTGCCAAGTGTATTATGCATGTGTGCCGTGCCAGGAATAACCTGGGTGCCTGGCACGTGGGCATGGCATGGGGCACGACCTGACACGTGCCCCAGAATCTGCCAATCTAGTCAGGATTCAAGAACACGCCCAACTTGATGTCACAACGTGGCAAAGGCACGACGTCCGACAAGTGATGGCTAGATGCCTGATCGGCGATGCGCCGATAACGCAACTCCTGACGAGCAACACGACAACTATGCAACACCCGTCAGGTGATGCAATGAGTCGAGCAGATCAGTAGGAGTGCCCGCTCGACTTTGGGGAGCGCCCATATCCCCAAATTCAAGTACAAACCGACCGAAAACCAGGATGACTTCGAATGGTGGGACATGTTAGGCCTACACTCTAGTGAACTGTACCTTGCCAAGTACGACATGCAGACTTGTACAAGCTTGAAAAAAATGGGTCATGCCAGCCCAGCACGGCCCTTTAAACAGCTGTACCCCCCCCCCCTTTCGAACCAAATGTCCGAACGAAGACAAACCAAAATGCTGAAGCTCGAAGCTTCTAGAAGTCACGTTTGGCTTCTATTCTAACAATTCAAAAAATTAAAAAAATAATAAATTTATTTTGCATCCAGACTGTTGGATGCACTTCCAACGGCAGAGCAGAAGATCCGACGACTGTCGGGTTTCTATCCTATTTAATTATTTAAAAATATAAAAAAAATAAAAAAATATATATATTTTTAATTTCTTTTTATATTGGATCTCTCACTCTCCTCTCTCTCATCTCTCAAATCTCACACTTCCACTCTCCTCTCTATCTCTCTCTATTTGTCTCTCCTCTCAATCTGGTTTCGGCCTAACTCTCAGGTATGAACTATGGTGCCGTGCGATTTCATCAAAAAAATTAGTTGTGGTGTGGGTATGAGAAAAAGTGTCAAACGGACCAGGAAGCCTAGGCCCGACTTAGTCGTGCCTAGCCCAGCACAGCATGATCCAAGCCCATGCTTAGACCAGTGTCGGGCTGAATCTTACCATGGCTTGTGCAGTGCCGAGGTATATCGGGCCTCGTGTCGAGCTAGGTAATGTTCGGTACCCTAGGCTGAAGGCAAGAGAATTCAACACGACCCAAACCTTATCATGCCCCCCCATCCCTATGCCCAGATCCCAACGCCAAGCTGAGGCTTGTCCCAAGCCCGTCGATCACGTCTACTTGGCCAAAGCCCATCAGGTTGCAGAAGTCGAAGCTTCTGTAACCTGTTACTGTTTGGCTAGGTTTGATGGCCAAACGACCCAACAGTCCAAAAAAATGTGTTTTTAAATTTTAGCTATTGTATTTCACCCTAATGACTAAGAATCAGAATCCAATGGCCATAAAGATTCTACCCCTTCTAATTATTAAAAAAATTTTTAAAAATCAAAACAAAAGTTTTTTTTTTTAAAAACCACTCAAATCTATAAACCTCATTCATTCGTAAATTTTAACTAATCTCTCTCTCTCTCTCTCTCTCTCTCTCTCTCTCTTCGTATTTTCTCTTCATCTCCTCTTGGCGCTCGTCTTCTTCTCTCTCTCTCTCAAACTCTCATTTTGTTCCGACTTTCAAGAATCAAGTGTGGACTATAAATGCGACATGTCGATTATTGTGCGGTGCGAATATCAATGGACAAACATGATTTTATGCATCATAAGTATTTTTTTTATTGTTTAGTTAAGTTTTTTTTTATTTTAGGTAACTTTAAACGTTAAGAATAAAGTTTTAGTTTAATTAATTTTAATTAATATATTATTTTAAAAATATTTAATTATAATATAATTAAAAACAAATAAAAAATAAAAATAACAAATAATAATTTTAATTATGGTAACGAAATAAAAAAAATTAAAATTAGTTAAAGAATGAGAGAAAATCAACACATGAGAATTAAAGATAGAAAATAAGAAAACTCTTATTTTTTGATAATTTATTTCAACAAATGGTGAAAATCTTTTTATATAAACTTCTTATATGATAAAATACATGAACCTTATCAATGATATTCATTGATTGATCGACATGATTCATTGTCATGACATGAATCTATAGGATTCATTAATAAACCCATTGAGTTTATGATCATTTTTCATGTATGTGGTCATTCATATGTGATGATTAATTAATCCAAGTATGACTATTATATTTAATTCTTGCTAGAGATGTAAGAATGAGATTTAGTTATTTTGATATATTATCTTGAGATATTTTATTTATACGATAATATTACTCAGTTATTAACATATAGACTAACTGATTAATATTAAATTATTCATTATGTAGCCTAAACATAATTATATGAAAAGATTAATGTGATGATATCTACATTAACAAATTCGATAATGATAAAGAGATTTGATGATCAGATTCGTAACATTTTATATTTGCATTTGTTTGGAGAGCAATACATCTTCTTGTGGATCAAGATACTTAGTCAAAAGAAACTTTATATTTAATTAAAAGTAAGGACACATTGGTAGTAATTGAAATTTATACATACTTATTATGTAAATATTTAGATACTTTTTTCTCATATCATTAAAGGAATTACTATCGAATTATTACTTTTTATTATTAATTCTCACAAATAGATTATATATCAATTGGATATAAAGAATATATTTCCTAATAATAATCTTGATGAAGCAATTATACAACATCCACCAAAAATCATTATTCCAAAGAGTGTGCGTATGATTTGTAGACTACAAAGGACTCTTTATAACCTAAAATAATTTCCTAAAATATAATTCAATTATTTTATAGTTAATTATTTTTTATATTCACTTAGACAAATTCATATGGATGAAATTCCTTGAATTCTTTTATATACAAAAAGAGATTTGAAACATGAAGTTTCTTTCTAAGATAATAGCATAGCTAAGTAGAGGCTTACTTAAATTCTAGTTATGCTCTCGAGATCAAAAAAAGAAGATTCCTTGTCATGTTTTATATCATTAAAAAGTCTTCTATCCTAAAAAAGTAAGTGATAGACTACTATTCTCAATTATAGTACAAAAGTAATATATAATTATGAAATCAATTACTTATGAACTTCAATGAATCAATTATTTTTTGGAGGAGTTGAATACATCATTTTAGAGACCAATAGTTATTTACAATGAAAATCAAACATTTTTTTAATTATTGCCATTTTAATATTTCATGAGTTTACAAAACATATCGAAATTAAATGTCATTTCATATGTAAAAAGATCTACAATTTTATATATATTACCTACATTCTAACCAATGAGTATATTATAAACATCACAAAGTTACTTAAAAGAGCACGACATCTTTGTTCTCCTCCAACTAAGTGTTCGTGACATTAACATATTAGCTTGAGAAGGATATTGATATTTATTTTGTCTTTGTTGTATTTTTTTTTGTTTTTTTTTCTTTTTGTATGAGATCACCAAACAAGTGGGTTATTTCAACCTTAATATATGTCAATTTTCATTTTTGAAATAAATGAAGAGTAGATTATATGTTTTTTCTTGTAGTCTTTCCTCTCTCTCTCCCCAAAAACCATAAATTTACACAAAAAAGAAAAATTTCATACAAATATTATTTTTATATATACAAATATCGCTATCAATTAATTTGTTTGAATATCATATTAATAATATAAGCCATAAACCTAGAAAAACATTAATTATTAAATTAGTAATGCACAAATATAAATAATATAAGAAAAACCTATTTAGTGTGATGTTAAATTTAATCAGCACTATTCTACCCAACATTCTAAGCACAAGACATGAACACAATCAAAATTATATTTTCAACACTCCACAATAAAAAGTATCAGTACGTCAAAAAGGTTGATGTAAAATCTTAAAGTATCAACTTAATTAAAGATACTAACTGAATTTATAAAGTTTATAACAACATTTTGAGAGTGACACAATAAGGTAACAATTATATGTCATAAATGATTTTTTTAAATCCATATAACAGGGAAATCAAAAAAAGCAAAGGTACAATACAATGAAACCAATAAGAAACAAGAAAATATAATTTGAAAATAAACATACTTGGAGGTGATGTATCATGCTCACAGACATAAACATGCATTCCACCCAATTCAAAAATTACAAAATTTGAATGAACGTATTGAAAGAAATAAAAAACTGAAATGAAGATAGTTAAATATTAAAAATAAAAGATGATAAAACCACAAACTATTTGATCAGGATTCCCCGGCTTAGCTTTATTTGGGATTGGCGAAGTGCTGATATGGCAGCTAATATGATTTTTGTTTGCTTATATTATGATAGGAACGAAAAAATTGATGATGACTGATAATCATCAAAAAATAAGAAATTTAGCAAAAATTATTTTGATTTTAACTTCAACAAATAGTCCATCATTTCAAATAGTTTCAGAAATGAAGATGACTGTTCTTTCAAAACAATTCATGTAAAATGTTAACTAGTTGATAAAAATAGCATAAACTAATGGATTATTGATCAAAATAATAATACGGATTTGTTTCTTTTTAATTCTACTTTTTTTACATATACATAATCATTTTTAATCTTCATAATAATCCTTATTCAAAATTAAGGATGACTAGTTGGGAAACTTCATTATCACAAATTGCTAAGCAATGCCCAAATATTAAGATAGTAGGAAAGATATTTGTTGAATTTTAAGCTACAAAATAATAAATATAAAATATAATGACTCTATTATAAATATCATACAAACACATCCCTATAAAACAGAAAAATAGGATTAGGACAACATACAAGTTATAAATACATTAAAATATATAAAATAAATAAATAAAAAGAACCTATAAAGCACAACATACCCTCTAAAACTGATGCATAAAGGCATAGAACACCAAGTTTTAAAAAAGAATATAAGACTAAGCATCTTTAAGGCCTTTATTAAAATGTATGTTAGTTATTAATTTGTTTGAATATATATTCTATTAATAATCTAATCTTAAATCTTCTTCATAAAAAAGTTAATTCATCTATATATTTTTTGCATTCTCATGAAACACACGATTAAAGTCTATTTTCTTATTGAATAACAATCACAGTAAGAGAAAAAAAATAAATGTTCAATCTTTTCGATCAGTTATCACATCCAAAATATCTTAAAAGTAATCATCTCTTACTTTTTTAATAAACAAAGATGCTTCCAATAAAAGTACAAAACCTTTTAGTAGTCCCCCTCTTAACACATGATGATGTGTAAATTAAATCTGAATATTAGATCAACTATTAGTATATAAAATCCCTAAAAGAGATCACAAGTTTTGAACAATTTTACATATACATTAGCATGCAAAGAGCTGCATCAATATGAATATACAGAGAAAAATCTAAAATAACTAATTATACTAGATACATATGATATATATAGTTTAAGCATAAACAAATTTTTAATCTTCATATAATTCTCCTACAAATAGTTGATTCAACTATAAATCACATCAGAGGTAAAATAGATACCTAAATCAATAAGCATTTTTACTATAGTACAACTCAAAAGATCAAACTCTACAAGAGTATCACTCTAAAAATATCCTTTCAGTTGAGTGGCACACAAATTCTTATTTCTCATAATCAAAATATCATTCAAGTAAATAATCAACAAAACTACTCTATTATTAGCTCTCCTTTAGAAAAAATAAAATAAAAATGCATAACTAATATGTATAATCCAAATGAAGTAATTATTTATGAAAATCTTGCAAACAATACTCTCAATGACTTATTCAAATCATACACCACCTTTCACAATCTATAAAGTATATTTGATTATTTTGTTTGAAACTCAAATAATTGTTCTACATATACGTCTAGAAATGTCAAATGAGTCAAACAACTCGAGCTTGGCCCACAGCATGACATTATTCTACTGTACTAAACCCGACATGACTAAAATTGTGTCGTCCCAAGCCAGAGTCGCATGGTCCTCTTGTCATGTCAAGCATGGCCGGCATATCTAGCACACCATCACAATATGTGGCACAACCATATTTTTAAAAAATAGTCAATTTAAAACGGATGCTTTCGACAAAATGCAAGTGCCTATCACTAGTATGTCAGCCTAAATTAAAAAAAAAATTAATTTGTTCTTATTTGCTTCAACCTTTTGATTACATCCAACAACTAAATGCCAAAATCTAAAGGATGTAAGATTTTGATCTTTAAAATTTAAAACATATATACTTTTTAATTAAAAAAAATCTATAAATAGTATATTACTTAATTTTATTTTTTATTATTTATTAATAATCATCTTTTATCTCCTGTCCTAGCTCTCATGGTGTCATTGTACTTTATCTGTGTCCACAATTTTTTATTTACATATTTTATTTTAATTTGGATAATCTAAGTTATTTTGGTCGAGTTAAAACTTTTAGGCATAAAAATATGAGGTGAAGGTGAAAAAGTATTTGTTGTCCACATAAAATTAAGATATATATTGTGTAGAAAATATTTTATTTTATTTAACAATTTTTAGATTTATATATAAATTAATAATAATAATTAAAAATTTTAAAAATTTTAATCTCCTATTTTCAGCCCAGTCTCCAAGATTAAAAAATAACAAATAATTAATATTATAAAAATAAATCAAACATAGACATAAATAATAAAGACAACTTGATAAAAATATTCAAGACTAAAACTATAATTTTTTTTTCATTATTCTAAACATATGTGACGAAAAAATATAAAAATTAAAAAAATTGGTAGGGTAGACACACTTTAATATTATTAAAAATAAAAATTTTGAGAATCAGATAAGATTCGATACAATATATATATTATAAAAATAATATGCATATAAGAGTACTAGTGATATTGATCATCATAAGAGATATACTAACTAATATATCAAAAAATATAATATATTAAAATTTATTCAAATCTAACATAACAACATCATCTTTGAAATTAGATTAACTTTATATTTATTGATCTCTTTCATTTATTGAAATAAATTTGAAAAAAAAATATGACAAAATTAATTATAAATATGAGTCTTCTAATTAAATTTTTGAAGAATCATAGACTAGTTTATATAATGCAAACTTACTTTCAACCTATTTATCATAAAATTTATATGTCAACTATTAGAAATAATATAATAAAATATTTTAAATTTAAAATATAATTAATAATTAACAAAATTAAGAAATAGAGTATATTTGTCTCCATGACATCAAACAACTTGACTAGTCATGCTTATGCTGCATTTGTATGTGTCACCGCTCATTATATTAATAATAAGTAAACTAAAAAAAAATTAATATTTCTTGAGATCTTCGGTTCTCATGATAACCCAATCATATATGAGTGTCTGACAAGGATTTTTATAAAATATGATATTCAAAATAAAATTTTTAATATTATATTTAATAATATTAAAAATGGACTCTTAATTAAAAATTGTCATGTTAGATATATATGTCACATAATTAACCTAATAGTTAGAGCAAAAAAAAATAATTTCTCTATATTAAAAAATATAATAAACTTAATAAAATATCTTAGGATACCTAATATACAACAAAGATTTTATACTAGATGTTTGTCAACATGCCTAAAAAATATAAAATGTAAAATATAAAATAAATATTAGACATCATTATAATTATATCTATTTGATGTTAAATTCATATGTTAGCTATCAAAGTATGAAATTCAACTATATTAATATTAAAAATAACAAATTTATTATTAATATTTTAGCCTTAAAGATAATAATTTTATTGTTAAAATTCTTGGAGATTTTTTTTTACAACAAACATATGTATATTTTTGTACACACTTAACACATATATTGTAATTAGATACATATATAATATTAGTACATGATTAGCAAATATAAAAATACCTTAATTTTAATATCATGACTAATAAGATAAAAACTACAAAATTTAAATATTTGTCAAAGATTCTATCTCATTATTATTTAGCTACCTATATAAATCCTAGGGTTTAGATGAAATGAGAGAAACATATTAAAATATATATCAACATGCATAAATCTATAAAAGAAACAAATGATAGAATTTAGGAATAATTAGATAATATATTTAAATATTATGATACTAGTTATTATAGTTTTAACAAATCTTCAGTACGAACATTGATACCATATTTAAACATGATAACTATGTCATTCAATTACCTAAGAGCAAATGATAGAATTTTCCATTAAATAAGAATAAGTTATCTCAAAATTTTGATATCAATTATTATTTTATTCTATCAATGATGACAATAAAAATTTAAATATATTAAGTTAGTAAAAATCATATAAATCAACATATCTCAAAAAATTAATGATGACACGTGATCTATATGAGATAACTTATTAAAATATATATCAACATGCATAAATCTATAAAAGAAACAAATGATAGAATTTAGGAGTAATTAGATAATATATTTAAATATTATGATACTAGTTATTATAGTTTTAACAAATCTTCAAGTACGAACATTGATACCATATTTAAACATGAAAACTATGTCATTCAATTACCTAAGAGCAAATGATAGAATTTTCCATTAAATAAGAATAAGTTATCTCAAAATTTTGATATCAATTATTATTTTATTCTATCAATGATGACAATAAAAATTTAAATATATTAAGTTAGTAAAAATCATATAAATCAACATATCTCAAACAATTAATGATGACACGTGATCTATATGAGATAACTTATTAAAATATATATCAACATGCATAAATCTATAAAAGAAACAAATGATAGAATTTAGGAGTAATTAGATAATATATTTAAATATTATGATACTAGTTATTATAGTTTTAACAAATCTTCAAGTACGAACATTGATACCATATTTAAACATGAAAACTATGTCATTCAATTACCTAAGAGCAAATGATAGAATTTTCCATTAAATAAGAATAAGTTATCTCAAAATTTTGATATCAATTATTATTTTATTCTATCAATGATGACAATAAAAATTTAAATATATTAAGTTAGTAAAAATCATATAAATCAACATATCTCAAACAATTAATGATGACACGTGATCTATATGAGATAACTTATTAAAATATATATCAACATGCATAAATCTATAAAAGAAACAAATGATAGAATTTAGGAGTAATTAGATAATATATTTAAATATTATGATACTAGTTATTATAGTTTTAACAAATCTTCAAGTACGAACATTGATACCATATTTAAACATGAAAACTATGTCATTCAATTACCTAAGAGCAAATGATAGAATTTTCCATTAAATAAGAATAAGTTATCTCAAAATTTTGATATCAATTATTATTTTATTCTATCAATGATGACAATAAAAATTTAAATATATTAAGTTAGTAAAAATCATATAAATCAACATATCTCAAACAATTAATGATGACACGTGATCTATATGAGATAACTTATTAAAATATATATCAACATGCATAAATCTATAAAAGAAACAAATGATAGAATTTAGGAGTAATTAGATAATATATTTAAATATTATGATACTAGTTATTATAATTTTAACAAATCTTCAAGTACGAACATTGATACCATATTTAAACATGAAAACTATGTCATTCAATTACCTAAGAGCAAATGATAGAATTTTCCATTAAATAAGAATAAGTTATCTCAAAATTTTGATATCAATTATTATTTTATTCTATCAATGATGACAATAAAAATTTAAATATATTAAGTTAGTAAAAATCATATAAATCAACATATCTCAAACAATTAATGATGACACGTGATCTACTACCTTCTTCAATGTCTAGCATAGAATCAAAGTAGTTAGTAGATAATGATTCATACGAGATCAAAGATATCAAGACTACTATTATGACTACAAGCTTCAGAATTAGACTTAACAATTTGAACCATATGCATACAAATTGATTATGAATATTACAAGACTAACATGTGTGTTGTTGATGTTGATTATCATTCATTATCAATGTCGTGACGAACTTTTATAATTTTTTAATTTGTTATAATTTGTGATATCATAATTAAATCAAAATCATGAAATGAATATATTTTTTTATTGAGCAATGAATTTTATTCATTTTAATTTATAATGAGTATAGACTATAATGCAATTTAATTTTAATTTTTTAATTTTTAAAAATTAAAATTATATTTTTAAAATAAATTATTTAAATTATAGCCAATGGAAATAAAATATTAATTATAGCCAATGGCACTTGCACAACAAAATCGTAGTGGTCATTGGATTATACTGGATGGCTACTATGCTGGTTTGCCTGGTCAATCCAATCTAGTGGCATCATGGCAATGACCACTACTTTGCCCACTAGATTGATTAACCAGTGCCAATGCCAGTCTGACTTGGCACAACTAGGCTAAGGAAGGCAAGGATTAGTGTCATGCTGAGCCACCTCCATGTCATGTCTGACATGTAATTGTGGCCAAACGGAGCTGCCACAATTCAAATCATGCCCGATTGACATCTTAGTCAATCACAATTCAAATTATACACGTCATCCTCTAAATCACCATGAAAAAATGCATTTATCATGTTTAGTTAGTATATCCTTCAATTATAAAATGCTATAAGAGAAATAAAAACCAATATTTAGATCATCTTAGTCATTGATGAAAAAGTATCATAGTAGTTAACATCAAATATCTGAGTAAATTCCTTTGCAATAAGTAACACATTAAATTAATACATCTTCTTATTTGGACTTATCTTCATAATAAATACTCATATGCATTCAACAACAAAACTTTTTGATGATCACGATACTAATTCTCATATCTCATTAGAGTAGAAGACGTGTATCTCTTACACCTCCACATATACACCTTCCTCCAAGTCACCATAAAAATATGTTTTCATCAAGTTTAGTTAGTGTATCCTCCAATTATAAGATGTTACAAAAGAAATAAGAATCAATATTAAAGTCATCTTGCCCACTAGAGAAAGAATGTCATAGTAATTTATATTAAAAAACTGAGTAAGTCCTTTTGTAACAAGTATCTCCTAAAAGTAATCTATTTTCTCATCTTGATTTGCCTTCACAATGAAAACTCACACGAAACCAACAATAAAACTTCTCAAATGTCATTGTACTAGTTCACAAGTCAAATTAGAATAGAAGACATGCATATCTTATATCATAGTCTAGCACCTCATCAATGAGATAATGTTCCATAGGGATACTTAATATCTAGTATCTATTATCAAGATAAATAATTAAAAAAATAAATAAATAAATAGACAAAATAATAACACAACAAAATATATAAAATTAGGTATTGAGTATTACTCATCTATCCCTTTTGATGAAAGATTGAAAGTTCAAGATAAAAGATATATTTTGAAAGATCCCTCGATAGGCTCATCACTGTCTAAGCAATGCTAAGTATGTCCATCTCTCCTAGTATACGCTCTAAATCTTTGGTGGTCAAGTCTCATAATTATTAACTCAATATGAGTCTATACTAAAAAAACTCATGAACTATCATATCATATAGGTCTGAAGAAGATAATCCTTCCCAAAAAATTGCACACTCTTCATAATCAATATTATGTAAATTTGTTAGTATATATAAAAAATTATAAAAAAGTAACATCATACTAAGCACCAACAAACTCAAATATAAATGATTGGTGACTCTCATTGTTATGGTAGTTCAAGCATGGCAACAAGTAAGGAAAAAAAATAATAGATCCAAATATAACAATTCAACTCACTCTCTTCCTAGTCTGTTAAAAAACAAGTTTAAAATAAAAAAAAACAATATCTACACACATGAAAATCTAATCAATGTTTTAAAAAAATACGTGTATCCTCTTTAAATATTGAAATATCCAAGGAAAGTATGTTTTATAACCCTAAATACTAATTTATCCTGTACTGAAAAGAAATAAAGGAAAAAATGCATCTAAAACTATGAGACAACCCAAACAGCATCTCTCAATGATGTAGGATCTAAAATAGCTTACATTGAGAAAAATAAAAAACAATATCTGATTAATAAGATGGATTAAATAAATGCATCCTAAAATACATTATCAATTCTTAATTTCTTAATATTTTTATCATATTAATTTTATATTAGTTTATATGAAATCTAAATAAAAATTTATTATATATCACAAACTAGATATATTCATACACATCTTGTAAAGTAATCAACAAAAATAATAAGAAATTTAAATTTCTCTATAATTACATCTCTACTAGGTTTTCATACATAATTGCATCAGATGAATTAAATCCATACTCAAACTAGATTGACATGTAAAATACAATGGTCTAGCATCTTTATAATTTAATATTTCTCATATTTTATGATTAAAATTTTTAATACTAGGATAATATATTATTAACTTAACCAATAATAAATTACAAATTAAGAACACACGAAAAAAATCTAAAATATTCAAATATCTAAAAAAATATATTATCATCAATAACTTGCCAATACATGCTTGTTTCCATCCACAATGCAAACTACTTCTAGAAAAGACACACATGTTACCACTGCGCACACTTGTTGCCAATCACCTTGTTTACTCACCCGAACACAAGAAGACAAAGAAAAAGAAAAAAAAATAGTTGAAGAAGAAGAAAAGATGGAGATGAATAACAAAAAGCAGGAAGAGAAGAAACAAATGAAGAAAAAAAATAAAAAAAATAAGAAGTAGAATGAGACAAAAAAGAAAAGAATGATGATGATGATTATGAATAAAAAGAAGAATAGAAATAAGTAGAAATAAAAGAAACATAAGAATAATAATTCTAATAGTAAGAAGAATAAAAAATAGAAAAAAAAATAGAAAAAAAAGTAGAAGGAAAAAAAAGGAATAAAAGAATTAAAAGAAGAAAAAGTAGTAATAATATAAATAGATAGAGAATAATAAGATGATGATGATGATGATGAAGTGGAAGGAAAAGAAGAAGAAGAATAATAATAATAATAATAATAATAATATGATGATGATGAGGAAGAAAAAAAATTAGAAAAAGAAGAACAAGAATAATAATAATAATAATAGAGAAATAATATAAAAAAGAAAAAAGAAGAAGCAAAGTCAGTAAAAAAAAAGAAAAAACAAACAAAGAATAAGATGAAAAAAAAATAAAAGAAGAAAATGAATAAGAAGAATAAGAAAAAGTAAAACAAAAGAATAAAAGGAAGAAAAAGAAATATAAGTGGAATAAGAATAAAAAGAAAAAAAAAGTATAAGAATAATAATAATAATAATAATACTAATTAGAATAAGAATAATAATAATAATAATAATAAAGAAAAACAAGAAGAATAAAAAGATAAAAAAGAAGAAACAGAAATAGAAGAAGTAGAAAGAAAAAAAGAAGAAAAAAAAGAAGCACTAGCAAGAAAAATGAATATAAAAGAATAAAAAGAATAAAAATAAAAAAAAATAGAAAATAAAAAAGAAAAAGTAAAGGAAGAAGAAAAAGAGGAAAAGGAAAAATAAAAAAAAATAAAAAGATTAAGGAGAAGAAATAAAAAAATAGTAACAAAGGAATACAAAGAAGAAAAAATAGAAAAATATGAAAAAATAGTAGAAAAAAAAAGAAAAAAGAAAATGAAGAAAAAAAAGAAATAAATAAAGTAGAATAAGTAGAATGGAAAAAAAATAAAAAGAATATGATGATGATGATGATAAAGAAGAAAAATGAGAGTTAGTAATAGAAAAAAAAAGAACAAAAAAAAAGAAAAGAAAAAAAGTAGAAGAAAAGATGAAGATGAAGAATGAACATAATAAAAATAAAATGAAAAAAAAGAAAAAAATAGAGAAGAAGATGAAGAAGTAAAACATAAAGAAAAAAAGAATAAAAAATAGAAAGAGATGAAGAACTCTTACATAGTAGGTGTGCAACGATATAAAAGGAAGTGCACAATTACTATGTGCCCTTCTTCCAAAACATGTGTGCATGCATTGTGCTAGCACAATGCATTCAATTCTACAACTAGGATTAATAAGACTCACTCACACATACCCTAGGATTTGGCTGTAATACCAAATTGAATTTTGGCAACAAAATAATAAATATAAACCATAATCACTCGAATAAAAATATCATATAAACACATTCATATAAAATAAAGAAATATGATAAAGACAACCTATAGATTGGATGCTCCCATAAAAAATAAAAAAATAATACTATAAATCATAACAGCAATGAAATTTATCATCAACAAAAAAAATTTTTATTTCAGTCAAATTACATTAAGGATTTATGTTAAACTCATCTCTTTATTTTTATTTTAAATGAATTGATAATACATCAAGAAAAAATATCATGTAGTATTTATTAAATGATTCTATTATCCTAAATAATAAATTAATAATAAAGATTTAGATCAAAAACTAGAATATATAATTTAAAAGAAAATCAAAATCAAAACATATAAATCATAAAATTAATATATGTTTGATAAAATATAATATAATATAAATTCTTATGTGATAGAAGAATATGTTAAGTTAAAAGAAAAATAGTATAGATTCTATTATTCATATTTTACCCCTAAAAGTTCATTATCTCAAAGATATGAATAGAAAATAATGCATATCTTCAATTAAAAAAATATTTAGATTAATAAACTAATTATAAATATATAAAATAAGCAAATCTCTAGCATCTTGAAATGAGAATAATCAAAAATATATACATAAATTAGAATTATGTGAGAATTTATATGATAGTCATATTGCTTATAGAGCTAAAACTTATATGATTGATTCTAAATATATTAGAAATATAATTTTATGCTGATGATGAATCAATATGCCCTAGATGATAATTCATTTCCATTGTCATTCCTTAAAAATCAAATCCTAAATATAAACAAAAGTATGAAATCTAATACATTGCTCAAAGTATGAAGTCGCCTTCTTCATTATCTACTATATGTCTATACATGTATATATTTTTAGTTGAACATTCCATTACATCCTAAATGACAAATAAAGAGATAACAAAAAAATAGAACTGACAAACATAAATAAAAAAATAATATATATGCACATGCATCAAAACTCATTAGATACACATACAAATGAAATCCAAAATATTTAAAATAATTCTAGATGTTCAAGAAAATCTTAAAAAATCAATAAAATATAAGAATCCAAAATTTTTTAAAATTATAGAGAATTCTGTGTCTAAGACATCAATTTTCTAGAATTCTTAATGAATTTTTATTTTATACCTAATATTTAAGATTGTGATGTGGACACAATCTCAATCGTTCATGGATGAATTTCTTCATGTATAAGGAGATGTTCTCCTCAATTGTTTTTTCTCACAATTATTTGAGAAATAGTTTCTTTTTAATTATATCTATTGTGTTATTTTTGTGTGCTTTTTGAGTTTTATGCAAGTGAGCAAGGATTTGGATAACTAAGGCTATCATAGACAAATAATTAATAGTTTGAAATTATACATACAAGAGGTTGTGACTCACAATAAGTAGTATCAAAAATAATATTACTATAAAATCAATCTTAAAATCGATATCTTATTCATGATGTAAAGAAGAAAAAAAAAATAAATTCAATGGATATTGCTTATGATAAAGTGGAGATAACCAATGTGAACATACTAAATAAATTTGAGAATATTAAAAACAACAATGAGTAGTCTCCATGAAGGAGAAATTCAGAAAGGATGTGTAAGTGATCCTAAAAGTTATTATTGAAAACATTTTCATTCAAAAAAGAAGGTAACTTAAAATTCATAGTGAAATCTATATGCAAAGATGAAAGTATTAAAAAGACTTATGAGAGAGCTATAAAGTTAAAATAAGATGATGTAATTTCTCGAACAACCTCATGTCAAGTAGTATCAAAACAAAAGTTATTCATGGATCTAAAAACACAATAAAGAGGTAGATAGCTTCAGTTCAAAAATAGAATAATACTTTCAAATAATGAGTATCATAGATACAATCAAGATAAACACATCCTCTATGTAATTAGTTAGTATTGTACTTCTCTATGCACACACACACACACACACACACACAATCATAGATACCATTGACACTTGAGAAACATTCTAAAGAAAGTCTACTAACAAATTTATCAAGAGCATGTAAAGGAAAAAATTTGAGCCAAATTAAGAAAGCTCTTACAACATGGAGAAGTGCAAGGATATATATATATATATATATATATATATATATATATGCATGACTTCTCAAAACTCACTAAATTTTTGATCTCATAGGAAGAAACCATCTTTCCATTTGTGAATTGTAGCAAACTTTGATTCAAGCAAGCGTTGCATATATACGACCTAAATTAATATTTTTCATATTTATCAGCATCAATTTTATTAATTCTAACTAAAAGTTAACTAAGATGATATTAAAATTCAATCAAAAATTGCATCATCATAATGACATTGTCATATAATTGTCTGATAATTATCTTTTAAAAATATAAAATTAAAAATAAAATATTCAATATCATATTTGATAATACTACAAATAATATTATCATAATAAATTTATGCACAAGAACTAAAATAAAGTATCTTCGAGTTGAGATATTTTATATTATATTAATATATATCAATATTACAAATTAATAGTATGATAGTCTAATTGATAAAGAAGCAAGACTAAAAGTATGGTAGTCTAATTCATAACTCAACCTTGGGGGCATAGGTACAATCCCCAGGAATACCGAATACATGACCCAAAGTATCTTTATCAAATGTTCTTCTCATACTACTAGGATGAAAATCATACCTACCCCAACGCCGAGACACCAAGGCCCATATGTGGAGGGCCAAAGATAATATGTGATAGGTTGAAAGCAAAGAAAATACAAAAAAAAAACATAAAAAAAAATTCAATTTGATGTCTAACATCAATAGAATTCAAAATAACTAATTTAAGATTTGTGTTGGTTAACATATTATATTCAAATTTTTGAATGATAAAATTGATGAAATCATACTAAAGGAGTAAGATACAGAAAAAATATATTTACTTTAATAATTATTAAAAAAATTTTATGATACAATAAACTTATGTTCGTCTATCTATACTTACCCATTATTTATTATACTTAGGTATATATGCAAAATCAATAATATGTTTAAAAAATATAGATAAAACTCATATTCTAGTAACAATTATAAAGATAGAAAAATATTTAAAATATTAATTAACCATTCAATTGTTTTATTGATTTACTACTTATATGAATTCTAGAATTAAGATATAATAGATCAAAAATTTTATAAAATTTATATGCAATTATATAAACTAAACCAAAAAAATCTAAGTAAATAATTTGCAAACAAATAAACCATCAAGTATCACAACTAAAATCATATTCAAAGAATAAAATTTAGATTTAATTAACTAGGTATAAATGATATAGTATTTCATCTAAAAGGTATAAGCTATCAAAATATTTATATATTCATATATTATTCATACTTGTCCCCAATTGATTTCAAAAAATTTAGTATATAGAGTTGCTAAAAATCTTATGAATTTATTTATATCATACTATCTTAAAATAACACATGATTTATTAACCTCTCTAATAACTACGATAGCATTATAATCTATATTATTATTATTATTATTATTATTATTATTATAAATAGAAAGACAAATTTAAAACAAATATTCTAGGAATATATGTATGCTTACAATATTGAGAATACACACAAATAACTCTTCAATTAACATTAGGTAAATTTAGAAAATTTACTTACAATGAGTAGTATAATCTAGAACATTAATTTTTATTGTATTTTTTATTTCATAATTCAATGCATTGTACATATAATTTTTTATATTTTTTATTGTTTCAAATAATTTTATTTTCGATATTATTATAGTTATGTAGTACAATTTTAAATTTAAAAAAACATTATTTTTTTTGTTCATTAATATTTTCATTTTTTTTTGTTAAATGTACCACTTGTATAGATAATAGTGTGGTGTGCTATGCAACTTGTATTGATATATGGTGTGTTTATGTGGAATATAGATTGTGAGAGGTAGTTGTATGACATAATCATGACAACAACCCACGATCTAGAGGAGTAGAGCCGGGGCTAGTTACCATGCACAAACTCATACATTGGGCCACCATATTGTGCAGAATTAGTCGGGCGACTAGACCCAACCTAGCATGATTCAACAACTCAACATGCATTGGTTTTCCCAATCAGCCATAAAGCCATGCAAGGCTCCCTACATTTCCAGCATTTCCAACCATATATAATGATCCAACTTGGACCACAAAAAAAACTTAAACTTATATGTTTTATCTCATATCAACTTATGCATATAAAAAAATTAAAATATTCTATTTTATTTTCCACTCAAGATTTCTAAGTATGCTTAATTTATTCATGATCTCTCATAATAAAAAAGTAACACCTACCATCATATATGTATTTCTCAAATAATTTAGTACTTAAAAAAAATTTAAATATTATTCATCAAAAATCATAAGAATTATTGTCAATATAAATATAATATTCTTTAAGAATATCTGCTTTTTCAAGAATTCAATCCAATAAAATATAACTTTAAATACTATGATGATACAATCTTTTCTAGATACAATTATAATTTCTCATATGGTAACAACAAAATATGTTCATGCATTTGATATTATCATCCTAAGTAGTCTTGAATTAACTAATAGGACATCTCCTAGCATTTCATCAAACAATGATTCCAAGAAAAATGTCTCACAAAACATGAAAGGTGAGTCTCTCCATTAGAATATAAAACTTGGGAAACTTAATAAATTCAACATAAATGTGTATATTGGACAGATATATTCATATCATTTCTAAATTGAGTCAACTACTATGTCAGCTAATCCAATAACAAGTGTCAATGAGTACTTATGATTGCTTACAAATAGAAGCTGGCATACGTTCTACCCAATACCCTATATCTTATATCAAATATTTCCTTAATTTTATTTTGATATTACATATTCTATTATTTGTCTTTTCATAATAATTACAGAATCACAAATATACTTTTTAAAGCATTTAATCATCTAATATGATAATGAATTATGTTAAATGAATTGAGTATAATAAGCTCTGATAATACTTAAAAATTTATTCTAAAACCTTTAAGTAAGCATGTAGCATAATATAAGTGGATTTAATTGTATATGATAAAGATTAAACCTAATGAAAAATTAAATCAACTTAAAACCAAGTTGATAGAAATGAATTTAAACTAACTTATAATATGAATTATTAAGAAATTTTTATTGTGACCAAAATAACATCAATCAATTCATTACTGTATATTGATGCTTCTCATAAATTGACTATTTTTCAACAAGAATGTGGAATGCATTTTTTATAATGATCTATTATCTCAAGAAGAGCATGTATGATTCAATCATTATTTATATAATAGAAAATACTTTCTATAATTAAAAGTAATCTCCTAGAATATGATTCAATCATTTATCTTCAATAATTACTATTTTTGACTTTAAGATATGTATATCAAATTATTCTTATTTTTATCAATATTGGTTAAATAGATAATATATACTATTAGTAATATATATTAATGATATTCTTATTATTAAGTTTTATATTTTTCTTGAAAATTATTTTATCTCCAAAAAATATAGATATCAAACTATTTTTTTCAAATCAAGTATTACAACAAAGCATGAAGTTATAACATTAATCACTTATGAGCTTCGATGAATCAATAAATTTTTAAATGAGTTTGACTTTATAATTCAAAGATGGATAATACTTTACTATGATAATCAATTTGTTCAACACATTACCATCAATCCGAGTATTTTACGAGTGGACAAGATTTATTAAGATTGAATATTATTTTTTATAGGAGAAAATCTAGAATAGTTATACTACTATCCTTATGTCTAATAATAATCAACTTGCAAATATCTTAACATAAAACTTCTAAAATAGATAATATATTTACTTCTTCTCAACTACGTGCTTGTGATATATAAGCACTAACTTGAGGGAGTTATGCAATTTATTTTGTTTTATTTTGTTTATATATATAATCAAGAGACACAATTTGCTAACTTTCACTATGTTTGTTTTGTTTATACAAATGATTAGAGATTGCATTCATGTTATAGACAAATCTATATTTTTTGAGAGTGTATTTTTAATAACACTAAAATTTTGGAAAGCACACATTTTACTTGGGATCTTTTTCCGATACATGAAAAGATGAAACACATGGTAATAAAATATATTTTTTTGATTAATTCAATACTCAAAATACACACACACACACACACACACACACTCACTCACTCACTCACACATATATATTATTCATTTGATATTGATAGAAGCTGGCATACGTTCTACCCAATGCCCTATATCTTATATCAAATATTTCCTTAATTTTATTTTGATATTACATATTCTATTATTTGTCTTTTCATAATAATTACAGAATCACAAATATACTTTTTAAAGCATTTAATCATCTAATATGATAATGAATTATGTTAAATGAATTGAGTATAATAAGCTCTGATAATACTTAAAAATTTATTCTAAAACCTTTAAGTAAGCATGTAGCATAATATAAGTGGATTTAATTGTATATGATAAAGATTAAACCTAATGAAAAATTAAAGCAACTTAAAACCAAGTTGATAGAAATGAATTTAAACTAACTTATAATATGAATTATTAAGAAATTTTTCTTGTGTGACCAAAATAACAACAATCAATTCATTACTTTATATTGATGCTTCTCATAAATTGACTATTTTTCAACAAGAATGTGGAATGCATTTTTTATAATGATCTATTATCTCAAGAAGAGCATGTATGATTCAATCATTATTTATATAATAGAAAATACTTTCTATAATTAAAAGTAATCTCCTAGAATATGATTCAATCATTTATCTTCAATAATTACTATTTTTGACTTTAAGATATGTATATCAAATTATTCTTATTTTTATCAATATTGGTTAAATAGATAATATATACTATTAGTAATATATATTAATGATATTCTTATTATTAAGTTTTATATTTTTCTTGAAAATTATTTTATCTCCAAAAAATATAGATATCAAACTATTTTTTTCAAATCAAGTATTACAACAAAGCATGAAGTTATAACATTAATCACTTATGAGCTTCGATGAATAAATAAATTTTTAAATGAGTTTGACTTTATAATTCAAAGATGGATAATACTTTACTATGATAATCAATTTGTTCAACACATTACCATCAATCCGAGTATTTTATGAGTGGACAAGATTTATTAAGATTGAATATTATTTTTTATAGGAGAAAATCTAGAATAGTTATACTACTATCCTTATGTCTAATAATAATCAACTTGCAAATATCTTAACATAAAACTTCTAAAATAGATAATATATTTACTTCTTCTCAACTACGTGCTTGTGATATATAAGCACTAACTTGAGGGAGTTATGCAATTTATTTTGTTTTATTTTGTTTATATATATAATCTATGTTGCACGGATACGCCTAGGAACTGCCGTGTCGCCGTGTCCGACCCGTGTCGCCGTGTCCGACACCTGGACACGGGTCGGATACGCGTCCAATATGCCATGTGGCATATCGGTTACGCGTCGGAGACATATCCGACGCGTTGTTCGGAAACAGTCGTCGTTAACAACAGACGCGTCGTTTACCTACAGACACGTTATTTACCAACTGACGCATTTTTACGATTCTAATGTGTCGGAAATATACTATATATTAACTATTACTCATACATTTCCAACAAATTGAGGAGCACACCACCGACAGTGAGTTGCCGACAAGCCGATTGCATGAAATAGTTGTCAATTGTCATTGCGTCAAACGGGAAGGAGCACACCGCTGAGGCGCCGACAATACCTAAGGTAACCTAATTCTATAAAGGGAATGGAGGGTTTGGAATCTATATCGGGAGGGGGGAGAGTTCGAAAATCGAAACTGTAAAGGGAGGATAATGGGGGGGGGGGGTGTTAGAGGGTTTAAATTTTTTTTACATTATTTTAAAATACAGAATTTTAAATTATAATTAATAATTTTATTTTTATTTTTATTTTTTTTATCATGACGTATCCTAATCGTATTCGTATCCTAGTTTTTTAGAATTTGCCGTGTCCCCGTATCCTGCCGTGTCGTATCTTCGTGTCCGTATCCGTGTCCGTGCAACATAGTATATAATCAAGAGACACAATTTGCTAACTTTCACTATCTTTGTTTTGTTTATACAAATGATTAGAGATTGCATTCATATTATAGACAAATCTATATTTTTTGAGAGTGTATTTTTAATAACACTAAAATTTTGGAAAGCACATATCTTACTTAGGATCTTTTTCCGATACATGATAAGATGAAACACATGGTAATAAAATATATTTTTTTGATTAATTCAATACTCAAAATACACACACACACACTCACTCACTCACACACTCACTCACTCACTCACACATATATATTATTCATCTGATATTGATAGAAGACTAGTAACTAATAAAATTACCTTTTATTAGCATTATTCTTTTTTTAGAACTAGACCGCATAAAAAATCAAAAATAATATATAAATCTTTTATTATTCCTTACTCTACTGGAATCTCTTTTAAACCTCCAATTAAAAGAGATTTTCAACTATTAATTATTTTTGAAATTGTTAGATTATATTATAATACTTTCTCTTGAATTATTATATTCATTAAACAATTATAGAATAGGTTTATTCTTATTTTGAAAGAGAAACAAAATTTTCCTTTGAAAATGAATCTACCCCTATTTCAAATAAGGTAGTAGCTTCAAAGTCCATCTCGATCCTAACTCCAAATAAGTTGAATGCTGAAAAACTTATCCATCATGACTTCATATTTATTTCAAAAAAAAAAAACTTATTTAGTCTATTCAAAAACAAGAATAATTTCCAAACAAGAAAAAATATCATGTAACAAACTCATCTGATCTTTTATCTTTTAATAATTCTTCGAACAAAATATAAGAGTTATCCTTCATAATCTATTTGGAAATATTGTTATACTTATTTTTTATCTATTTTACTTTTTATTTTGATAATAACAAAATATTAAAATTTTCTTGTATTATATTATCACATCAGCTAATGATTTTCATGTCATAGTCAAAGATAAATACACTTTGTCCACTTGTCCTCTATAAGTTCTATGATTTTAAAAATAATAAAACTCGTTAGATCATATTATAATAATATTTCATGTACTAATTAGTAGCACATTGACCTTCAAAAAAAACTATTTTTGATTATAGATTGATGTTCATGGAAAAGAATAACATAAATATGAGAGGATTATTATTAGATTTTTTTTCTAGTAACTAAGATAGTTTTGATTTGATTATTCATTTCATACACCTTTTCACAAATATATGATACATTAATTAAATGTGACTAATATTTTTCTTCATAATACTCTTATAGGTAAGGTATATATAGAGCAAGCATCTAAATTTTGAGAACCAACATAATTTTTAGATCTAATTTATAGATTACAAATAATCTTATATAATTTAGAGTAGAGTTCATGAGTCTAATTTAAAAGATTTTTAGTAATAATTACTTTATTTGATTTGGACAAATATATTGTAAATTATCCTTTATTTATCTGATGGATTCATATAGCATATATATTTGGTTGAATTTATACGTGGACATTATTTATATTACAAAAGATGACAAATTATAAATTATCATACTCGAGTAAAACCTTCTATGATAGACTCATATTTTCTTAAAATTAGAATAACTTATGATTTTTTATCCTACAAAACATAACTCAATTTATCACTCTATTCATTTATGCACCTCGAGTTCTAAATTCAGAATAGGCAAGGCCCCAATCCCAACAACACAATAGAGCAAATGTCACCCTGGGGTGCATACTCATCTTCCGATAGGATCAAACTTATGAGTTGTGACCTCAAAATAAGTGTTCAGCCTACCATTTTTAACAATCATACTATCATATTATTGGTATTGAAATAACTTATGATAATAGTAATGTTGTATTTTGATAAGGAGATATGTCATAGATATTCTATCATGAATTAGATTTTTTGGTTATATCCTAATTAATATTCTTATTGTGTCTGGTAAAATTATTAATATGATATGAATCTTCATGTTGACTCATTTATATTTATATATGATATAATTAAACAAAAAATTAACTAGATATATAAAAAAGATATTAGAACTTATCATCTTGTTCTAAGATCAATAACATCATTGACTAGTCAAATATTTAGATTTCAATTAGATAACCTCTTGCACATATAAAAGATATATGATAAAGTATTATATTTTTCTTAAAGATAATTTTATCTCCACAAAAAATAAAAAACATAAGATAATTCTTAGTTTAGTATTGAAACATAATACAAGATAGTTACCGCTATTTTATCTTTATATTCATTAGATTAAATATTTTCTTACAGATGTTAAATTTTGATATTGTTAAACTCCACAAATAAATTTCGATCCAGCGATTCAAAAAAGTTATGTAAAAATTATCAATAAAATAATTACAAATTGATTAAATTAAATTTTTAATAATTTGATTTAATTAATAGGTATCTGTAATTTTGACATAGGGAGTTTAATTAGTGTTAAATAACAAAATACATATTAAAAAAGTGGAGGAATACAATTATAATTTTGTAGTAGTATAAATTATAATTAATATAAATTAATATGCGAAATAATTTACATTAGGAGTTCAAAAACTTATTTAAGCGAGAGTCTCTTCCGTGTACTTATCCAGAGACAAATAAAATATTTTAAAGATTTTATTTATTTGAAATGTATATGTATATATAATTGAAATAATTAATTTGATTATAATTGAATTATTTAATTTTATCAAATATTAAAATAAATATAAATATATATACATAAATAATTAAAAATTTTTAGTTTTAAATATTTTTTAAACATAATAAATAAAATAGACCATTTCATAAATATGTAATTCTTCATTTATGAAGCATTTTGGGTTTAATTTATTTATAGGAAAACAAAAGTTAATACAAAACTAACAACAATAGCATTGTTCTCTTCCTAGTACCAGTCTGCAATAATAAGATATACGAGATAAGAATGCTAACACAACTCATCTTGAAGTATGTTTCTTGCACCTGAATACATATTTAAAATAAAAATAACATACTTCACAAAAATGATCTGCTCAAATTTATTTTGAGTTCCCGAATCTCCACCAACAAGATGATTCCATTATCTAATAAAATATTCCTACAATAAATCAACTAATCAACATATTTATAAAAATTTTTCAAATATCTCAATTAGTCCAATTTTCATCAAGCTTGGTGTTATGGACATTTATGTACTAATTTTCTAATTATTATATCTGCAACTAAGAACTCTTGTACATATTATTAGTGTGAGTTATCTTTCTATTATATAGTTCCATGGCTTTGTTTTGTAACAAAATTTTTTACTTAGATAGTATTTATTTGGTAAGTAAGATAACATTATTTGATTTCTACCATTACTTATAGCTTGCCATTAGTCTTTCATTTGTTAATTGAATGTTTCACAACAAAAAAGAATGCATTACATAGTAAAATGATTATATTAATTAGATGGTAGAGTTATGGTATATAAAGATTATCATAATTATTTATGTAACATTTTAGCCAATAACAGATGTCAAAACTTTTTTATAAGCATAATCTTCTATAACAAAGTTACAAGACAAGGAATACTATGAATTTTTCACTCCCCTCCTATCCAACAATATTACCAAGACTCACAATTTACATAAAAACCATCCAGTTTCACTATCATTCATCATAATCAATCAAAACTATAATTTAGTGAAATATTTTTATTTAAAACCCTTTTCTATGCAATCAAATTATACAAAATCACAACTCACAATTCACAATAACTAGTATTATTAGATATTTGGCATACCAAATAGTTATACACAAGTCCATATCATTTAAGCAACTTGTCAACTATCCTTAATGGCTATTTGTATATGTATACTTATTCTTTGACCACATGAATCATGAAGATTAAAACTAGTGTGATATTAAAATTTTTATACTTTCAACTTTATAATCACTATACAAACAATTACCATACATGTTTCCTCGGATATAACTAGTAAAAGTCATATGATATAAAATAACTCACATGACTATCAATGTCTTATAAGTTTCCTCCACTCATGTGTATCTCTTAGCTTAATTATCACTATCCACCATGATGTCAAGCATCCCTCATACTAATAGTGAAATCCTTAAAAAAATAAATTATAAAATACACACATCAATCATTACTAAAATTCACCGAATTACCTACCCATTTTTTGGTCGCTAATTCCGTATTTTTTGGTCAGTAAACCAAATTGCGATCATTTACCGACCAAAATCATTGGTTACAATTTTGCGCGTCACTAAAATTTTTACTAACAAAAAAATAGTCGATTGGTAAATTACTGACCATTTACCGATCCTCTACCGACAAACATTTACCAACTATATTTCGATAATTTTCCAACTAAATTAATTAGATCGGTAATTAACGACAATTTACAGTCCATTCACCGCCAAACAATTGCTAACTATATTTCAACCATTATCCGACCAAAAGCACTTGGTCATTTTATAGACTCAAAATGTTCGGTAATTACCGACCATTTTGAGGCCAATTACCGAAAACCAATATCCGATGATATTTCGACCATTTTTCGACCAAAAATATTATGTCGGCAAATGGTTTCCAAATGGTCGGTAATTACCGATAATTTATAGACCATTTACCGACAAATAATTTTCGATTATATTCCAACCATTTTTTGACCAAAAGCATTAGATCAATAAATGATCACAAAATGGTCGGTAATAACCTAAAAAATTACTACCAAAAACCGACTAAAAACTTTTAAAATCATTATTCGTTAATTGATCTCCAAAAATATTAATGACCATTTGGCAACCTTTTACTGACCATTAATATTAACAAATTTTGGCAAGTTTTGGTCGCAATTTGATCGATAATTATGGACCCAATCTTTTTCAATAGTTTTTTTGTAGTTGCTACAAAAACTAGAACAGATAATACAAAATAAAATATCAAATTAACTTCCAATTTTGATGCAGTTGCTGCAAAAACATATACAGATAACACAAAAAAATCCAATTAACTCCAGCAAAAAACTATATATACTACACATATATATTTAAAACATCAAGAGAAAATAAAAAAATAAAATCCAAACTCAAAGATTAAGGCATAGAAAAAAAATGTGTGTAATACACTCAATCATCCAAGCTAGTTTCATATTCGTTATGCTACGACATTTCTGGTCCGCACGGTGAGATGTCGGGTACTGGGATAGAGTTGTATGCTGCTGATAGTCCTGATGTGGTTGCTACAGGTGCTGCTGTAGGTGATGGGTTAGATGTGGCAGATGTAGCATTACGCCGAATAATCGGAGGTAGATCATCAGAGTTGAACTACAATCCTATTTTCTGAAACTTCTTTGTAAGCCAGTCAAAATGCATATACAACTTATCCTTATCATCCTCATAGTCGATAATGTATCGCTCGGTATCGATCAACTGAAACTTTATCAAATTTTACATCGCGACTTGAAATTCCTCCACTTTGAGAACAAATTCGAAAATGATCCTGAAAATTCAGCTTCATAGTCTAGTCGTCTATGCGAGTAGAATGATGATGTCGACGAACTGACGCAATAGACTGGCATCTTCTCCTTGCCATCAACAACCACATACCAAATCTGAATCATATTAATTGGTGGAGCTGATGAATGAGAACTACCTGTTACACCATCACATGAATCTGAACTAGACTGGGAATACGCTTGAGACGCAGCAGCTAACATTTCCTTATATCTCACCTAATTAAAATGCACGAAAAGTATTTCAATTTCTATTCAAACAAAAAAAAATAAAAATTAATTTTTTTATTTAAACTTACATTTGATGCACGAGATCTCTGATCAACGAAAGTCAGATCATCATGAGCTTTTATGTGCGTGTATCTGAATAAGCGAGGAGTACTAGGCTTTTAACCCTTTTTGCATGTCTATAATTACACACAATACGTATTTTAATAATATTGAAAAAAATTTCTTATGAGAAAAGAAATTTTGGCATAATTCAACATAATTTACAAAGTAATAAACATAAAAAGTATAAATTAAAAATAATACAAATACTTGTTCGTGCTCATGCATAGAGCGTGATCAACAAGTATATGCATAGAGCGGTGATTGCCTCTCTGTTTATCACACCTCTTCCGTTAATCCGGATCTTCCCATATGCTCCGCCACTCCTTGAAAACATGATCCGGGATACTAGAAACTTTTTTGTTCTTCTTCAAACATTTATCTTTGATCTCGTACACATTATCTTTATACTGACTGGCATCATGTTTGTAGAACACACTTTTGACCGACTCCTTTAAATGTGTCCACCTGTAAATTTTCTATAATTATAAATAAATAATTTTGAATCAGTGAACAAAAGAATAAATAAAAGATGTAAATATTTTTAGGTTGTAATATTTATCTTAAATTCTTTCCAAATCATCAATTGATCTCTATGTGTGAGTGACTTTCAATTATCTCCATTAGGTTTAAAGGACTTCTTGAAAATTTTCCTCATAACCCTAGAAATAGAACTAGACTGCTCTAACTTCGTCTTGCAACAAAAAATTTATTAGCAAGTAAGAAATAAATTAATAAATGATAAATAATTTGTTTTTTATAACTTACGGATTATCAATTATCGGATCAAACTGAGTAATAGAAAGAGTCTCATCTGTAGGGTGCTTTGAGGAAGACTCCAACATCTCCATCCTCTCTCTCCTCTTCCTCACACATCTCTTGATCATTCATCAAAATCTAAAGACCATTATGTGGATAAGTGAGTTGATGCTGTTGCTGTGGTACATTCACAACCTTCTCTATCTGTAGTGGCGTCTCATCCACTCATGACCCTCTACTAGTTTCGGACATATTCGAGGCCGTGCTGCCAATACCATAACTCATACTACCTTGCAATGTGCTACTTCTACCTCATCCACGTGTCATATCTATAAAAAATACACAAGGCAATGAAAATGAATAAAATTGATTAACAATTAAAATAACATAAAACTCACTGTCTACTCATTTTTATCAGAATCATTCAAATCTAGTTCATCTTCTTCTTCAGATGTAGTAACATCATTTTCAGACTTCTCTTCATCATTCGTTTCTTCCTCATAATCAATTAAATTTTCATTAACATCTACATCCCCACTTATATCCATCTCAGAAGATGTGACTAAAAGGACGTCTTTATCTCCCACCATAGTTTTAATTATAACATCATTGTCAACATTTTGAAAAGATTTTTCTATGAAACCAGTACTTGGTGATGCGGGGATGTCAATTTGAGCCCTTCTTTTTATCTTACACACAGCTTTCCAATCCTTTCTAGAACTGGTCCTACCCAGATATTTACAATAATAAACATGTGATGTTTGTACTGCTTAGACAAAAGATTCATACTTATTGAAGCATTTTTTATCGTGCACATCAAAAAGTTTATATTGAGGATTTACAACAATACCAACATGTGATGTTGGGTCGAACCATTCACATTTGAATAACATAGTTTTTTTAACCGTGAGGGCTTCTAATTCTAACTGGATCACTTTGACTAGAGTCCCGTAATAGTCAAATTTGGTTTCATTGTATACTGATCCTTTAATGCAGACCTTCGCATTGTCTGTTGTCCGGTAGCTACCAAATGATTTAGTATGAAAATTAAAACCATTCACACAGTAACAATGTTCGTTTTAACCACTATTAGGGGACCTCGTGCTATACTTTGAAGATAATAATTGGAAATTTTATTTTCATGATTATGAACCTATAATCAAATTTAATTAGATTATTTAGATTACAATTTATAAATTTGTATCAGTTAAATACAATTATTTTGTGATTTTCATTATAAGTAAACATAGATATTTTTCAAAAAATGATGGAAATTCTTTCTACGTCAAAGCATTAATTGCTTCTTCATTCATGTTTGGAAACTCATTACATTTATTTGTAACAAAATCACTAAAAAAAAGAAATTAAAAATAATTGATACATTGATAGGAAATAGTAAATTATAATGCGTAATAAATGTTATATGACTATTAGAAAATACTTATTTGATGAATGGTTGAACCTCTGGATAATTCATTAGGACATATAGATGAGTTGTACTATATTTATTGTCTGCTAGATAACTTTTCCCTTTAGCACCAATTATTTTACTCGGAGGCTTGAAAATTTCAAACATATCATTATCCACATTGTGATAAAGATAAACCTCATTCCGCTTTTCCTTAAGTGGAAAAGTTAGATCTCCTTCTTTAAAATAGAATGATGATAATTTTTGTAGCCTCATCCATAATATAACCTATTGATATAGAATTCTCAACCCGAGTCTTGTTCATTATTGCATGCTCTATTTTTTTCTAATATCTACAAAAAAATTATTGAAAATTACAAGTCATTTTTGTGTATATATATTTATATATATATATAGGAAAATAATTGGTTTAATGAATTAATATTACGTTTCTGGAGGATACATCTAACAATAATGGACAGGACTAGTAATCCTAGCTTTGTAAGCCAAGTGTACTGGAAAATGTTCCATTGAGTTAAAAAAAACTTGGAGGAAAGATTTTCTCAAGATTGCATAAGAAAACAGGAATTTGTTCATCCAGATTCCTCAACTCCTCATCAATCAATGAAGAAGATGTTAGTTGCTTGAAGACTTAAGAAATCTTAGTTATCGACTCCCATATTCTATTAGGCAGAAATTCTTAAAGAGTAATTGATAACAACCTTTGCATTAATATATTACAATCATGACTATTCATGAAAAATATATTATGTTTTTTCGCATCCACACATCTCCCCAAATTAGAAGCATATTCAACTGGAAATCTATGTTTTTTTACCCACTCCAACACAACATTCTTCTGTGATTTATTCAGAACAAATGACACGTCAGGATATTTATTGGTGATAAGATTTTTTGCAAATTGAGGATGACAACAATATTTATTCAACTCATCGCTTGCTTTATACATATCCTTAGTTTTTCCTAGAATGTTAAATAATGTATTGAAAATATTGTCAAACAGATTCTTCTCGATATGCATAACATCAAGATTGTGCGTGAGCAAGTGTTCACGCCAGTAGGGCAAATCCCAGAAAATACTTCTCTTATTCTACCCACAAGACTTAGATATAGCTGCATTCACAACCTCAGCATCAACATCTATCACCTTCCTCAAGCCTCTGTTATTTAATTTCCGTAGAATTTTATCCCCAAGTCTAACCCCTGAGAATTATTTATTAACCTTTCTATTCCTAATGAAGTTTTGGGTCTTACGTCGATATAGATGATAAATGGGTAAAAACTTCCGATGGTTGTCAAACCATGACTATTTTCTACTCTAAATTAATCTAAAAGCATCAAAATCTTCCACACAATGCAGACATGCCAATATACTAGTTGTACACTACCCAGACCTCATATAACATGCTGAAAAGTTATTTATGGTCTACATGAGAGCAGCGTGCAATTGAAAATTTTTCCGTTTGAAAATATCATAACTTTTAACCCCAACACCCAAAAGACTTTTCAATTCCACTATCAATGGCTACAAGAAAACATCTATATTCCCCTTTGTATTCGTAGGCCCTATCACTAACATAGTCAAAAACATAAATTTTTCCTTCATATATAAGTCTGGAAGCAAATTATATGTCGTCACCACCACAGACCACACAAAATATTGCTGTCAAAATTGACCAAATGGATAAAAACCATCAGCAAATAAACCCAGCCTAATATTTGAACTTTAGAAGAAAATTTAGAAAAATACCGATCAAAATGTTTCCAAGCAGGGGCATCAGAAGGGTGTCACATCTTACCGTGCTCCATATGATGCTCTGAATGCAGCCTCATTTCATTAGCTGTTGCAGTTGATGCATACAATCTCTATAACCTAGGTGTTGTCAGAAAATAGTGCATCTTCTTATAGGGCAGTTTCAACTTACATATATATAATCTATTTCTAGAACCCATAACCTTTTGCTTGTACCGAGCATGCCCTTAAATTTTACAACTGTTAAGGTCACTGTCATCACCCCAGTATGTCATATAGTTGTTCACACGGTAATGAATGACTAGTACGGGTAATCAAAAGCCCCTAACTAACTTCTTCGGGCTATAGAAATCCAATGGCATCAGATTATATTTTGGCAACAATTCTTGAATGAATTTAGACATATCATTAAACCATGCATGCGAACACCTATGTCTGCACTTTATTTCTGACATTTTCACAGATGCAAAAAGTTAAGTATACTTAGAATTTCTCTAATATAGAAGTTTGTCTCCAGCTCGAATCATGTCATAGAAAATCTTTGTCTCGGCATTGGGTTCCTCATTAGGGGTGAATTCAGGACCCACAACATCAAATACAATGTTATGGTATGAAGTGTGATTTATATTATTCGAGACCATCAGATCAGTTTCACTTACTGACACCTGTACAGAACGTGAATACCTCTTGTTGACTTGTTTCTCACCATGGTATATTGAAACATAGTAATCCGCCACAAAACTAGTTTTATACAAATGCATCTTCACAGTCTCAACATTCAAAAACATTTTATTCTGATATTTAACTAAAGTGCATGGACACCTTATATCTGTACCACCATTCACACGCTAAGGATGTATCCGAGAAAAGTCAACAAATTCATCAACTTTATTTCCTCATTCATTAGAGAATATTTCATTCACTATCCGACCTACATCCATTCACGATCGTCTTCCATAACTAGTTAAAAAAATCAATTAATTTAACAAACACAATTGTCTCTAATTATAGTTATATATAATTATATAGATATTTATTTAGATATACAAATATTTATATATAGTTATACACATATAGTTTAGAATAATATTGTATGTTGTTATACATGTAATTATAAATATAGTTACATGTGGTTATACATATAGTTACACATAAAGTTAAATGTATATTTATACATGTAGGTTTATATATTTGCTCATTTAATTTTATATATTTATACATATAGTAATGTATAGGTATAGATATAGTAAAATACATTTATATATACTTTTATATACAAATATATATTAAATATAAGCTGTAAATTTAATATTTAAATATAAATATACATAAAACTTTTAAAGTTATAAACATAGTAAGATACAATTATTTATAGTTATATATTATTTTACATATAATATATATTGTTATAAATAGTTATATAAAATTAAACATATAGTTATACATATATATATTCATACAATTAGTTATAAGTAGTTATACATAAATATATACAATGTTATAAACAAATATTTTAATTTAATTATATGAATACATATATGTATATATAGTTACAAATATAGTTATTTTTAATTATATAAAGTGTTACATAGTTATACAAATATTTACATATAGTTATACACACATTGTTATAAATATGTATGTAGTTAAAGATATAATTATATATAACATTTATATAGTTATACATTAAGTAAAATATAATTATATATAGATATATATTAGTATAAGTATATATTTTTTAGAAAAATAGCTATATAGAATTATACATATAGTTATACATCATTATGTAGTTACAAATTAGTTATGTAAAGTTATAAATATAGTTATAAATACTTTTATATAAAATGGCATATGATTATATAAATAAACACGTGTATCTATATAATATTTGTGAATAAAATATTTTTATAAATGTTACTTAAATATTATTATATTTATACATAACACTTTTATAAATAATATATAGTATATTATCACATTTATATAAACATTATAAATATTATATATTTATATAAAAAGCAATATGTAATATAAATATTTACAAAATTGTATAATCACTTAATGTTACATAAATGTTATATAAAAAATTTTATCAATGGATAGTTTAATGTAAATGTTGTATAAATAATTATAAACATTAATACATATCTATAAATATTTAAATATAACATTATATGTTTATATAAACATATCAATGTGTATTTATAATGTAATACGTTTATATATATTAAAGTATTGACATTTATACATAATGTCATATGATTAAATAAATGTATAAAATTTTATATATAATGTTATAGACATTTAAGATTAACATTATATAAAAGTTTTATTTAACATTAATCATTATATATATTAAAGTATAGACTTTTATACATAATGTCATATGATTATATAAATATAAACCATTAACATTAAGATTATTCGGATACAAACATTCTATAATTGAAATCAAAATCAATAAAACCCTAAAAATCTAAGCAGTAAAAGAATAAAGATGAAACTAAAAAATTATAATTCAATTAATTGTGTCGAGTCAAAATCATATTAGGTTAAATGAAATTGAAGCAAAAGTGAAGAAATTTGAAGGAGAAATAAAAAAACCTAATACACAAATATACTGAAAAAATGAAATTCCGATTGTTTATATATAATTTAGAGAGACGAAGGTATGTATAAGCAATTTAAAGGAGAATAACAAAGAAAAACTTACTTAGATTCAGAAAAATAGAACAAATTAGTTTGTTGAATTAGTGCTTGCAGTAACGTCTGATTCAAAAAAAACGACCCTGTTTCGAATGAACGAAGGTGGTATTGACTTAGCAAATGAATTTTAAATCAAATAATTAAAACAATAAATTACTGACCAAAAACAGGTTCGATAAAAGGTTGGTGAGAACAAATTTATAAGAAATTTGAAGTCTACTTAACCGACCAATTTTAAAGTAATATCTTTTTAGTCGTTAAATGGTTGGTAATTTATTGACAATTTCTTTTCGCTATTTCCATTCTAATATACTGACCAATTGCCGACCAAAAATATTTGGTTGGGAGGTATTGTCGATACTCGGTCGTGAAAAGGTCAGTAATTACCGACCTAAATATTGGGTCAGTAGTTTGGTCGGTAATTATCACCTTATAAATATATTGGATAACCACTGTACAGATAATAATTGATGATTATATATTTTTGATCGTTAATTGATCGATAATCTTTTGGGAATATTTTTCGCTAATTCCCTCCTTATTTATAGACTATATTCGCGACCAAATATATATTTTAGGGTAATATATGGTCGTTAGTTGGTCGAAAATTTAGTCGAAAGTATTTTTCTCTGATGCACCTCTTCAGATCTCTAAATTAGTCGTGATATTGGTCAATAATTATCATACTATATATTTGGTCGGTATGTACGAAACTAAATATAATTCGAAAAAATAATGTACCTACTAAATATAATGATAGGTCATTAAATGGTCGGTAATATATTCGATAACCACTCCAAAGACCAGTTTCCGGCCAACAACATATGTTCGGTAATTATGGTCGATCTTTGGTAGGAAATATGGTCGGAAATTTTTTTTTTCGATACTATTTTTTGGTCGCTAACTAGTCATGTTTTGGACAATAATTACCGACCGAATTTTTAGGTCAGTATTTTGGACGGTATTTTCATAATTTTTAGTTGTGAATTGAGTTTCAATTCATTTAAGATATACATAATGAATTGGCCTATAAAAGAAATTATGCTTTTAACTTCGTAAGTAGTATACCCGCACAATTAAACTTACCTCAACATTTAATTTTTAATGAATAGTTTTGTATCACATATCATGATCAAAAGAGTTATCATTTCATTCATACTATTATGCATATAAATGTGCATTGTGATTTACCTATCATTGTCCACTTTGATAAAATACAAACTTTGTAATAATAAAATTATAATTTTATTTCTGAATGAATGTCATGTCCATCATTAACGAAATCATAATACAATCGAAACATAAATTCATAGTATTCATCATATGAAATAAAATATACCAACTTTAGACCTGATTTAGCCTGACATTGGAGAGGAATTTACTCAAGATATTTAAAAATAAATCTCGTGGAATTTTGGACTCCCATTGATATCCCATAAGAGGTTCTAAAAATCAAATCCTAGATCTATAATTTTTGTTAATGTAATTTACATTTGTCTCTAGGTGGGAGTCGAAATTCATGCCCCGACCTTATGCTTGTGCAATGTGTTGTCTCTTTGATCATGGATAGTTCCTAGAGTTTAATAATTTTTTCTCCCAAACAAAGCTTTTCTACCTCTTATTTTGTCTCATAAATTTTTTTCCATGATTTTGCTTTTATGCTAGAATGATTAAGTATAGTTTTTGAATGGCATTGTGGAAAGACTATGATTTTCTTTTTGCTTTTTTGTAACAAAAAGTTGTAGCACTAAAAAAGAGTAGTGATTTTGCTCTTTGTTTTCATTAGATTGTCATGACACTTAGAATAGTATTGACTTGTATATTTTGTCTCTATAACACAAAATCATAGCATTAAGAATGATTATGACATAATGCATTTCCTCTCTGTAATATAAATTCATTGTGCTAAGAATAACAATTTCTCATACATTTTTTCCTATATCCTAAAGTCATGGAACTTAGAATAGTTATGACTTGAGTCATTTCTCAATAGCAAAAAGTCATAGCTTTTTCCTTAGTATGTATGACTCTATGATGAGAAAGTCAATGTTAGAAGATATCATGGTTTTTAGCTCTAGTAGGGTGGGTACTTAGTTGTTGCGACAAATAAATATCACAATCATAAAAAAAAATACTATGAACTAGTATGGCTATGACTCTAAAAAAGTTTTATAGATGAAAATAAAATGTTACGTAGTAAAATAATTGTGTTAATGAGGTAGTAGAATCATGGAATATAAAGATTGGCATAACAATTTATAAAGAGTTTTGATCAAGAATGGATGTCGAACCTACCCAATAAGCTCATGAATATATAAGAAAGTCATGACACAAGAAATACTATGACTTTTTGCTCCCCGCATACTCAACAAATCCACCAAATCTTTCATTTTATGCAAAAAGCAACCCAATTTAACTATTATTCATTATATAATCTATGAAATAGTTCTATTTAAATTTCCTACAATGCAAACTCATTTTACATAATCATTAAAATAACTAGTATTATTTGGTATTGGCATATCAAATATTCTTCTTGTCACATAAAGGATTTCCATTGACATCTAGCATGAAGATCTAAGTCTCAAATCCTATTTCTAATCAATCTTTACCTATATTTGCCTTAAATTTAACTTTAATTAGAGGCTGGAATTCATGCTGCCTAGGATTTTCATTCTATTGGGATTGAAATCCAAATATCTCTCCTTCTTTGACAAACTCACTAAGTCCCCTTTTATAGTATTGGAGTCCCATTGAGTTAATTTATGATTTTTCAAGCTAGAAATCATAACTTTAAGTTTAGGCTATGACTTTATCATTGCTTTTGAATCTCCTTTGAAGTGTAAAAGTCATGCAACAAAGGAATATCATTACTGAAATAATTATTCTCTAAAAATCAAAGTCATTGCAGCGAGCATATTTTGATTGATGAATTTATTATCAAGAAAACAAAGCTGTGGCGGAAAGAAAGTTATGACTAAGATATTTACTATTTAAAACAAATAATCACAATGGAAAGAATGCCACCAGAGAGATATTTTCTTATGGAACACAAGGCCCTAGTGGCAACAATGTTGGGACTGAAGGTGTTTCTATTAAAAGTAAATCGGTGGGAAAAGAACCATGACTAAATATTACTTGGTGTTATGATATTTTATCTCTATAATAATAATATTTCGATGCTAGAAAATATCATGACTTCTTGTACTATTATAATACTTGATTGTCGTGATATTAAAATACAGTCAATTTCAAATTAGTATTTTAAAATTGTTAGGCAATTCTGATTCCACGTTTATGATTTCACAGATTTAGACAAAGAAGAAAATAGAAAAATAACAAATGATATATATCTACAACCACGATAGTATACAAAATCACAACACAAACACAAAGCATAACAGAATACACAAAATAACATGGTTCACTAGTCATTCAACACGACTAGCTACATCTATATAGAAAAATACTTATGTATTTATAGACTATAACCAAATCAGAATGTTCTTACAGTATGTGCAGTAATCGAGAAGAAAATCATAGAGAGAGAGAAAAAATAGTCCGATGGAAGAGAATTTATAAAGTAGAAAAATAGTAAAAAATAGTATAATTAACCGGAGCGGGTCAGATCACTCGGACGGGCCAGTCTCTGCTCCAAAATTTTATTCGGCCAGCTAACCGGGCAGCGAGACTTCTATTATTGTGTTATTGTTGCATTCAAAGCTTATTAATATTTTATTTCCTACTCTTACATGAAAATATTAAAACAGAAACATTTTCGTTTATACAAAATAGATAATCAAAAAAAAAAACTATATACAACAAAAATTAATGCATAGTGACTTAAATATAATATCTCAACTACAAAGAAAATATTATACAATAAAAACATTGTGGCAAGTGGCGGTAGAGTCATAATATACATGATTAATCAATAGGCTCGTGCTTGAATACCCAAGTCATGATATTAAAAATATCATAATTTTCTATTTTACCTACTCTCTAATGGAGCTTTCCTTGAAGTTCTCTAATTTTACTTAAATTATATTTGATTTTACTACTATTCATTCAATTTAATAAAAATCACAATAAAATAAAATCTATCTAAATAGTATGAAATTGGTGAGTTTTTCGAAGTATTTAGTAGGGGAGATAAGTCTATAAGTTCATAATAGTTTCGGCATACATTCTTGACTAAAACTTTATCTAAATAGGCATGAAAAAATTTTGAATGTCATGATCATATCCTCTCAGTAGCATAATTTTTCCACCATGTGATACTTTGTCAATGATTGGGATTTATCACAGAGTTGCAACCATAACTAGTTTGTAAAATTATATTAGTTGTGACATTAATTCTCTATTATAGTAATCAAGTACTCCATATATACTCAATGTCATGACTAATTTTATAAGGCCATGATTTTATCTTCATATGATATATTATTCTCAAGTAAGAGTCATGACTTTGTTATTAAGTTATTCCTTTTGAGCTACAAAAAATAAAGAGTCATAAATACTTAGGCCAAAGTCATAGCTATTATTCAAAGCCAAGACTTTTTGGTCACCAAATATTATTGAGGATATTACTTGAGTATTACAATTTCTATGTACGTGACTTTTATCCATAAAGAAAGGCATAGTCATGACTTGTACTTGCAAGCAAAGTGAAAGCATCATGGCCACTTGACAACACTATAACCATATACTTCAAGGAGTAATGGCTAAGGCCATGGCCTCTACACATCGCCATGTCTTGTAGCCAAAAAATAATTTCGGAAGCTACCACATAATCCTTGGCTACTTCACAATGTTGTAGCCAGAATTACAACCTCAAGCTAAAGAGATAAAGGCTAAATTCATGATTCCTATTGAAAATATGTTACTTCTTACTCATATAATTGCAAGATTGTCGGAGTATAAAAAGAGAAATTAAAAATTATTGAAAAATCTTTATTTTCTTCTCCTTCCCAGTCATGAAATAAGTAAGCTATGGAAACTACAAATCCTAAATATAATTTCATACTCACAATGAGATTCACAAGCAAGCAAGGATGCATGATCAATGTCAATTTTTATAGTTGTGGAGCATAGTTCTCGAACTCTCTTCATATAGAAATAAATTCGGAAATTATGTTACATTTTGTGGTTTAGGATTTGTGTTTTTTAAATTATGTAATATAATATTTTGGAAAGTTTGAAACAATATTGGTTTTCTATTATTTTATATTTATGGATATTGATAGATAATGATTAAATATAACTCGAATTAGAGGGTTGACTATTAATAGATTTGTGTGAGGTTCTCATGTTAGAAGGTGCTACTTTAGCCATGAGACTTAATCGTTCATATGATAGAAAGGTGGTAATAGTCGTTGCTATTTCAATACATGAGATAAACCTATATATTAAAATCCAAAGTTTGGGTGAGTAAATCATCATGAGTATGATACTTAAAGTTACAAATATTAATATTTTTACCTGCCAATCCATTCTATGTCTTAGAAGATTGAATCTTAATTGGGATGAATTTTATATAGAGCATTCTTTCTATGGGTTCTCCTTTAGTGTGATAGTCACATCATCACCAAGGATGATGGTGATATATAATCTTTAGGACATGCATGAGTGTGTGACTCGATAAGTAGAGACAACCCTTGTGAGTTCATTTATCTTATATGATTCCCACCAGTAAAACTTAAAAAACATACATTAATTATGCGAGTATATTGCTTATGAAAATGAAAATATAAATAATTACAAACCATGTTAACCATTGGTCTTAAAAAAATGGAGACTGATAAATAAGAGTGTGCATTTGAATCAAGTATCAAGAATAGTTGATAAAATTGCCTATAAGATATAAGATTGTGAATGACTCTCATGCCGTCATATAGGTGTAAAGTGTTATCTTGGTAATGATGTTCCTGAGAGGATAACTTTAAGGGAACCATCATCGTGAAGGTCTTAATGGGGACAACCACCTTTTATGCCGATAGAGCAAGGAGTCATTTTAACTATATCCTAATCTTTATTCTAAATCCTACATAATATATATCAAACAAATTAATGACATCACGTATATTAAGTAATTAGACCCTAGAACTAAGGTTAAGTAAAATCTTATTATCTTTTCTACTAAAAATAGATTAGCTCTAGTTACACAATTAAACTACTAATACAATTCCAATGTGATTAATATCTTGACTTAAGTCTGTAATATAACTTGTATTACTCATGCACTTATGGATCTTAGTTAATGATAAAATATTGTTAATGAGCCTTTTGTGGTATTGTGTAATCGATTAAATTAGGCAGAGTAGCAAACGCACAATATATTTTTGGTATCATTGTCGATGATTATATACGTTAGTTAGTCAACATGAGTTGACATAATTATTCTTACATAAGAATCATTTATTTTTATTAAATTAGTTAGCATTATATTTTATAAATATTTATGGATTAAATGGCTATTGTTGTTTTAACTTGTTTGACTGTTGATTATTATAAAAGTTATTTGAATCATGTCCTCTTATTTCTTTTTCAATTTCTTTTTTTTTGGTTGACATCCACAATTGATTAGTCGAAGCTCTAGAACTGAGCCAAACCTTCTTAACCCAAAAATTGAAAGAACTAGATGAATCATTGCAAAACAAAAATTTGACAAGGATAGTAAGTAGGGCACTATAAGTAACAAAAAGATCCAATGAAGTAATAGGCAAGATGTTTGATAGAACATCCATTACCATACTTAAGAGGATCTATTTGAGGTCTAGTGATGGATAGTTATTATAGGATTCACTTACGACTGATTGAAAATAATTATTTTAAGTTGAAGTTAAGTCTAATTACTATGATTCAACATCATCAATATAGTGAAAGGGCATCAGAAAACCCTAATGGATGCATTGTATTGTCTTTAGAACTATGTGATACTATGAAGTTAAATAGAGTTGTATTGGATACAATATGATTAAGATTACTTCCTTTCTCATTAAGTGGTAATAGACAAAGTTGGTTCAAATATTTACCAATGGGTTCCATTGAGAGTTAGGAAGAAATAGTAATGGGTTTTCTGATTAAATTCTTCACATCATAAATTACTTCTCAACTTTGAAGCAAGATAAGTAAATTTCAACAATAAGAGCATGATAACTTTTATGATGATTAGGATCATTTTAAAGAGATGTCGAGGAGATGTCCTCGACATAGTTTTGAATTATGATTTCAAGCCCAAAAGCTATATAATAGGTTAAACTACATGACAAGGTATATGGTTTATGTGGCTACCAAAAGATATGTTATATATAAATCAATAAGGGTGGCATATTACTTATTTAATGAGCTAGTAAAAAAAAATGTTCAAAGTCCAACGAATTGCTCATTTTGGAGAAGACAAGCAAAGGTGTTAGAGTTGGATTAATTCACCACTATGGAAACAAAAATGGAAGCCCTATTGAGGAAGTTAGATGCCCAAAAAAAAAGAGAAGAATATTGAAAAAGACCATCACTTTACATCCAAATGAATTGATTGAATTAGAATCAATTTATCAAGTGGAAAAGATAGATCAAAAATCATAATTATGATATATGTATTTTAACCTAATAATATAATAATATCTTAATGTATTATCATCTAAATATACATAATCACAAAAATATTTTATACAGAAACTATATAGCTCCAATTTTAATTGTCAACTATCATGAAGGAAAAAAAAGTCAATTGTGAATGAAGGTGTGCACATTTTTTATCGCAAAAATTTAGAAGAAAAAGAATAATCAAGACAATAAATTAGGGGTATTTGAAGCTAAGATGAACGAAATAAATTTAGTAATGAGAAACATTGAGCATCATGTTAGTCATTTTGTATTATCAATAAAGGGGGGAAGACATGAATGAGGTATTAGGTGCTATAGAGATAAATTTAAGCAATTGTTCCTCAATATTAGTTATAAGTGAAAAGTAGCTACAAAGGTAGTTGGTACAAAAAAATTCTAGACAATTTGGGGGTGAAAATATAGTGACTCTTTCTTGAACCATGACTCTAGAGATACAAGAAGAGTTTAAATAAAAGAATTCTAAAATTTTTATGGGTTAAAAGTCTATGATTTTCTCAAAAGTCTTGGCTCAACCTGAAAGTCTCAAATAAGCCACAACCCCAACTGAAGAATATAAGAAAATAATAATTAAGAAGTTGTGGCATGTACCTGAGCCATGACTACCAAAGAATGGCAAAATTAAGTTTCATCCGACGAGAAGAAAGAAGAAAACGAAAAATCTGAGGACAAATGGGGCATACTAGAAGCCATGCTGAGAGAAAAATGGATAAAAATGAAGTCATAGTTAAGTTTCTAATGAATCTTCTATTTCTACAATAATTTAGAAAAGACAAATTGAATTAACATTTAAAAAAATTGAATATAATTTGAAAATTAGAAGTGACCATACTATTTGCTTGCTCTTGCCCAAATACAAAATTATCTTAAATATATGAAAGATATAATGAGTAGTAAGAAGAAATTAGAGAGATACAACATAGTAAATATTACTAAGAAATTTAGTCATGTTATTTAACAAAAACTATCGAGGAAATTGAAAGATCATATGAGTTTCAATCTTACTTGTATTATAGAAGTGCATATATCTTGGAAGGCATTATGTGATTTTGGATCAAATATCAACTCGATGCCACTTCCCATTTTGCAAAGATTAAATTTTAGTAAAATTACTTCAATCTCTCTCTCACTATAAATAGAATATTATACAATTAAGACAAATGAAATAATTCAAGATATATTAATAAAGGTTGGTATTTTTATTTTTCCAATGGATTTTATATTTTTTGATATGGATGAAGATCAATATGATCCATTCAGTTTGGGATATCCATTTTTGGACACTAGACAAACCCGTGCCAAAAAGGAGAGTTTATTCTTAATGTCAGAGAAGAATATGTAAAGTTTAATCTTTATAATAGCTTTAGGGATCTAGATTATTATGAAATAAGTATTAGAGGAATAACAAATCTACTATGTACTACCATGCAACAAAAAGTAGATTTCTAGTAGAAAAAATTTATAGAAAGTTGCTGAATGGATAAATATGAAATGTATAGACCAAAAGAAAAACTTTGTAGTTGTAAAAGAAATAAAGTCTATGAAATGGAAGAAGAATTATGAAATTGTGAGTGTGATGTAGAGTATGAGACAGGTGAATAACTTTAAAGTTGTGATAGTAAAAAAAATGAAGATGATGAAAAAGTATATTATAGTTATAGAAAAAAAATATATAAGTTATCCAATATGGTGTTATTCTCCTCCTCCCCTTCACTGCCCACATTCATTTCCCCCTTATAAGAGTATATATTCTGACATAGCATTAGTTCTTTGTTTATATCTTTTTTAACCGATGCAATTTTACCCTTGTATCTACCATAATATTATTGCAATGTATCCTTTCTGCCCATCCCCTTAATACATTCCTCCTCCCCACAGCTCATTCTATTACATTTTAAACAATATTTGGGGATATGTTCCGGCACAATTAACTCCATGCAAATCCTTGGATTATTTGGTTTAGTCATTGAGGTAGTGGCCTCATCAATCATTATTGGTTTACCCATACATTTTGCCAAGATGAAGAGAAATTGCTTACTGTATAGATGGAGAGGTAAATTAGGAAAAATAAACCATACCGGAGCTATCGGGGCTTCCTCTATCGAGTTGAAATCCATCGTCCATTTTAGAATTCTCATTGAAAAGTCCTTAATTATCCATTGACGCCTCATCCATAGCCTTGGAAAATCTCTCTCTTCGATGCATTGAAGAACCATATGCTTGGCATCATAATCCACAATTTTTATAGAACCCTTAAGCTTCAAGGTTTCTATAAACTCATGAAATTCCTTCGCAAGAGGTTTTCCATGTAAAAATTTCTCTGTTAGGTTGTAATTAAAAGGCTCGGCAAGTTTATCGAGATCTGCCAAGGGAATGTATATCGGTGCCACACCATTTTTATTTCCAAACCTCGGATGCAATATTATGGTTTCCTTAAATAAACTTGCAAAAGACTTCTTATTGAATAAGAAGTCAAATTACCACTTTTTGGCTAAGTATTAGCCTTATTCTTGCACAACTTAAAGCTTTCTCCCTCCAAAAATTCAACTTTCTCTCTCTAGTTCTTAGAGCTTTGAGTTTTTCAATCTTATTAATCTTTTTATTCTTCTTATTCTTTTTATTCATCTTATTCATCTTATTCTTATTTTTATTAATTATGACTAGATGTTGGCATGAGATTTTTGTCTCTGTGGAGATAACGGGTTCAAATCCCCATTTCTTAATTTGGAAAATGAGATTTTATTTTTTTTATTTCAGAGTGTAAAATTAGGTTGATGAATTTTAGAGCCAAATCCATCGATAGGGATTGATCCCTAGCTAAAATTCTTTAGCTAAATCGATATTTTCTTGTAGTGGCTTCTCTAGTGAAGTCATATGCCAGCCAAGTAGCCACTTGCATCATGACCCACAAGGCCACAACACACACATATGCTAAACTATTAAAGATAACACAAATACCATAAAAATTCTAAATTTAAAAATATTTTTGTAATAATTATCTAAGAAATATTTATAATGTATTCATATATTAGAGGTAATGCCCTACAATAATTACAAATATAATATTATTATGACAATAATACTATAGTATAGTAGGAGTCGAAATCATATAAGTGACGTGAAAATAGAAGAAAGAAGAAAAATTGGGAGAAAATAAAAAAAAAATAAAAATGAATTAATCTTTATAAACCAAACTCTACTAGTAAAAATTAAATTGAGAGAAAGAGAAAAAAATGTAATTAGTATTCTGAAGGAGAAGAGCATAGATAATCTTACCTGGTAACTAGAAGAGGTAGAATTGTAAGTTGCTTCCATTTACTTAGATTACAAACAAACATACATATCAATATTTACACAAATAAGAATTAGAACAGACACATTTAGTTTTAGTAATTTAGTAATGAGATATTACCAGCTAGTCACCTATTAATAAAGGGTGAACTTGAACAAATAAGCCACAAAAAAATTTTAAAAAAAACAATAGACAAATAAATTCAAAGTGTGTATCTTACATTCAAAGGAGCAAGGAACACATACATGCAATATGAGGAATAAGGAAATAGAAAAACAAGCCTACATATTACAACATTAAGGGTGAAAGATGTATGCGCAATCAAATTCAAGTAAATTGAGTTCCTCCAATCCACTTTTGAATTTTCACTAGCTAAATTATCCAAAAGCTAAAAAAAAAGAAAAATTACCAAAATCAACTAGGATAATTACACTTACATAAATTACAATCAAATAATCACATGTCAAGCAATCGCTAATGTTACATGTTAAAAGAGTATCATACAATTATAAATTATGAAGGAGTTGACCTAGTTATATTACAGTGAAGTATCACCCAAGTATCACATAATAGTAAAAAGATTATATGTGTGTGTGTGTGTGCCTGTGTATGTAGCATGTTGATGTGAAAAGGGCAAGGATGTTTTTTTTCATTAAAGTCCAAATGAGAGTTTGAGGATACCTTAGAGAAATGTTTTTAGGTTCATGGCATATTTTTTTGATTTTATGAACAAATAGGGTATTAAAACAAAATAATTTTCATAACATAGCACTGAAACATAATGTTCACCGAAGTTTTTATCAAGTATAATTTCAAGAGAAGAACAACTATAAAATAAGAAAAGAATGTGGAAAAATAAAATACAAACCTAAAGATGAATTTTTTCCGAGCCACACCAAGCTAATTTGTAGATCTTTGTATGTACCAAAGTACCGCACCCAGGGAACTTCAAGAAACCTACCCAAATTTGCAATAATTACATCATGACACATGGTGAGTACGCTCCTAAAGCACTTACCTTTATGGTCTAAATATGTTTTTGGGAGTTAGATTGATTACAAAAATAATTAATTAATATTCCATCATATTTATTGTTTGGCATCTCCATGTGGAAGTTAGCATAGAATCTCATCTCTCTATTAAAAGTTGAAAATAGTATATATGATGAGTCTTGAATTCGAAACTTATCATCCTTAGATGAAATCAATTAACTTCGCATCAAAGTATGAACTCCAACATATACAATCAATAAAAAAATATCAAGGGCGATCTTTATCTTAATATTATTTTCATTTAAACAAATTTAACTTTATAATAAATTAATATATGCATAATTACGCACTTATAATAATAATATTTATTATTATTATTATTGTGTATTTATACATACATATATATATATATATATATCATGCGTATTAAAAAACTATTTCAAAAATATTTTTCTAAGTAATATATATGCATACACACGTACTTATAAAATAATTTTCAAAAATAGTTTATAAGAATACTCTAGGGAATATGGTTTTGAGTGTACCAAAATTCTAAAATTTATTTTTGTTTACATAATTTTCACAAAAATATTCATTCTAAAAAAACTAGCACAAAAAAAATCATAAAACATAATATGAATATTAATGATAATAATACATAATTAAGCGAGTCGAAGAGCACAAATCAGGGGCAATTTGGGGGTAATATGGGCATATGTAATAATATTTTAATTTTGTTAACGAATGTAACACATTATCTAGCTATCATTTTATACATATTAGCAATTTAATAAAAAAAATAAAGCAATTTAATTATTTTAAAAAGTACAATATAATCAATTAAATTAATAAAATTAAATAATTAACTCATTACTCTAGTTGTTAAAAACTAATTATTTCTAGAGTATTTCTTATATATTTGTGTGCGAACTCACTTGCACAACAATTTTTTATTACTTAAAAAAATGAGTATCTTGTCAACAACCATAAGATATATTTATGTAAATCACTTATAATCTTTACATCATGTTGCATTTCTGAGATTTCGCTCGACAAAACTAAATTTTCAACTCATATTAATAATTTTCATTCTTAAGAAAAATATTTTAATATGTTAAAAAATTTTAAAAGTTTATAAATACAATCATTTTATGACAGATTTTTAATTTTTATTTGTTATTTGACATTTTGTAATATTCTTATATATAAATTTCCAATAATTTTTATGAGTCATATTCAACGTGTTAAATCTAAAAGTTCTCAAAAAAAAAAAAACAATTTATATTTTAAAATTAAAAGAAATTCAAAAAATAATATTTTTTATCAAGTTTTTTTCTCATCTTGATTATTAAAAAAACATTAATGAATTGAAAAAATAATAAATCATTGGAAAAATTCACTATTATTCTTATGATTTATAAAAATTCATCAATGTGGAATAACATAAATACTGACATACAAGATATCGTTAGAACTCATGAGTTAAAAAGTATTTGTATAATAATAATACTAAAATTGATAATTTTCTAAAAAATATTTATGTTAAATGCATTTATTAAAGTTCATATCTAGGTATAATAATAAATATCTTTATCTAAGGATGATAATTCTCAAGTTCGAAATTTTTAAAACATAGCCTCTCTAATCTTAAAGAACAAGAATATAAAGATATTAATATTTTTCATATCTCATACTAAATAATTTACGTTAAATAAATATTTATAGTTTTCATTTTATTAAATAATTATTAAAAAAATAAGCATTCATTAAAATTTTTTTAAAAAATAAAATATATAAAAAATTAATTATTTCATTTAAAAGAAAATACAATACAAAATAATTATTATTATGAATATTTTCATTATGAATCAGCTTATAGATATACATAAGAATATTTATTGTCTTCTCCAATCTTATCTTTTTAGTTTTTTCTTATCTACTCACTTTTTTCATCACTAAGCTTGAGTATTTATTTGTTGCTACATCTATAAATCATGCAATATTATATTTATATGTTCAATTGCAATAAATTCTAAAATTTTAATGTTAAAATTGATAGGTTAGGTTAATTATATTTTGGATTACAATGATGAATTTGATGTTACATTCAATGGGTTGGAAGAAGATCAAGCACAACAAACTCAAATAATTTTAAATAAAAAAAACAAGAACTAAACAATTAAAAGCATTACTAACTATGTTTCTTACAATAAAAACATTTATTAAATAATTATCACGATGTATGTTTTTGGAGAAGAGCAAATCCAAAATAACCAGTCACACTTAGAAAATCAAGTGTCTGATCCAATGTAAAATATCCATGAGAAAGAATTTATGGGAAACAAAATCACTATTAAGAGAGCGATATTAGAAAAGAACTCGAGAATGACTAATAAGAGAGTTTTGATTTTATAGTTGAGATTCTAATTCCAACACGGTGATGAAAATAAAATCTTCACGAGACAAACTTCTAGATTGGCCACCATAATAAACAATTATAACAATTCTTCTCAAAATCATTAGGTAACATTGACTTAAAATTGCAAGTGAGATCTCCCTCACATGGCCACATAAACCAGTTTTAGGAGGCATGCATTCAGAGATAAAAGAGTTAATGTATGATTCATTGCATGCAAAGTGACACACAAGTTTTCATCACTTCTTAGATCACATAAATTCATTTGTAAGAGTAATCGGCTATATCTCGATTATGAAATGATGAAGTTGATATGTTTTCTAGTAATTAGGAATCAAACTCACGTGGGATACGGATACTCTTTGAGTTGGAACTGTTTACTAGAGGCATCGCTTCCATTTGCATAGCTGTCGATTTACCAAGTGGTAGGTAAAATTGTAAAATACTTATGTGTGTTCATTTGCAAACATGCATCAAGGAATGAGGAGAAGAATATACTGATGAAAATTAAATTGGTGGAAATGAGGCAATATTCAGATTCCGTAGCCATAACTTCTTCCTCTCCCACACGGCCGGCAGCCTAGCCAAATTCTCCATCACCTCCATATGCAAAGAGAATATATTTTGAAGGATATTATAACTTATTTTTAGGTTTACATATTTGAGTGCAATAAGAATTAAATACTTTTGAATTTGGAATACATTTTTGTAAATATCTAGCTTAGTTCCCTTAAAATACATATAGTGTATGATGGTGTACAAAAACTTAAAGCATTGACCAAATAATCCAACAAATGCTAACACATCATGCGCTCTTCAAATTGAAAGAACATCGATTAGGTTATGTATCATGATAGTCCATGTTTCAAAAAATACATAAAATAGATGAATTAAAAAGACAAGAACACCGATCATAATTAGAATGATAAAGCATAACATGCTGCCAAAAATATTCCGTAAGCAGATTGCCTTGACGCTATCTTGGTCGGCCATCAACTAGACTCGTACGACTTGACCAACAAAGTGATGCAATATTGTTCTCTTACCTAGTTGGATATACTAGATTTATTTGATTTATGTTATATTGTTAATGTTTAACTTGTTTTAATTATAAAATATTAATATTTATTATTTTAAGTTTAATTATTTTATTTTAAATTTAATATTAATTTTTATTTTCTTTTTAATTTACTATAATAATTTACTCAATGCTTTGATTCTTATAAATTTTAGTAGATGCAAAAATAAAACATGAAATAAAATCAACTTAGTGTCAGTTTAGTAGTACTTGTCAAAAATGTTAATAGAAAAAAATAATTGTAAGTGTGTTTAGTACAAAGAAATATCATTAGCAATATTTTAAAAAACATTTTTTAAACCCTAAAAAAATACCTAAAGTATTCTTTTAATAAGAACTTAAAGATACTTTTTTTAATAACTCGTCAAAAGTTTTTAAATGTAGTTAAAACCTCAATTTATTTATCCTTGAATATCAATTTATTATATTTTAAATGTAATTAAATATAGGATTTTTTTTATAATTCAAATATTGGCAAAATAATGCTTAAATGCTTAGGATTTTTTTTTGGATGTAATTAAACTTAGAGATAAAGATATTCATCTTCCCAAGAGTTTACTACCATTTTTTTTCACAATGCTCCTTATGTCTTGATGCTAAAAAGTAATACTCAAGCCATTGAGAAAAATAATCCAACAGAAAATTGATTTAAGCAAATAGAAATGCACATTTATTACCAACTATCTCTTCTACTTTGTCTGCCTTGACAATGTGAACTCATCCCTCAAATCCATTTTTAAACTTTCCCAAGCCACGCCCACCAACCAGAATTTGATTCTTGGCGACCAGCTGCGCGTGCTTATGATATCACATATTTTCATCCAGCTAATAAAAGCATGTAAATAACTCTAGTTTTCTTTTCATGAAATAGATATGTGATGGAAAGAAAATATGAATTAAGCTACTCCATCACTGATATGGTAAGTGAAATTTTCAAAAGATTGAAAAACACATCGGATCCTCACAACGACAATTGTTAGAATTAATTCGGAATTACTTTGCATAAGGGGATTCGAAATATTTCTTTTAAACTAAACAGGACAATGATTTAATACCTCGAATTAACTATGAAACAAGTTATGAATCCCCCATTTAACCTCATCAATAGAAGAAACAGCGATTCCTTTTGGCACGTTGATGCTGTATTTTCTCATCAACTCTGCTCCCTATGCAAAACCCGATCAGAATAATATGGCAAAGCGAGAAATAGAGGTTCGAAATACTATTGAGATGAGAGAAGAAAGCTAGTCGAAACCTAGTATTCGTGAATGTTAAGAAGGCGATGTTGTTGTCGCTGCTATTTTCCAGTAATTGACAAAGGGATGATGACCAACTTCGATGATGATACTATCATGATTCTCCACTCAGAACTCGGAAGTCAGATTTTTGAGGACGTGGTCACGTGGAGGCTTATAGTAGAAGCTAAAACACCACCACAATTTTTCTGATAGAGAATAATGTTAGATATATTATAAAATAATTTTGAAAATATTTTTTATTTTATTATACAATTAATTAATTTACATTTATGCTAGTATAAATTTTAATATATGTTAATTTTATTTTTAAAATATAGAAATAAAATTATTATACTTATTGAATTTATTAATAAATGTTACTTTAATACAAAGTTTTAAGTTTCTTATTTTAAAATTTTAGAAAAATTTTTTGTATAATTTTATAAAAATTATTACATCATAAAAATAATTAATTTAGTCCTTATTAATATATATAATTGTTTTTTGTATTTTTATATTTTTTAAATTATGTATTTATAATATAATTTTTTTATGATTTTACGAGGAGAATGTAGTTTTTAAGGATTGCTCATTTATATACCATTAACATATATTTAATAAACAAAATTAAATAAAATATTAAAACAAATAATAAATAAAAAAATTAAATAATTAAATATTACCTAGGAAAATATCATCGCTAAATCCGTAGCTAAATTATGGATTTTATAAGCTGGAGAAAATTCATCGCTATATTATAGGTTTTATTAGCTAGAAAAAATTAGTCGCTAAATCCGTAGCTAAATTACAAATTTTATTATTTAGGAAAATTCCATCGTAAAATTAAGGATTCTATTTTCTTGAGAAATCTTGTTGCTAAATCTGTTACAAAATTAAGGATTTTATTTTTTAAAGAAATTTTGTCGCTAAATACACCACTAATTTACAGATTTTATTAGCTAGGGAAAATCTGTCGCTAAATTCGCAGCTAAATTACGGATTTTATGAGCTAGAGAAACTCCGTCGCTAAATCAAGGATTATATTAGCTAGGGAAAATAAATCGCTAAATCCGTCGCTAAATTCGTCACTAAATCAAGGATTTTATTAGCTAAAAAAAATCTGTCGCTAAATCTATCACTAAATCAATGATTTTATTAGATAGGATAAATCTGTCTCTAAATTCGTCGCTAAATCCATCGCTAAATTATAGATTTTATTAGCTATGAAAAATCCATTGCTAAATTCATCTCTAAATCAAGGATTTTATTTGCTAGAAAAATTCACTCGCTAAATCCGTCGCTAATTTATGGATTTTATTAGCTAGGGAAATTACGTCGCTAAATCACGGGTTTTATTAGATAGGGAAGAACAGTCACTAAATCCGTTGCTAATTTCATTCTTTAAATAGCGAGAAATATTTCGTCGCTAAATTCCCAACTTTTCTTGAGCTGAATTTATGAAAATTTATTGTCACTAAATCCCCTGCTTTTCTTGAGCCGAATTTATGAAAAATTTTCCCTCGCTAATCCGTCACTAATCTGTTGTTTTTTTTTTCAAAGAAAAATCATAAATCATTTGCTATTTCCTAGCTAATCCCTTGCAATTTAGCTAGGGATTGATCCCTAGCTAAATCAAATTTTTTTTGTAGTACATATTTCTATTGACACTCTCACTCTCCCTCTCATATTAATTCTTTTTCTCTTTTCTTTCGGGACTCAAGTGCAGACTATGGTCCGAACATTGGATTCGGATATCGGACATCGCATATTATCAAGCATATGGGCTTTTATGCTTTACGAATATTTTTTTTAATTTTGTTTAGTTTTTTAAATCTTATTTTAATTAATAGTTTAATATAAATTAATATTTAATTTTAAAAAATATATTTTAGAATATAATTAATAAACTATTAAAAATTTAAAATGACAAATAGTAATTTTAATGACGATAACGAAATTAACATTAACGTAAACATAGATAATTTTAATATGGATAACGATAATTTTACGGAAAGGTCTAGGGCCGTTGAAACTTTATTTTTTCTAGTAGCTTCGACCCTAACATCTAAAAAATAAAAAACTAGAAGAAAATCAATAGTTTGGATTAACTTTAATATTATACAAAATAAAAATATTAGGGGTGCCGATAAAAAATCAGCACAAAATAAATATTATAAAAAATATTAATCTATAGGAGTTCATGTGAGACTAGGCAGCTTAAGAGGCATGCCATACAATTCACCAAAAAAACATAATGCATTAGATCCTAGGTAAACCCAACTCAATTGTGAGGCCTTTGAGATTAGATCTAGTTTCAGCTTCAATGTTGACCCCCTTCATATACCGCAAAATGTTAGGAAGAGAAGGCATGAACAAATTAATCACTATGATAGGTCTTCTGATTAGATTTTCAGAGGATTCAAGGGTAGTCACTATTATGTATGCTTATTTTCAACTTGCATATCATAAGATTCCTAAGTCCACATCTCGGAATGACATACTAAAATACTATAAGTTAGAAAAAAAAATAATAATTAATGAATTTAGGGAATATAGTGACATGGTGTCTGTGATATCAAATATATGAATTAGTTATTATGATATGCATCTTATATATGACTCACCGCCCACTATGTAGATTCTAAATGAAAATTAAATAAAAAAATATTAGGATTCTCAGAGATTATTGATCCTCATGATGACATGACCATTTATTAGTGCATGGTGAGAATATTTAAAAAATATAATATTCAAAATAAAATATATAGTATTATATTCAATAATGTATATAATAATAGAGTAGATATTAACATGTTTGTTAGATCATTAGAGATGTGCCATTAGAAGAGATTTTTTATATTAGATGCATGTTTCACCTTTTTAACCTCATAGTACAAGTGGGGATGAATGTAGTTTCCCCCACATTAGAAAACAAACATAACTCACTAAACTTTCTTCGTATGTCTCGCATACAACAAGAGTTTGGTAGTCTCTATTTGTTTATGGGTCAGAAGAAGAAATTCCAATTAGATATGAGACACAAATAAAATTGCACATACCATATATTGAAGTCATGTGTTGGATATGAACACATGATATTCAACTATATCAATAATAATAATAATAAACTTATTATTGAAGATATTGACTGGGCTATATAATTTTCATTTATTAAATTTCTAAAGATTTTTTATGACACGACAAATATGTGTTCGTCAGTTTATACTTCCACAACTTGCATTGCACTCAAGTACATATGCAATATTAGTAGCATGTTTAGAAAGTTTAGAGATGACTCAAAATTTAGTGATATGGCTCTTGAGATAGAAACCAAGTGCTTAAATTATTAGTCCATCATGTCATCTCTTTATTGTGTGACTGTCTACATGGACCCTAAGGTTAAGGTGGAAGGGGTAGAGAATAATTTGACATACATATCCTTGTGCATGAACTAGGAATACTAACTTGAAGTATTCATTCATGAGAAATTGACTAAGCTATTAACATACTATAATACTAGGTATGGTGGTGGTGGTAGCCAGGCTCCAAGTACAAACATAGATATCATATTCAAAGATGATGACTTCGCCATTTAGTTAGCGAGGGGGAAATGATGAGATGGACTATCGAATAGGAGTGGGCTATCTTGGTACTAAGATACTGATTACTGCTCAATTCTATCACATACTAATAATAAGAACCTTAATATTTTATAGTGGTGGAAATCATATGACTCCAACTATCCATGTTGTCTAAGATGACATGAGATCTACTGACTCCTATGGTATCGAGCATACCATCAAAGTCTATTTTTCTATTATATTGAATGTGATTTCAGATATGAGATTGAGATTATGACCATATATTATTAAGACATTAGCATACATGAAAGATTAATAGGATTTGAGCTTGAGCATCTAGGATCATGCTGCAACTACAGCAAGAGCGGAAGAGTTGGTGGCAGATGATGATTCATGGGACTTTGATGATGACAAAGATAGAGCCTACTCCCTACCACCAGTGATATCATCACATGCTTATGGAATTTATTATTTTTGTATTCCCTATTGATTTTTGTCTTTTGAGAAAATATTGTTATTTTGTTCTTTATTATTCAGATGCTAGATGAATTTATGTTGATCTTTGATGTATTTTTTTTTGTCTTTCGAGCTTCCTTTGTTATTTTGTAATTCGTATTTGTATTATGTTACGAAAATGAAATGATTGAAATTTATAATATTTTTATTATGTTATTTTTTGAGTTATGGGTTGTGACTTATTATTATAATTTTATTTTTTTGTTGCATTTAATTAATTAATTAATTAATTAATTTTGTATTAAGATTTAAAATATTTATAATTAAAGATGACCTTATTCTGAATGAGGTGAAAAGGCACATCCTGGCTTGGCCCAACACGACCCAGCATGAAACCCATAAAGCCCAGCATTAACTAGCCCAAATCCATCAAACTCATGCCAGTCAAGCCTGCCCTTTTTGAGTCATGCCATGCCAGGCACGACACGGTTGCCCTTTTTGAGTGGCCATCAAAAAGCATGTCATGCCGGCCTGGCACCGCCCAGTTGATACCTATACCATTGGTCATCACTTAAATGACTCATGTATCCATGCCATCCAACATTCCTATCCACATATGGATCATTGAAATGTCTGGTACATACCACACATATTTTTGTGTTAGCTAATAACCATTCTACATCTATAGTCTAAAATCTCATATGCCCAATATATGTTATGACTCACAAGTACCCATTTTTACTATGACATAATTCTAGGTGTGTATGTAGTAAAGAAATCAATATACAATGTGATGTAAAATAAAAATTTTAAATAGATAAGGCAATCACCCTCTTGTGATACTAGCTTAGTAGATTTGTCTTTGCTAACTAGCATTAAGTCATATTCCAAAATGATGGTTGCCTAGGTCAATCTCTTCTCATATGCTTTTAGCTTTACTTCTAAGAATAGTTATTTTTTCGAATGTATCATTTGTTGTAGTAGAAATAATTCACCTTTTTTTTTCTATTTCATGGATAGATTTTGGAAGAATATGTTTTATCATCACTCCTCTATGTGTGTTCTTAATAGTTCTCTTATCATGTTTCATAGAAAAAAAAGATACATGAGAATCATCATTTTTTTTCTTTTTTCCTTTCTTTTATGAAAAATAGGTTTCATGAGAGAAGATACTTTGATATCATATCTTCTAGGGGTACATGCCTTAGAAAACCATAAATCTATCTCAATTTTTTAGAAGTGAGCTCAATAAAAGTAAACTAATGAAATAAAGTAACTCATCTTTGAATAGCATCTTCATAAATACAAGTTGGTTTAGTATCCCTTGAAAAAGATTAATGTGTGCCTATATTAGATTTTCTTTTTTAAACTTTAAATTAAAAAACCATCTAATGATTAATTTTTTAAATATAAATTTGTCCTTTCCAAACATAAACTCTATTGTTTGCCACAATTTATCTATTCTCATTTTATCGGAAACATATTGATAAATATCATTACTTATCTATTATCGAATAATAGATGCAACTTAAAATAAATGTCTAACTATTCTTATTCACTAAATTTCTAGGTTTTGCCTCTCCATTATATGATCATACAACTATTTGACTAAAAGATAGCTACACATTTTATTTTTCTAAATAGAGTTGTTAGATTCAGTTAACTATATTTTGACAAAGTGGTTCGCCATGATAAAAAAAGTCAGCACCAACATCAACCATATGTAAAACAAACAAACATAATATTCCAAATCACATTCGATATCACTATGTTTGAATAAGAATAATCTAATATTAGTTTAATGATATTGAACAGAACAAATGGTGCATGGATACTACTGAATGATCTCCTCAATATAAGTCTGGATATTACTCTTTGGATGGTATTGATAACCAAGGCTTTGATAATAATTATTGGGAATACTAGTCAATAAGTGGTAAATTCAAAACTAGATTCCAACTATATATTTCTTAACTGCCTGTATGGATCTTTGGGTTAAGGTGAAAGGGGTAGAAAATATTTTGATATGCATATTCACATGCATGAACCAAGAACATCAACTTTAAGGTTCTATTCATAAAAAAAGTAACTAACTTATTTATATATTATTATACTTGGTATGATAGTTGTAGTCAGAATCCGAGTATGGACATGAACACCATATTTGAAAATGATGACTTCTCCATTTAGTTAGTCAGGCAAAATGATGAGGTGATCTGTCGAATTAAAATGAGTTATCCCAGTACTTAGAAATTGATTATTGCTCAATCATATCATAAGATGATAATAAGAATTTAGATGTTTTACTATGGTAGAAATTGAGGTGTCAACTGGGCCAGATCGGCCCAGTCCGGCACGAGGCACGGCAAGATTCGGTTGTGTTTGGACTGGCCATGCACGGGAATTTCTCGTGCTCAGGCTCGTGTAGTGCCCGACCACGGCATCAATCATGATATGTCGTGCCGTGCTTAGGCCAACCAGGCCTCGTGACGTGCCTGGCCCGGCACCGTACCAAGGCCTAGCCCAATACGGTACCTTGGCATGAGTCGAAAAACCTAATTTTTTTTTAAAATTAGGGTTTTGGGCGGTGCGGTGGCACGACGGCACGTTCTGAAACCCTAATTTTTTTAAAATTAGTGTTTTGGTGGTGCGGGGGCACGACAACGTGCACCAAAACCCTACTTTTTTTTAAATTAGGGGTTCGGCTATGCGGCAGCACGCGCTGAAACCCTAATTTTTTTAAAATTAGGGGTTCTGTGTGTGGCTGCACAATGACACGTAGCCAAATCACTAATTTTTATAAATTAGGAGTTCGGCCCGTCCGCGGATTCGTGCCGCGGGCACCTACCAGGCTGACCTCCATAGAACTGTGTCGAACATTGCACAGCACGGTATAGTAACAGTGCTGTGCCTAGCTAGGCACGAAAGCAATATTGGGCCAGCTAAAAATGGGTCGGGTCTGCCCGACATGTCCTTTTTGACACCTCTAACTGGAAATCATATGAATCTACTTATATCATGCTATCTAAGATGAACATGATCTATTGACCCCTCCAATCTATAGCATATCATCGATGTCTATTTTTTCTATGGAAACTAATATTATTTCATATATAAGATATATAAGAAAAAACTAATGTTGTTTTTTCTATGGAGACCGTGACTAGATATCATACAAGCACTTGCATACCTAAGGACTAAAAAGTTTTGAGGTTAGGCATTCAGGTTAAGGTACAAGAGATGATGGATGATGATTCATGAGAAATAGAGATTGAGTAATTTAATGCCAGCCTTAGCGATACATTTAAACACATACATGATGATGATTTACATTTGTATTTGCACTACCATACCATGGACACTGATTGTTGATTCATGCAGTATGATTTTTAATTTTTTATATGATACTATATTATAATTATTTTTTTTATTTATGTCATTATGATTTATGTATTATTAACTATTATATTTATTATTTTATGAGTTATATTTATTATTTTATGAGTTATATCTAACATCATCATATATATGTTAAAAATATGTATTAGTGTATGTATCATATTCTGCTTTTGAATATGAAATGGAATGGATTTTTTATTTGAGGCAAGCATGAATGTGAATGTCAAATTTTTTTAATTATTTTTTTTTGAAGTGTAATATTTTTATTAAATATTTCAAAACAAATAAATATAATAATATTTTAAATTTTAATTGAATTTTTATTTTCTGCCCATAAGAAAACCATAAGTCCAAAACTAACACAATCCAGTTATGACATGAACATGCATGCACTGGCATGGCCAAATGCTACAATAGGCCAAATGGGCCATGTCGAGCCTAATGTTTTGTAGTCATGTCATGTTGGGCACACCATGGTGGCATGACTAGGCCACACATAAATGGGCTGTGTCAGCATGACACGACCCATTTGACACCTCTATATGACTCGATAGTCTCAAGTCATATCTATGATTCTTTTATAAAACCATTACTTTTGAGCTATAAAAAATTAAAGAGCCACAAGTACTCAGGCCAAAGTCACGGTAATTATTCAAAACTATAACTTTTTGGATCACTAATATTACATAGGACATTTTGTGAGTATGATCGTTTTTAAGGTCAAGATTCTTATCTTCAAAGAAAGACATAGCTATGACTTGTACATGCAAACTAAGTGTGAGCACTATAGTCACAACATTACGACCACATGCATACAAGAAAGATAAATGGCTAATGCGATGACCTCTACATAGTGCCATGACTATATAACAATGTTAGAAATTATCTCACTCCCATGACCACTTCATATTATCATGATCATTTATGGATTACAAATGATGAAGTCATGAAACTATGGTCATTTCAAAGTGTTGTCACTTTGTGTTAGAAAGAGATTAAGCCTAAGTCATGGTCATATTCAATACCATGACCTTGTGTTATAAAAAAATCAAGATGATGATAGAGTTGCAGCCATTTTCTAGAGTTGTAATCTCAAGCTAAATAGATGAAGGTCAGAGTTGAGATTTTTATTTGAAAAGCATGACTTACTACTTAAAAAATGCAAAGCCACCAAAGTAAAAAAGTGGAAGTTAGAGAATTTTTGAAGAGCTATCTTCTTTTCCTTCTCTCTCATGAAATAAGCAAAAGTCACAGAAACAACAACTATAGGGACAAATTTCACACTTACTAGGGGTTTAACAAGCAAACAAAGGACACATGAATTATGTCAATCACTAGAGTTGTAGGGTACATATCTTAATCCCTTATCTTCTAACAATAAATTTAAGAATTTGTTTTGAATTAACATAGTATAGAATTTGTGTTATTTAAAGAATGTGATGTAATTAGTTGGGAGGATTGATGCAATTATGGTTTTATTATATTTTATGTTATGGATATTAATGAATAGTGACTAATTAGAACTTGAATTAATATTTTGACTAATAGTGGGGTTATGTAAGATTTTCATGGTGGATATTTTATATGTAAGCCATAAGACTCACTAATGCATAAGATAAGAAGGTAAAGACATTCCTTATAATTGTGATTCGTGAGATAAATCTATATGTCGAATCTTAAAGTTTGGGTATATTAATCATCATGAGAACGTTCTCTTTTATATTAATCTATATGTCGAATCTTATACTTATGAAGCCGAAAGTGTAAATGCTTTTATATGTCAATCCAGTATACACACCCTAGAGGGACTAGTTCTCTTTTAGGATGAATATTATATAGAACGTTCTCTCAATAAGTTCACATTTAGCGTGCAAGTCACATTATTATTAAGTGTATGATGATAGGTAATCCTCGAGAAGTGTGCAAATATGTGGTAACTCACAAGATAGTGACAAACCTTGTGAGTTATATTCACTAGTATGGTTCTCACTAATGAAACTCAAAAAAGCATATATTAATTATGAGAGTGTGATACTTATGAAGCCAAAATTGTAACTATTTACAAACCATACCAATTATTGGGCTTTAAGATAATGGAGGCTAGTGAATAAAGCACATAATTGAAATAACCTTCTAGGATAATTGATGTATTTGTTAAAAGGTATAGGATTGTCAATGACTATCGCATCAAGATGAATTGTTGTCTCATTGATGATGTACCTATACCTAGTAGATAATTATGAGGGGATTATTATTGGGAATTACTCAAAAATGATAATCGCATTGTATGTCATTAGGATAAGAGATTATTACACAGCACTCAAACCTTATATATGTGTCCAACATAATGTATTTCAAATGAATTAACGGCATCACATAAATTACATAAATAAACCTTAAACCTAAGATTGTTTAATAATTTAAGTATCCATTATACTATAAATGGGTTGCCTCTTGTAGAATAGGCGAACAACTAATACAATTTTTATGAGATTGATATATGGATAAAAATCAATAATACTATTTGTATGACCCATGCATTTATGGATTTTAATTAGCAAAATGTTCTCATTAATGAACTTTTAGGATATCAATCTAACGATTAAATTATGCAAAGCAACAAAGTCACAACAATAGTTCAAACCTAATCATTCCAAGTAAATTATTTTCTTCCTTCATCTTGAAAAAAATAATCAAGTCACTTAGAAAAAAAAAGCTCAAAATTAATTAATTTTCTGATACCACTTATTGGGGGCGACCAAAATGGAGTATAAAAACCAATAATTGTTTTGAAATGAATTCTCAATCCAACAATTTAATTCATTTGGCATTATAATTTAAATCTTTGATTGTTGTCCTTTTAAAACTCTACCAAAAATGCATTGGATATCAAATTATTTTTGGGTTTCATAGATATTTGATCTCATATATATGTATATGAGTTAATATTTCAAATTTGTTCGAATGAATATAACACACACACATCAAACTTTTAAATTATAACCACAAGCATACACCAATTATATTATGCCCAAAACTAGTAGAATATAGATGCACACACAAGTAAATATTCTACCCCAAAATGATAGAATATTTAAATAGATTAAACTACAAATTATAAATTTCCAATGTCTACAAAAATACCAAAAAATAAAGTTAAATTGCAATATAAATTAAAAACTATTTAATAATACTTTGAGGTTTGATTTTCTAGGTCAGTGCACTTTTGAAGATTTTCCGATCATTCATGAGCATATCACGAACTATCTTCTTTGCACGAACCATCTCCTTAGAACAAGCACCACATGAACACCATACATCCTTCGCACATCTTCTACAATCACCTTGTGTATATAAGTAAATTAGAAGAAAAATCTTCTCTCTTAATATATTTCCCTTTCAAATAATTAATTACTAAAGATTTTAAAATCTTCTATAATTCTTATGGAAGATGAGATGACAATAAAATGGAAGCTATTCCCATTTTATATTTTTTTAATGTTCACTCACCATGCACACAACCTAACAAAGCTAAATGACTTTGTTAAAGTTTCTAGTCCTCACCAAACTCTTGTGTGTTTTATGAAAATTTATATGTTAATAAAAGTGTTCATACTATCAACTTTGTTAGTATCATACTTATACAATTAACATATATCTTCCCTCATGTTTTCATTGGTGGCAGTCATATGCCCGAAAGTAATTCACAAGTCTATCATCATATGAGTCACCTTCATTCATGTAACTCACATAGCTTACCTATCACCATCCTTTACAACAACATAAAACTCACACACTAAAGGTAAACCTCTTAGAAAAACATCCCATTTAATATCTAATATTAATTGAAGATCAGTTCCAATAAGATATATATAATAGATTAGCCTATAAAAGTGTTCGTGCTATTGGTTTCATAAGTATCATACCCATAATGATTAAACTTATCTCAATTTTGGGTTTTTATGTATGTGCTTGTCTTATACATCATGGTCAGAAGGGCTATTGCTTCCTTCCTACTTATATCATGGATTAGTGTGTTTCATGATTTACCTATCAATAACAATCACTCTAATCATGAATGAACCTATTGATTGCCACAACTTTTTTTAACTACCAATCCATCCATAACCAAACAAAATCACTATAAATCACAATATAAATTTATAATAAGAAGCATCCATCATACATAACATACTATACAATCCCTAGATTTTCTATTTTAGCTTGACATTTATGGAGAACAACATACAAGACAAATAAAAATGTATCTCATATGAATTTTCTCTAGTAGGAGGTCTTAATGTGCACCCACCTTATAAGATTTATGCTTATATCTTAGATTACACTTTTTACTCATGGATTGCCTTAAAAATGAAGTTAGAGCTTTAGATTTTTAAGTTCACGTGCATCTCATAGATCACTTTTTAGGTTCTACAAGTTTCTATTGGTAAATAATGGTACTAGATGAAAGTTGTGGCTTTGGCCTTCAAGTTATGTAAAACAAGTTTCTATTTGGTTGATTGTCATGATGCTGAGAAAAGTCACAAAGATATATTTAGCCTCTATAACACAAATTTGTGGTATTAAGTATTGTGGTGACTTGTGTATTTTGCCTCTATAGCATAAAGTAGAGGTGATAAAGAATCATTATGACTTTATTTTCTCGTTTGAGCCAATAGTCATGTTGCTTGTATTTGTTGCAACTCAAGTTTGTCTCTTTATAATATTTTATGGCCAAAAGTCATGATGCTAGATTGATGTCATAGTTTTAGCCTGAGTAATATGTGGAACTAGATGTCACCATGACTTTTAACACTAATGGAGTAATTGGCTGCTTCGATGTGAAATAAATATCATAATTATGAATTTATTATGAGCTAATTTGGCCACAACTCTAAGAAAACTTCGCATCCAAAAAATATGCTGCACAATGAAATGATTGTGTCAATAAGGTGGTAGAGTCATGATAAATAAAGATTATTATAATAATTCACATAATGTTTGGGCCAAGAATAAATGTCAAAACTAATATATAAGCACTCAAAGATGTAACTAAAATTATAGAATATCAAATGTTATGACTTGCAAAACTATTCTTTACCCTTCTAGTCATCATATTCCATAAAGCCACACATTTCATACTAAGCCCCTTTTCATAAAAATCAATCAAAACTTCATTTTTGTGAAATCATTCTAAATAAAGCTCCTTTTCAAGAAAACACATAATAATAATGAAATCAAATGACAAATATTATTCATTATTTTGTATTTTGAAGAAGCTAATACACTAAAATCATTTATCATCCTTAAGCAATCAATCTCCTACTTAAAAAATTGTAGACTTCCATCTTTCTTAATAAATATTTGCTATAACTTGGTTTGAGTGCCATAGTATATATATATCTTGATTGTAGGGTTACTTTTTTTTATGAATTAAAGAATTCTGTCGAGTTTAGATTCCATTACTAAATTTGAGGATTAGTAAATGGTGCATAATGCTTTGTGTGAATGCTTACATATCTTTATTTTATCACATAATGCAATAAAAAATTGGTTTTCCTCCAAGTAGTGTTATGTTTATTGTCAGTAGCTAGACTATCAATGATTTGTACCTCCATTGTAATATTAGCTGTCCAATCTATCTTTTTAGTATACTTTTTTACTTATTCTTTTCTTCTTAATTATTCTTTCGAAATTGAATCATTCTCATGGCTTGCTTCTTTGGATCTTCCTTTAATGAGTTTTTACACCATGGAGTCCATGAATTTTTTCATTTCCATGGTACTATGCTAGGTTTTGGTTTGAGCATATTTCTATAATACAAAAGTCATCACATTCTATATTTTCGAAGCTTCTACCTTTTGCTTATAGATCTCCAAATTCATGACATTGATGAAAGTTGCGACTTTAATCATCGCTTCTTTATCTTTATTTGCTTTTTTAAGCATCTCTAGATTTTCCATTTTAACTAAGTTTTCTTTTCATTTTCTCATCCACCAATTGGAATTTTGTTTCAATCTTTACTTTTTATTTTATCTCCAATTCCTCCTCTTCATATTCTCAATAATTTTATATTGAAATTTTGGGCATTTCATTTCCTTTTTCTTCCTCTGTAGAAGACTTTTCTTTGGAAAAGTTAGAAGTCACAATTTCAAAGAATTCCATGACTCCACGATAGTCATCTTCATCATTACTGCTATGTCACTTTCATATCTTTATATCTCTTTTTCTACATCATCTTGCTCATCTTTGTCAAGCCAATAGTCTTTTAATTCATCTTCACTTCTAAGTATAGTGGACAAGTAACCCTTAGGGTTATCTTTATATCACTAGGTATCTCTTTCATGTTCTTCCCTTTCAATGATAATGCTTGTTGTCCATTCTAATTTTTCATAATCTGCATTGTTGTCTTAATATTTTCCCATTTAGTCTCAAGCCTATTCAATCCATTATCTTGAAGACCATTTATTTGGTTAGTCTTAATTAGTAGCACAATCATCTTTTCATCCATTAAAAGCTTCTCTTTTACTTTTTGTTGTCAGTAATTCAAGCTTGACTCTCCTTTATTATTATATCTCATTGAATTATTTATAAAATTCTTTGAGACTTGTCCAATATTTTGCTATCCATTAGCATACCTCCCACAAGAAAAGTTTTTTTGATTTTTCATATTTAGATGATAGTGTATAGGGATAATAGGGTTGGGTTGAAGTGTATACCACTTAATTTGCAACTCATTAGAATCCTTCACTAGAAAAATGATGTCAAAATTATCATTTCTTGTGATTGCAGAATTATGAGTTTTCTCACTTTTTTCATTTCTATTCCCGAGCTTACAACTTATTCATGGATGCTTCCAACTTCACTTCCATCACGGTCAGTCAGTCCAACTCCAAAACTCTAGGTTGTCTTCTCTTAGATCCACAATTATTCAGAGTCTGGGAATTATTCTTTGCAACTCACAAAACAAATAATAAATCTTCTAAATGGATTTATTCATAATTGACCCACACGAGGCTATATCAATAGTGCACCTCATCATATAATTCAGACCATTATAAAAGGCTTGGTCTTGGAACCACAACTCAAATCTAATTTGGGGGCATATCTTTAACACTTCATTAAAATAGTCTCAAGCATGATATAAAGTCTCTAGCTCTTCATGATGGAATTGACTTATCTTGCTCATTAGCTATAAAGTGATTTGAGGTGGTAAATATTTTGTGAGGAAAACATACATGAGTTCATCCTAACTTTCTTTATACCCTCGAGATTAATATTAGAACCAACTTTATGATTTGCCCCTCAAAGAGAAAGGAAATAAATGGAACTTGATTGTGTGTGAGTTAACTCTATTTATTTTAATTGTGTTGCATAACTCGAAAAATAATGTGACACACCCATTCAAATTCTTAGATATCCTCTCACAATACTGGTGTTAATAAATCATCGATATTATACTTCAACTCAAAATAGTTTGCCTCCAAGGCTCCACTATTGCATCTATTTCTCTTAATAATTTTTCATTTTCATAGACCTTTAATATTCTAACAAGGTATGATAAAGTTGAGATGTTAGATAATCTGCCCCTCACTACCTTGTGCCTCTCATTTGCTGTCAATTTCTTATGTTTACCTCTTTCTTTATTCTGTCTTAAAATAGCTCTACTAGTCTTATTGATATCTTTGTCCAAGTGTGTTAGCTCAATCACCTAGTTTTTGCTCGTACAAGATAGTAAAAAAAACAAAAAAAAAATAAAAAAGAAATATATCATGATAATAAGTTTAATACAAGCCATGCAATATAGATATAAGTACATTGAACAAGATATTATTATCAAAATGATTAAACATAGAACTATACCTTTTCAAGGATAATAACATTAGCTAAAGTTGACCAACCAAACTAAATAATCATTTCCTAGAAGTAGAACCAAAAATAGGTTGTGACTATGTTATAATACTTAATTATTAGGATAAGCATCTCAAAACCTAGTTGGTAGAGAGTCTCTCATCCAACATTATAATGCAATTATATGGGTTATATAAGTAATAAAGTGGATTTTTCATTATTCAAATTATTAATTATTTTTGAGAATTTTAATTCTTATTAGATGATGTATAAGTATAAAAGAAGATATAATTTGATCGGTTTGATGACTTTGAAATTTTAGTGAATTTTTGTGAATAGTCTTGAAATCAATGTGTTTTTTAAGGCTTTTGGATACTTAGTTATTTATGGATCATCAAGTATTTTCGATATTCATTATTAGTCTAAATTATACTTAATTAGTCATAATAATATTTTTACGTCATGAATCTACCCTTCCTTAGTATAATTCTTTAATTATATATCATATTCTTTGTAGTTATGATATTATCATAATGTCATAGCAATACTTGTCTTATAAGAATTAGATGACTGTGATATTAATTTTATGTTGTTATAATCAAAACCCCCACTAGTGCTAAAAGCCACAACCATTTCCCAATATTGAAACTTCATCATAAACAAGGGATTGTGGCCTAAGTTAGAGTTATAACTTTTTTACAAAGCCATGACTTTTGAGCTATAAAATACTATAAATCCAAAACTATTCAGACCAAAGCCTTAACAATTATCTAATACCATAATTTTTAGACACAAAATATTATAAAGTATATTTACTCGAGTATGAATATTTCCTAAGACCATGACACTTATCCTCGGGAGAAGGCAAAACCACTACTTTTTACTATTTGGGCTAATTATTAGTGTCATGGTTCTTTTGCAGCATCATAGCCATGTGATATATAAGAAATGTCAAGGCCAAAGCTACAACCATCCTAAGTACTACAGCCAATTGAGAGCCACAACTTTCTACTTAAAAATTACTTAAATATTCAATTATATAAATTAAGAGAGGTGAGATTCAAAATCTTTTTTCTCCACATACCAAACAAAAGTTAAAACATTATAACCAATCCTAGGAGCGATTATCAAACTCCATAGAGGAACCACAAGAAAGTAAGAGATGCAAAACATAAAATAAACCATAGAGTTGAGAGGTATGACAAACAACCCCCCCCCCCCCCCCCCCCCCACACACACACGCGCACGCACTTTAAGAAAATCAATCAAAATAGAATGCAATTAGATTTTTTGTCCTAAATTCTCATGGATGTTGTTATTAGGAATTCTAGTTTTATAAGACTTCTTCTCTTATATCTCATTAATATCTTTTTAATATCAAGCTGAATTGAGGTTTATAGTTTATGTACTTTTGTTTATATAGTATACAATAATTTGGAATATTAATTAATGTGTTTGATTTATGCTATGGAATAGAAATTAATAGATATGGTATTAAATAGAACTTAAATTAAGGATTTAACTATTGGTAAGTTTATGTACATTGTCATGATGGATGGTGTCAAATAAACCATGAGGCTCACTCATGCATATGGTAAGAAGGAAGTTAAAACCCTTCTGACCATTATGCACAAGACAAACCTATATATTAAAATTTTAAATTTGGATTGGTAAGAAGGAAGTGACAACCCTTCTGACCATTATGCACAAGACAAACCTATATGTTAAAATTTTAAATTTGAGTATGTTGATCATTATGAGTGTGATACTTATAAGCTGAATCATAAATGATTATTAATATCAATTAATTATTCATGTCTTAGAAAAATTATTTCTTGATTGAGAAAAATATTTTTATAGAACATTCTTTTAAGGATCTTACTTTTAGTGTGTGAGTCATATTGTCACTAGGAGGATAGTGAGAGATAATCTATAGGGCATATATAAGAGTATTTTGATTTATAAGGTGGCAATAGCTTTTTGAGTTGCTTACACTCATGTGGTTGTTACTAGTAAAACTTGAGAGAAGTATATGTTAATTATGTGAGTATGGTGCTTATGAAACTAAAAGTAAAAATATAATTAAACCATATCAATTCATGATCTTATGATACATGAGGCCAAAGAATAAAAATTACACATGAAGTAACTATCAAGGGTAGTTGATTAGTTGTCTAAAAAGTATGACTTTGTGAATGACTATCTAGTATATATGAATTATTGTCTTGATTATAAAGTACTAAGAAGATAACTATTGTCATTACACAATAATTGAACTTTTATTTTATATCCAAACTTAATATTATTCAAATTATTTAAACATGTATCACATAAATTAAGTGGAGAAACCCTAAGATTTTAGTCACAGCAAAATCCCTAATTATCTCAATACTAGAAATGTGTTGTTTTGCTATTAGTTGACTAAACTATTGATATAATTTATGTGGAATTGATTTGGATGAACATCTTCTTTACTACTTGTATGACCTATGTACTTTCATATATTTGTTAATAAGATATCCTTACCATAGAGCTTTTAGGATACTATGTAATTGGCAAAATTATGTTGCATAATAAATTTTAATAAGTTTTTAGCATTGTTATCAGGTATTATTTAATTTGGTTAGTCAACATGAGTTGATGTAATTACTATTTATCCTTGTGAAAGGATAATTCTTTTTTAGTAGTTTAAAAAGTATTAATTATGAAAAATTTTCTCAAATCCAATAGATAGTCTAATTATCTTGTTTGTTGATTAGTGTTTTATGTTTTACTTCTCTTTTTTTGGTTTTCTTTTTTAGCCACGTTTTATGAGCAGGAGCTCTATGACTTGGCAAACCCATCTAGACCCAAAAATTAAAAGAACGATGAGAGTGATTTCAATTGAAAGTGCTGATAGAGAGTATATAAAGAGAATTAGTAGTAATAAAGGGCATTATGATAATGATGAGAAAACTATCCAATATCTCATTCACCACTATATATTGAGAGATTATAGCAACCTATGATAATAAATAGTTACTTGGGTGCTTGAATGCAATTAGTAGAAGTAAACTATTTTTGAGTTATAACTAAGTCTGATAGTGATTGTTCATCAGCACCAATATAGTGGAAGAATATCAAAGGATCCTAATGGATAGGTAATTTTTTGGAGCTATGTGACTTAGTAAAAATGATTGGAGTTAGCCCTAATACAATAAGGTTATATTTATTCTCATTCTCATTAAGGGATAAGACATGATGTTGGTTCTAGTGCTTATCTTATGGCTCTATTGAGAGTTGATAAGAATTTGTAAGGATATTTCTCACTAAGTTTTCCCACCTCAAATCACTTCTCAATTGTAGATCAAGATAAGCTAGTTTTAGTATGATGAGCAAGTATCTTTATATGATGTTTAGAACTATTTTAAAGAGCCGTTGATAAAGTGCCCTCAACATAGGATGAATTATATAATGAGGTACACAATTGATGTGTTCATGGGTAGTTTGATTATGAATAAATTAGTAGATGAGGTATATTATTTATTCAAAGAGTTAGTAAATAATAAATACTAAACTCAATTGATCATTTATTTGAGAAAAGATATACTAGAGTATATAAAAGTAGGATCGGTTCACTACAATTGAAGAAAAAATGGAGGCTCTCCTAAGGAAGCTTGAGACATAAGAGGAGAAAAGAAAAGGATCAGAAAAATCATTATTTTGCAACTACACAAAATGGTGAATTGAGATTCTATTTATCAAAAGGAGGAAGCCAATGAAATGCCAAACGAATAGTACTTGTTTCAACCCAACAATAATATCTCAATACATCACCAATCTGAAATTCAAAAATGATTGAACATTTTTTAGATGAAAGTATGCAAGTGGGATACAAAATATTGGACAAGCTCCCAAAAATTTTGGGAATAATTTGGTGACCTATAATAATCAATGAGGATCAAGCTTGAATTATTAACCTCCAAAAAAATAAGAGAAGTCAATGCTAAAAGAAAACATGAATGTGATATTAAAAGAATAGATAAAAAGAAATAATAATGAAAACACTTGGATGGGGAGGCTTGAAGTGAGACTAGATCATGCAAGTTCGGTAATGAAGAGTATAAAAAAATAAATTGTACAATTAGCATTATCATTGAAGTAAAAAAAATTAATAAACTACCAAGTGATACTAAGGCAAGTTTGAAAAGATGTGTATCTATATTACTTTAAAGTGGAAAAGAGTTAGAGTAGCAAAAAATTATGCAAATATATTTGGAAATTTTAGAGCTAATAGTATCATTACTTTCTCAAAAGTCATAGCTCCCACTAAGAATTTATTAAAAGTCATGTCTCACACTAAAAATATTTTTACATATTAATGCTATAGTGTCATGGCACTTCACAAAGCTATGACTCCAAATGAAGTGCAAGCTCAACTATCACCCTAGATGTTAATGAAGGAAGTGAAGAGACTGATGAGTAAATAAAGGTTGCCCGAGGCTATTGAGATAAATAAATGAATCAGAATGAAATCAATGTATGTTTATAATAAATCTTCCATTTCTACAACCTTTTAGAAAGGGGAAATTCATTAATTCTTAAAGATGTTTTTCAATATATTCTAAAAACTATAAGTGAATATATTATTTCTCAAAACTGTAGCCCAAATGCCAAACTATATGAAATTAATGAAATATATCATGAGTAGTAAGAGAAATTTAGAGATGCATATGACTATGAATATGACTAAGAAGTGTAGTGTGATTATTCAAAGAATACTTTTGAAGTAAATTGAAAGATCTCATAAGTTTTACAATATCTTGTACCATTTGGGACTACACATTTTAGAAGTCATTATATGACTTTAGATGAAGTGTAATCTTGATATCATATTCAATTTCATGAAGGTTTAATCTCAAAAAAATCATTTCAACATCTCATTCACTCCAAATGGCTGATCAACTATCAAGTTCCAAGATAAATCACTCCAACATCTCACTCACTCTAAATATTATCAAACTTTGTTGTATTCAATATAGAGAATGATAATTATGCTCTATTAATTTTAAGATTATCATTTTGGCTACTAGACAAGCCCTTATTGATAATAAGAAAAAGAATTTCACTCTCCATATTAGTGAGAAGTAAGTAAAGATTAATCTCTTCAAAGGTTTGAGGGTCCATATTATGATCAGATGGTATGTTGACAAGTAGATAATCTCTGCCACATGGAAATGCAATGAAAAGTGGACTTTCTATGGAAATAATAGATAAAAGACTACTAGCAAGATGAACATAAAAGAGATGACATGGAAGAATAACTTTGGAGCAGTGAAAATAATGAAGATAAAAAAGATTATGAGGTTTTGGAATTGTGAAATTAAGAAAAATGAAAGAGATTATAACTATGCATTTTTGGAAATATTCAAAGATGCAACCTTAGAAGAATATAACATAGACAACTTCAAGGAATTTAAGAAAATAAGTGAGGAAGACATAACTGAGATGAAAATTATGGAGGATCCTATCAATGACAAACTCATCATTATTCCTAATGTCGCAACATTGGTGTTACATAACAAAATTTTTCCTCAAAAGCTCAAAATAAAACCATGGTTATGCACAGTACCTTGACTTTGGGGGTACAAAAAAATAATCAAAGAAAAGCTAAAAACAAAGCTATGGTTATGTTCAATGCTACAACTTTGAAAATATAGGGAAAAAAGGGCTAAGTTGGCACCTAAGAAAAAGACATGACATTGACCAAAGTTGTGCTATCCACAAAAGAATCCACAACATTTGCCAAATTCATGATATCTAATTAGGATAAAGCCAAAAAAGGAAGTATTGCTGATATAAGATATATGAAAGAAATAGAAAAGAAATAAGTAAAATAGTATATTAAAATTCTAGCATTGACTTTCGATATCACTAACAGAGGCAAGAAGGAATTGATGGTATATTTATAGATGTTAAATATAATGCTGCTTGAGAGATAACTCAAAGAAATTTTTTTTCACATGTGTGATATGATAATACCCTATATTTGTCACATAAATAATTTATTACACCTAACTTTTCCATAATTATAGCCACTAAAATAAAACCCTACCATATATTTTTTAAAAGTTATTACTTGGATATAAATAATAGTTTTAGTATGCTAATTTATTTGATATTTAAATTACCAAATATTCTTGAGTATTTTGGTATTATTAAATAATATATAAGCATGGAAATGTGACTTAATTGGATTGATTACACAACCTAGGAGTTTTAGTAGATTTTGATAAATAGTTATGAAATTAATATGCTTTTGGAAGCTTCTAATTACTTATTTATTCATGGATCATTGAGTTGTTTTAATATCCATTCTTGATTGAAATTTTATTTAATTAGTCATGAAAATATTTGTATTACACAACTTTACCACCTTGTTAGCACAATTCTTCAATTGTGATAAATATTTTTTATGGTTGTGATATTGTCATGGAGTTGCATCCAAATTTATCTCATAATTATTAGATAATTTTACACTAATTTTATGTCATGGAAACCAAGTACCCCACTAGTGTTGAAATTCATAGCTAATTTTTAGCACTACAACTCTAACTTTAACAAGACATTGTAGTCTCAAGTTAGAACTATAATCTTTTTAAAAGTCACATCTTTGAGCTATAGAACATTGTAAATCCAAAAATTTTCAAGCCAAATTCATAGTAATTATCTAACATAGTGACTTTTGGATACAAAATATTATAAAAAGTATTTTCTCAAGTTTGGCCATTCCCAAAGGTTGCAACTTTTTGTCTTAAAGAGAAGGCAACCCTATGACTTTTTATGTTCAGAATAATTACCATTATTGTGATCATTTTTCAATACCATAGTCATGTGATTAATGAGAAAGGTCAAAAACCAAATTCATGACCATTCCTAGTGATGCGACTATTTGATTCACAAGAGAGTGTTTTTTGTGTCATGACTATTCTCAGTACTATGGTCATATTATTACCAAGAAAGACCAATGTCATTGCCATAACTATTCATAGTGTCATTATCATATAATATACATGAGAGGTCATTACCAACATCATAACTATGTCTAGTGTCTCAAACATATGATGAGTAAAAAATATCAATGCCAAAACCATAGTCATTCTTAACATCATGACAATGTTATAGAGATAATAAGCCCAAATCATGTTTACTTCCTAGCACCATGACTTAGTATTTAGAATGCTTTTGTTATATTTTAAAGCCACAACCACTTTCCAGAGTCATGACCTCAAGCCCAAGAGATGATGACCAAAGTCATGATATCTTCTAAGAGCCATGACTTTTTACTAAAAAAATATAAATATATTGAAGTATAAAAGAGAAAAGGGTAGAGAGATTCAAAGATCTTCTTATTCTTTACACACCAAGCAAAACTGAAAGAACAACTGGTCTTAGGAGTGATTTTTTCATTCTTTAGGGGTTCCACAAGCATGTAAGCGATGCAAGATATTACCTAAATCTAAGAGTTGGCATAAATGACTCTCAAATCCCTTTTCTCTAGGGTATATTAAGAAAAATCAATCAAAATAATATGAGATTAGGATTTGTCTCCTAGATTCTCATGAGAGCTATCATTGGGAATTTGAGTTTCACAAGACTTATTCTCTTGTATCTCATGAATTTCTCCCTAATTTCAGACTAAATTAAGGTGTAAGGTTTGTGTAATTTTATTTATGGAATACGTAAATAGTTTTGAATATTCATAATTATATTTGATTTATGTCGTGGAATAAAAAATGAGAGATGTGTTGATTAAATATAATTATAGATTTGACTATTTGTAGGTTTGTGCTTATTATCATGGTGGATGTTGAAAGGATGAAGCTCACTCATGGATATGGTAAGATAAAAGTGAAAGCCCTTTTAACTATATTGCATGAGACAAACCTATATATTAAAAGTCACAATTTAGGTATATTAATTATTATGAGTATAATGCTTACAAAGATGAAAGTATGAATGACCCTATATGTCAATTTATTGTATGTGTCTTATAACAATTAGTTTTTGATTGATGTGAATATTTTATTGAATATTTTATTAATGATTTCACCTTTAGTTTGATAGTTACATATTCACCATGAGGGATGATGACATATAATTCATGGAACATGCATGAGAATATTGTGATTCATAAGGTGGTGATAGTCTTTTAAGCTACTTTCATTCATTTAATTCTTACTAGAGAAACTTGAGAGAAGTATATATTAAATGTGTGAGTATAATGGTTACAAAGATAGAAGTGTACATGCTTATAAATCACATTAATTTATGGTCTTTATTACACTTGAAGCCAGAGAATAAGAATCTACATATAAAGTAATTGTCAAGGGTAGTTAACTAGTTGTCTAAAAGGATTTTGGGTTATGAATGACTTTTGAGCAAAGATGAATAGTTCTCTTAGTGGTGAAGTACCAAGGGGATATCTATGAAAAAATCATCATTAGGATCGACTCAATACTGATAACCACCTTGTATGCCATTAGGAAAAGGAATCATTGCAAAATAAACTAACCTTCATTCTATATCAAAACATAATATAATTTTAACTATTTGAATATACATCACATTAATTAAGTGGATAAATACTAGGATCTAAGAGACATATCAAAATTCTTAATTATTTCTTTTCTAGAATTATGTTTTCTCACTGTTAATTGACTTAAGCTACTAATATAATCTCTATGGGATTGATATCTAGATAAAATTCCTATTTACAACTTATATGACCCATATACTTGTAAATTTTTGTTGATGAGATGTCATCATCAATGAGCTTTTGGGGCACTATCTAACCAAAAAAATTAGACATGATAATAAAGTCACAACATTGATATTTCATCTAGATATCAATCCCACATGGATTACATACATAATTTATTCAGTCAATAATAATCAAATACTATTCTAGTAGGTAAGATAAATAGGATTTTTAGTATGAATCCTATATTCTAGGATTGGTTCATCTCATTACGTATAATGATATTTATATATGGCCTGGTTGTGGTTGTGATAATTCACAAAAAGAATGTTGGATTATTATAAAATGATCTCTTGTCCTATTGGCATATAAAGTGTTTATCAAATATTGAGCCCCTTTCAATGATGATTATCTCATAGTTATCCCTTGGTAATTTACCACTGAGATAACAAATTATATTTACTCAAAGGTCATTCATAAGTCCTAACCATTTAGGCAATTCATTAACAATCCTTAACTGTTGCTTTGAATATGCATTCTTATTTTCCAACCCCTTGTGCCTTTTTAATTAGAATTAATATGGTAATAACAATATTTGCACTTTCAGATTTATTAGCCTCATACTCATACAATTAACATATATTTTCTCATGTTTCAAAAATGGTAGTCACATGCCTAAAGGTAACTCATATGATTATCACCACCATATGAATCACCTTTGTTCATGCCCATCATATGGCTTGTCTATCATCATCCCCCACTATGATAGACAACTCCTACACTAAAGGTGAAAATGTTAAGAAAATATTCTATTTAATACCTAACATTAGTTGATGGTGAGTTACTCTAATACATATATAGTGGATTGACTTATAAGAGCATTCGTGATTTCTGCTTCTTAAGCATCATACTAATAATAATTAAACTTACCTTAATTTTAGAGTTTGGCATATGAGGTTGTATTGCAAATCATTGTTGTAAGGATTGTGATTCCCTTCATATTATTATGCATGTGTATTTTATAGCTTACTTATTACCAGCCACCACTCTAATCAAGCACGGACCAATTGATAACCAAAACCTTATCTCAATTCTTTTTAACTACCAATCCATTTAAAACCAAAGCAAATCACAACAAACCATATTATAACTTGATAATAAGAAGCATCCATCATACATAACCTATCACACTATTTCTAGATTTCCATTTTGCTTGACAATAGGAAGAATAATATACTAGACGAGTAGAAATTTGTCTCATAGAAATTCAAGTGCCCAATTACATTCATTAAAATAATATAGGATTCAAAATTCTAAATCCCTTAAAACTCAAATATTTGCTCCTTGATTTTCTTTTAGGGAGGGGGTTGGGATGTGTGCCCATCTCTTAGTATATTTTCTTGTACTTTATATTGCCCTTATTACCCATGGATGGCCCTTAAAATGAAGTTGGAACTTAAGGTTTTTGTAATGTATGCCTCACATGGGTCTCTTTTTAGAGTCTTCAAGTTTCCTTTTATGCTTGTGCCTCTAGGGTGGGGTTTTAAGAGAAGTCATAGTGTTGGATGAAAGTCACAGTTTTGACCATTAACTTCTACAATAAAAATTCATGGCATTGAGTATAAGTCATAGCTTTGGTCTTTTTCCTCTAGTTAATAATCACGTCTAGAAAATTCATAATATTGTGTTTAACCTTTGTAACACAAATTCAAGGTATTGGGTCTAGGTGTGGCAATGAATTATGCATTTAGACTCTGTAGCCCAAAGTCACAATGTTGAAGAAAGACATTGGCTATGTTTTCTCTCTCGAGCAAAGTGACACAATGCTTGTGTTGGTCATATTATAAATATTGTAATGACTATTTGTATAGAGTTTTAGCCAAAAAAAAAGAATGCTAAAAGTAATCTATAAGTGCTCAAATATATAAAAAAGTCATAGTATATCAAATGCATTATTTTGCATGACTATTTGCTTATCATTCTAGTTACAAACTCTACCAATCTACAAATTTCTTACTAAAAACATCTAATTTCATTAATATTCATAAAAATCCATTAAAACGTCATTTTTTGTGAAATCATTCTAAACACATTCATTTTTTAGGCAAACATATCATGATAATAAAACTAAATGACAAATATTATTTAGTATTTTGCATTCTAAACAATCATTGAGAGAGTTCTGCTCTTGGAGCATATTATAAATAGAATCTGTTGTTTCTATTATATAGTTCTTTTCTCCATCTTTCATGCTTTTTATGGTTAGCTTAAGTGTTAAGCTCGGCCATAACATTAGTATATGTTTTTTATTCTTTAGTTTCTATCCTTATTTTAAACAAATTCATAATTCTTTTTTATTGTCCTTATTAAACCTATCTTATTCATGTTCATCTATGTGTCTTCTTTTATTGCTTTCTCTCCAACTTTATCTTTACTATCTTCCTTTGTAGTATATGTATTCTTTTCAAACAAAGGATCCTTCACTTGTGTTTCACTAGCAGCCTCAATTGAAGCAACCATTATTGAGTTATTCTTTTTGTATCTCATAGTTTGTGTTTCAAATAGTTTCTTTTGCACCACAAGAAAAATCTCATATAGCTAGGGGTAGTTCCCTAGCTAAATGGGCATTTTCCGTCGCTAAATGGGATATAGCGATGAATTACCGATAGATTGGTTCCCTATCTAAAGTACTTCTTACTAAACTTTAGCGATGGAAAGTGTCCCTAGCTAAATAGTTAGCGATAGAAAAATCTCTTGCTAAAAAATACAAATTTTCTAACTAAATTAGCAAGATAAATGAGATTTTACGTCGCTAAACGAAAATAACGACGGATGATTCTCTAGTTAAAGTGCTAGTCTATAAATTTTAGCGACGAATATAATCCCTAGCTAAATAAATTTAGCGACGGAAAATCTGTCGCTAATTTTTATATTTTCCTAGTTAAATTAGCTAGGGAAAATTCCCTAGCTAAATTAGCAATGGATTTTTCCCTAGTTATTTTAATTTCAAAATTAATTTCAGAATTTAAATTATTTTAAAATTTTTTAATTAAATAATTTAATATTTTTATAACAAATTGAATAAAAATTGAAACTATAAATAATTTATATTAAACAAAAAATAAAATCATTTAATATCTTATTCTAATTCAATATTTTACATAATTGAAACAAAAAAAATAACAAAATTTTATTTCATCTCATTCATCAATGTATCTACCAACAATGCATAAAGTATAATATATCCATTCATTAACATTGCTTTCTCTCTCTCTACTCCTCTGATCATCATTTTTCTACTGCGACAAAAGCTATCTGAGTCACGGCACTTAATGTCAAGTGAAAAATCTCATCACTTATAAAAGCTTTGTATGAGGAACAATGCGGTATCATATCTGTCAAAGATTTAAACCACTCAGTCAAATTTAAAAAAAGTTATGTTTTGATACATATATAATCTTGTAGTATATATGTAAATATATATTAGTATTTTACTCATACATATATTACTATAGTATATTTACATAAAAATAGCAGTATTATGTGTACATATAAATTGAGTACAAATATAATCGGTATATATGTACATAAAATACTACAGTATTATATGTACATAATTACTGACTTTATTCGTACGTATATATCTCATTTGGTGCTATTGCTGCTGCTCCCGCTGCCGCTCCTGTCACTATTGCCATTGCCGCTGTCGCTGCCAATACCACTACTATTGTTGCCACTACCACCACTGCCGTCGATGCCATCATTTCCACCGTCACTACTGCTGCCACTGCCCCCACTGTCGGTGCTGCTGCTGCATGCCGCTGCTGCCACTACCGCCACTGCCACCGCTACTATGGCCTCCATTGCTACTGTTACTTCTGCCTCTACCACTGCTTCCGGTGCTGCTGCTACTTCCGGTGCTATTGCTGCTACCACCGCTGCCACTACTGCTTTATGTGCAGCCGCCACTACTTTCTATGTAGCCACTGCTGCTGCCGCTACCACTACCACTGCTATCTCCGATGCTGCTGTTGCCGCTGCCGCTACTACCGCTGCCACCACTGCCTCTACTTCCACTGCTGCCGCTACCGTCGCTGCTGCCGATGTCGCTACTACTGATGCAAATAAATTTCATCAAGATGGAGATGAAGATGAAAATACATATAACAATATGAATTAATACCCAAGAACATGGAACATGAAACTTTTCAATCACAAATTTGTGGGTTCATATATCATTAGCAAATATTAAAGTGAATCACATACTCATAAGTTAATGTACTACAAGTGCTATCATAGGTTAGTTCAGATGATAAGGGTGAGCAACAAGCTCCATGAATACAATATACTCATGAGATCGTAGATTTGAATCTTACCTTTGAATTGAGGGAAATGTATCAGCTCATACTTACCTAGGATTGGTTGAGGTGCATGCAAATTGACTCAAACATTCATGGGTCACAAAAGAAACGTACTAGAGTTGACTCTGCCCAACCTGATTTTAACCCCAAACTCACAGTATGCTCATCGAGATGGTACCATCATTTACACGAGGTTCTGCAATAGCAGCAATATAATGCGCTCCACGTGACACAGATTTTACAAACTCTACCCCTAACTACTTCACTTTTCGTGGGTGCCTTTTACCCTCTTCAGTGCCATCACCCAATTGACCAAATTCATTATTACCTAATCAAATATCTGAACATATAAAAGCCTAAATATGTGCAAAGATATGAACAAGTACACTTGAACATAATAAGAACAAAATAGTAAAGGAGGTATTTGTTTGACTATTATGAGGGAGAAATGAAACAAGCATAAACTACAATTTTGTCCAATTATTTGCCCAATTAATTTTTGATTTTGTGGAACTGCCCATCAATATCCTAAAATATCATATACAATCCTATGGAATAAAATGAGAAAACATAAAACATATGTTATCATGTATACATTTCAATTCCCATAAAATAACATGTATACAAGTAGAAGCATACCACTTGCTTCAAGCTCCAAATAATTTTTTATATTAAATATTTAAGTTTGATAAAAATGAAATGATTCATTATTATTTAACATTCGAATTGATATCACATATGAAACATAACAGGGCCCAAACATCACTATTTATTTCAACATAGAGTGTTGTATATAGTTTGTTTTGATAATATGTTTGTATAATCAAATATTTTTGTTTTAATATTTTCATGTAAATACAGGAAAGGAATATTAAGAGGCCGGGAATATAGTAGTAACACAATAACGAAGGTATCCCTGTCCGGTCAGCAGGCCGAAGAAATTTTTGAAGTAGAGCCTGACCCGTTCGATGATTCAACCCGCTCTGATTAATTGAACCAAGAAAATTTTAATAAAAAATGTTTTGTATTTTATTTTTTCGGGTTACTATTTTTGTGATCTGGAACTGTTCATCCTCTCTCTCTCTCTGTGCAATTTATCACGACTATTTCTGCGCTACACATACTGTAAGACTTATGAATTGATTTAATCTATAACACATAAGCATTTTCTGGTGGATATAGCAAGTCATACTGATCAACTAGTGAACCACGTTATTTCGTGTATTTCTGTTGTTGTTTCTGTTCTGTTTTTTATTCTCTCGTGCTTGGATTGTAGATTGAATATATATCATTTGTTATTTTTGTTGTTTTTGTTGTTTTTGTTGTTTTTGTTCTTTTTGTTGTTTTTGTTGTTCTTTCTTCTTCTGAATCTTAAAATCATAACTATGGAAGCACAATTGTCCAACATAGAATAATTACCATTAACCAACAACATACACCAACAATCATTGATTATAACCCAACACCGTCAATGACTAGCATTAATTGGTACTATCAACAATGACAATGCTTGATTCATCACTATTATGGCCAAAAACTAGTAAGAGTTTTGGTTATAACCAGGGAGAGAAGGAGAAAAATAAAAATAAATATATTTTTTCATTATTTCTAAAAATACACACACACACACACACACACACACACACACACATAGTTGTGATAACTCACATGTCATGTGCTCTTATACAATATATAAATCCAACAAGAAAGAAAATAAATAAAAAAAATATGCTTACACATTAAATTAAACCTCAAACACAACCACTTTAAGCTAGTATGGATATGTCGCAAATTCTCAACTTGAAAAAGAGAAAAAAAACCGTATTGTTTGAGTGCATTCGTGAAATATCAATAATTTATTCATTGATATGTATGTATATAATTACTTTCAAATTTTCTTATATCTTCTCCCATTAAAGTACAATCAATCTAAATATATTTTATTTAATCTTTGAATATCAAATAAGCATCAATATATCAAGTTGTCTAATTATTATAATAAAGCATTATAAACATCTAAATTAGTAAACAAAACTCTTCCAAAAAAATGTTTGATCCACATGATCTCATAAGCAATCAATGTCATAAATGCATACTCTATATCTACATTAAGTCTAAAAATGATGATATACCACTTACTTTTCTAAGAAATGAAATTTCTATAAAAAAATATAAAATTATATAATAGATATTTTCTTTTTAATCATTTGAGTTCAACTAGAATTTGTGTAAACCTCTATCCGACTATATCACTCATCTATGAATGATATCTCATGTTCTAGAACACTCTACACATACATGAAAATCATAAGAACTACATTCATATTAACATGTCTATGAGAATCTGAGTATTTCTCTCTAATCATTATTAGGTAGTTCAACTTTCATACAATTCTACTATGTCTAATAGAATCAACTGAGAAACAAGTAAATATGAATAGGTTTACACTCTGATCAATTAGTAAGCCAACAAGCATATATTCAATCATATCAAAATCAGACAAAATAGTTAAAACATATCTCCTCAAAAGAAAAAATTATATCTCAATACTCATGAAATATCTAAAATATCTCAAAATTCTTTATTTAGAACTCAACTTATATGAACCATTTCAATTTCAATATACCCCAGATGATAATTATCTATAATCAAAATATCAACATACACTAATAACTTCACATCTTATCCTCTTGATTTATTTTGATAGAAATAAGAATAACCTAACACATATCTTATAAAATCAAAAGTAATGAATGCTAAAGAGAATATATTAAACTATACCCTATAAAATTATTTCAATCAATAAATAACCTCTCTAGTCTACCAATCATGTATATGCTCTATAAAATAGTGAAGTCTGACGAATGATGTATAAGCACCTCTTCCTTAAAATCATTATGAATAAATATATTCATCATATTTAACTGATATATAATCTAGATAAAACATATAATAATAAAAAATAATAATCTAATAGAAATCACCTTAGCCACAAAAAACATATCCCAATAATCATTCTATTTTTTTTTGTATATCTCTTAGCTATCAACTTAGCATTGAGTCAATCAGCCTTCAATTCAAATTCAGTCTTCAATGAAAACGCCCAATTGCATTCTATTGCAATCTCACCTAAAAATTTCAAAATAAAATCATCAGTATAATTAAATGTCATTGCATTAAGTTCAACCAAAATAATATATCAACTTTAATGACTAATAATCTAGAAAAAAATATAAAGGATCATATATTATCAAGAAAGGACACAAAATTAAAATATATAATATCAAAATAAATATAAGAAAATATAAGTAGTACTAAGTGCCTAACAGAACATATCTTTGGTTTTTTCTATAGTATAATAGGAAGGTCCAATTCACTATTTCAAATTAAATCATCTAATGGGGCAAGACTAATATGGGAAAGGTTATTGATATATCTATCAAGTACATACCTCTAGGTCGAGATCATCAAGTTTTCAAAAATTTCTCATTTTTTTATTCAATAAGACACTCATACTATGCTCCTTTTCATAGCAGAAAGCATCATAATAAATCTCTAAGATATAATTAAAAATAGGTGTTACACTACAATGAAATAATTATATAACAATAGAACACTCATACTATGCTCCTTTTCCTACCTAAAAGAAAAGCTTCACTACTCTCTTCAAAATTAATTATGCTATTAGTATCAAACGCAAAGATAAAAGTTAAAATAATTGTTACACTACAATGAAATAATCTTATCACTATGGAGTCCAAATAACTCTAAGATATAGTCATTGAAAAATAATTTATCATTAAAGAATATTATATTCACACTAATAATAATCTTTATATTCACACTAATATTATATTCACACTAATAAGTAACATATATATCTTTTCTAAGTATCACAGTACTTAACAAAAGTGGACATTAAAGCACAAATAGTCTTCTCTCTATCTAAAAAAAATCTTAAATAAAATAAATACACTTGAAAATCTTAAGCAAGAAATAAAAAAACTCTCATAAATATAAAAATTAATATTAGCTACAATCTAAGAATACTAAAAATATCCTTGATAAGAATTTATTTGTTGACACCACTTTTTTTCAAAAATAACTAAGAACACTCATATGTAATAGAAATGCCTTAATTATTGCAATTAAATATTAGTTCTTTCTATCAGTTGTCTAATTCATTGCATAAGTGCTAGCACATGATATCTATTTAATCATTTTATGCTTTTCAAAGAAATAAATCATCTCATGTTGATGTTCCCTATTAGTCCTTTACTTTATAGATCAAATGTGTAATATCCAAATTTACTCTACTAAGATGCATAACTAATAAAATATTTCATTTATATAACCATTACATTTTATATATTATTAAATCTAATTAGAATCACATTTGATGACTATCCACACTCTCATTATACCATTTTCATTTATTATTAAAAAATATAAATATATTAACTCATATTCTATTATACAATTCACAAATTCTAGAGAGAAATGCAAATTAAAACCCTCTAATTTTTCTTCTACTCTTACAACAACATTAAAACCTCCACTAATAATTTATAGTTCAGACACAGAGGACATTAGGTGAAATGTTCAAAAAATCAAAAACTACTGAAAGAGATAATATTTAGTCTATATTTAAGTTCATTATCCTGCTCATTTTTTGTACCATAAACTAATTTTTATGGTTAGCATTAGCAACCACAACCTCAAAATTCAGTTTATGTTTTAACTTTTCTAATTCATTCAAATATTTAGGTTCACTAAAGAAGACAAACAACACTAGCACATTATACATTTAAAATAAGTTTCAACTGGCACTATTGAGATGAATGAGTGCTGAAGTACTTCATTTATCTAACCATTACATATTACATAGCATTATATCAAGTCAAAATCACATCTTGTGATTATCCTCTCTCTAATTATACAAAGTGAATTAATTGTCAAAAATATACAAATATACTAACTCACATCCTACTAAACTAGCTACAAATTCTAGAGAAGAACATAGATTAACACCCTTCCACATTAATTATTCTTTCCTTCTTACTAAAATATTAAAATCTTCACTAATAATTTATGGCCTAAACAAATGGAACTAAGTCATTGCAACTCATAACTTGCTTTAAAATTACCTCTTGTTTTTTTCATACACCCTCATTAAATTAGTTGGAAAATAGGATGTTTAGAAAATCAAAAACTACTAAAGGAGATAATATTTGGTTCATGTTTATGACCATTATTATGATACTCATTTTTTGTCCCATAAACTAAATTTTATGGTTAGCATTAGCAACTACAATCTCAAAATTCAATTTATGTTTAACTTTTCTAATTCATCCAAACACATAGGTTCAATAAGAGAAACAAATGACACTGACACACCATACATTTGCCATAAAGACAAATGACACTGACATTAACACATAATGTTCTTTTCATACGTCACCCATAATATTCTAATCATCTTAATATTTTCATGTTACAATCAAACTACGTTTTTATCTTCCATAAAATTTATAATCATAAACAAAATTTCAAATCTTTTTTTTAAATCAATAACTATGTATATCAAGTACTATAGGAATGTCAGATACACACCCCGAGATATCTTTACCAATCACTCTATTCATAATGTTATGGAAGTCTTATCTACTCTAATCCCAAGGCACATATATATGTCGAGGAAAAATATGAGATGAACCTGAGAGAGAATGATAAGAGATGATAAAAAAATAATATATATCTAATATAATTATTAATAAAAATAATAAAATATCTCAAACTATCATATATAATCATTTTACAAAAACCCTATATATCTTATCGAATAAGATGAAATATATCTCTCCTAACATTCTCATAATGTGAATGATAAGAAATTGTAGTATATTTTTCTCATTGATATACCTCATAATCAATAAATTTTATTTACTTAATGTGGTGTCACTTTTTCTTATTGATAGTAGAGGCATCGATATACCTCATGGTCCATCTCATCATTCTAACAAAACTCATATACAAAAAAATACATGACAAAAAAAGACCAACATTAGCATTGTCATGCCCCATGGCCAATACAACAATGTCACTGTCTAAAAGCCTGAAACAATATTAAAGACTTAAGACTAAACAAAAACAAATGTGATCACTTAAAACATGGGTATTGACTCCTACTAAATGTATAATCCAAGAATTTTAAGTAAGATGGTGAAAAAAACTAATCATAAATATGTGTTGTAGTTTTATTCAACTATTATATCTAATTTTATATTATTTGATGAGATAGGCTACCCATTTATTTTTTCTTGTTAAATAAAAGATATGCATCAAAGTAATTACCAATGTCACTAATTAAAACAAAGGTCAATTATTAAGCTATCATTGATATTTTTGTTGAATCTTCTGATATAAAAGAATACTTAAAAAATTTAAATATCCAACAATTATAAAACTATAGTGATAAAAATGACTAATTATTCAGATTCTAGTTAATCATATTTATTCAAAATCTAGTTGATCATATATTCTAATTAATCAATTATTTATTCACAATAAAAAACATATCAATATTTTTAGATACAAGTATAAATAAACCATAAGATAATATGTGAAATTATATGTAAACTTTTTTTGATCACATACTTTTTTAAAAAATATACTTTTCTACTTTCATCTTATTATATTTTTTTATGACAATTAACAAGTCAAATATATATCTTCCATTTAAATCTTTCAAGATTATACAAAGAACTTAAATGTAGATTATCATTGCATTAAAAAATATATGAGATAATTAATCCTTATTGCTGATAGTTCAAGTCTTGTATTTTAGATATCTATGCATTAGTTTAAAAAAAATGTTAGAATATCATATTAATTTTATTTATTTTCAAATATGTTTTTACGTTTCAGCTTGTATTTAATATTAGTGAAATGTTTTGTATAAAAACACTCCATATATATTTTTTGTATTATGTATTCACATTTTAGATTAATAAAATGTATGGGACATTTCTGTTCAACAATTCAACATGAACAAAATTTTCAACTTTCACATTGTTTTGCTAGCTAACAACAAAATAAATGAATCATTTGTAGAAATATTTGAAAAAAGAAAAAGAAAAAAAACCACATGTAAAAAGTGACCCATCAGAAGCCACAGTTGTAGTATGCCATCCACCACATGATATATCCAACCACCAAGCATTGTCACCAGCTGGGAATTCAAAGAGCTTTGGATGAAGTGGTTTTGGAATTCGCAATTGACACACTTTTCCATTTCTTCTTGTTTGCCCACTCTGATTATACTCCCATACATAAATCGCACTCTTTATTGCTGAAAACATGGGTGTTGTAGGATTTCCTAAAATATCATTCATGTCAATCATAAAAGAAAACAATCATGGCATAGAATTAAGAGATTCTTTACAAAGAAAATGGAATAACAAGTTTTTCAGATGGGACAAAATAAGATCCAATGAAAATCACAGTTCAGAAACAATCATATACAGATACAAAGTAAAAAATTGTGCAAATTGTGAAACTATGGAGTAAACATAACCCAATGAAACTGAAATTAATAATGATATTTATGGAACAAAATGATTTTAAACGTTGGAAGAATGCTAAGTTGCTTTTTGAGTGTAAGATTTGGTGGACTTGAATAGTAAAAATGAACCTTTCGACTTAAATACTTAAAATGAAGCTTTAGACTTAAATACTTAAAATGAACCTTTCGGCTTGAATAATAAAAACGAACCTTTCGACTTGAATACTCAAAATAAACAACAAAGTACGTGAACGAACTGAATTCCATAAGCAGCGACTTGGGCAGAGAAACTTGTTCAATCAAAGAAATGGGTATCTAAAGATTCATCCTTGAAATGAGTCATTCACGTCTAATGATATGAAATCGATTTAGACGATTGAGTGAACTATGTTGTTAAGAGATGAGTCATTAATAAGTTTGTGTTTTTAAGTTTCACCAATGTTATTATTTTAAGGTGGAATTATATTTTGGGGTATCCCTTGAAATATTTAAATAATTTAAACTGATCTTTTAATATTAAAAAAAAGACACCAAAAATAAAAAAATTAAAAATCTTGACACTTGAATTCATAGTCATAAATTACCCTCACCCCTCTTCGCTACCCCCTCGCCCTTGCCCCTCACCCTAGCTTCTCATTCCTCTCCACGAGTTCCACTACAGAGCTTCACCATGGATCTCGGCGAAGTTCATAGAGAGGGGCGAGGGGTGACGAGTGAGGGGCAAGGGGTGACAGGTGAGGGGCAAGGGCGAGGACAAGGAGCAAATGGTAATGAGTGAGGGGCAGGGGAAGGGACAAGGCCGAGGGGCAGAAGAGTGAACGAAGGTGAGGGGCATGCGAGAGGGGCGAGGGTAGTTTAGGATTTATGAATTCGAGTGCAATGGTTTCTAATTTATTTATAGTTTGGTGTTTTTTTTCAAATGTTAAAATATTTCTGGGGGAGTACTCCAAAACATAAATCCATCACTAAATCAAGGATTTTATTAGCAATGGAAAATCCGTTGCTAAATTCGTCGCTAAAACAATGATTTTATTAGCAATAGAAAATCTATCGCTAAATCCATCGCTAAATCAATTATTTTATTAGCAAGGGAAAATCCATCGTTAAATCATGGATTTTATTAGCAAGAGAAAATTAGTTGCTAAATTATGGATTTTATTAGCAATGGAAATTCTGTCTCTAAATCCGTCGCTAAATCATGGATTTTATTAGCAAGGAAAAATCTATCTCTAAATCCATCGCTAAATCATGGATTTTATTAGCAAGGGAAAATTTGTCGCTAAAACTATCGCAAAAGCAATGATTTTATTAGCAAGGAAAAATCCGTCGCTAAATCCATCGCTAAATCAAAGATTTTATTATTAATGGATATTCCGTCAGTAAATCCGTCGCTAAAATCCCCAATTTTCTTGAGCAGAATTTATGAAAATTTTTCATCGTTAATCCGTCGCTATATCCCCCACTTTTCTCTAGCGAAATTTTCGAATAATTTTCCCTCACTAATCCGTCGCTAATCCATTGCTTTTTTTTATATAAAAATTTTTTTTATCCTTTGCTATTCCCTAGCTAATCCCTTGCAATTTAGCTAGGGATTGATTCCTAGCTAAATCGATATTTTTTTATAGTGTTGGTAAATTGATTTGTGTTTAACTAGTTTTTTTTTGCTTCTATCAATAGTTTAGGATCCAACTTACCAATTTCATGCAATCATCTTTCATGTGTCCATATTTCAGGTAGTGCATACAATACTTAGATAAAATTTCAACATGCATGTATGCCAAAAAAACATGCATTTCATCACATGAAATTAATATTCTCAGGGGAATTTCTTTTGAGATATCATCTTCTATATAAACCCAAACTATCCCAAGCCTTGAAATGAAGACAATACTTGCATTGATTCTCAATGGTTTACCAACAAATTAGTAATAAAAAAATACCGCGCTTATACCAAAAAAATAGATAGTAAAATTATGCAATTGTAATCATAGTGGAGCGGTGCGTGTTTCAACATTCGCATGAAGATTTGGAATCCATTTGAAGATGTTCATTCGGTAGTTGATGATTGACCATTCATCCCTAATCCATATTTGAAGATGATCTTCCTTCGAATTAAGATAAATAAAAATATATTTACTATCCAATAATTTGATTAATAATGAGTTTTTCAAGTTGAGATGTATAAAAATGCTCCGTATGTCATCCAAAATGGGCCATCATGAGAAAATTTGTCGATTAAAGCATATTTAAATGATTTTGAGAGAGAACAATATCTTTTTGTGTAAAAGTTATCACAAGTTCTTCTTTGTAAGTAGATATCTTTTTTAAAGGGACATTGTGAGTAGCAACCTCCACAACAGTCTTATTCTCATATTCATGTTCAATTCACAAAAACATTGCATGAGACTTCATCCTTCCACACCTAAAGAATATATATCTACAATTCATAATAAACTATAACATATATTAAATGTTTGATCCATTTGTCACCTATAAAAATAAAGTAAAATATGCTAATATTATTCAACAATAAGCTAAAAATGGACATTATCCTAAGAGTATAAAATTTGCAAATTGATAATGATTTAATTTGTCATTTGAATGTTAAATATTGATTATGAATTAATTAAGTGGAATTATTTTGTTACACTAAAAATTTATTCTTAACTCAATTTTTTTGTTTAAAAATTGGAAAATGTTTCATGATGAAAATTACTTAAATCAATTTTGCTAAATTTTCAGTGCTTGCGTGAAACATGCTAATTATTTTTGTATCCACTTTTATTTGGGATTGATATTCCATATTAAAAATTCAACTATTAACTTACATAGATTGATGTGGTAAACAACATAATACAAACATATTCACATTTTTATGATTAAGAACATGTTACCAAATAAAACACACTCACACATGTGCATGCTGACGCACACGTGCATGATCACACACACACACACACATGTTAATAGAAATATGAAAAACAAATGTAATTATTTTTTATTATAAGCTATATTGTATTTTAATTTGTTATATGTATTATATCACTTATTTGTTTTTTAATGTCATATATGATAAATACTTTGATTAATATTTATCTTTTGATAATTATAAGAAATTGTACCATTTTGTTTGCACTGACTAATGAGAAGTATTTCCCTAATTTTGATGGTAGATAATTTTGGGTGATAGAAATTTCTTTCGTCCAAAATTAAAAATTAGGAATAGAATATATAATATTTAAAAAATTTAATATTAGCACAAAATCATTAGATCGTTCATAGAATTTATTGAGATGTCAAACTTAGTAGTCATGTATTCTGTTTTATTATGCATAAACATGTCATGTATAAATAAGATATAATATTTTCGATAATAATATATCTTATATTTCATGATGTTTTATTTGATTTTTGTTAAGGATGACTGATGACAGGGGTATCTTTGGGTTTCGTAATCCTTAAACAATAAATGGGTATAAATATTATTATTTTTATTGGGGAACTTGTTAGCATAATTTCCAAAAAATATATAATGTTATTTGTAACTGCTGTGGTTGTGCCCCGATTAAAACTGGGGTGGCACTTTGGCCAGCCCATTTTCTGACATACATATTAGAAAAATTGTCTGTGCACTGTGCACTGTGCACTCAGTTGATGCATATATCGTTTCTGAATTCGAGCACGAGCTGCTGCATTGCCTGCCAAAACAAATATTGGAGAGCTGTTTCCCCATTTTTGACTCTCCCCCACGTGGCGGCTGATATTGTGATCGGCTTATCTGCGGGCCAGCATCTGTTTCCAACACCTTGTACGGGTTGTGTTTTGTTTCGTTTCGTTTTCACTGCTAGGACCACTAACTTGACTTCTATGCCAGAGCCACAACAAGTTTAATCATTCGTGTCCCATATCCAGACAATTTAAAGCCTTTTGTAGAGTCCGTGGGAGATAGTAGCCGAGGTTTAGAAAAATGGGCATCGTCGAGAAGATAAAGGAAATAGAAGCAGAGATGGCTCGAACACAGAAAAATAAGGCGACAGGTCCAATACGTATAATTATGCCTCATTCCCGCATATAATGCGGGCGCCCGACCGTGGATACGGTCAAGCACGCGCAAGCGCACCCGCATTCGCACGCTCACAATACCCCACACCGGACCCTTACCTAATTGTTGTTATTTCACTGACATTGTACTCCTAATGTTACTCATTCTGGTATATCTAAGTGGATGTGGATTTCATTTTCATTATTTTTGTTTTGTGGCAATCACACAGAATATCATCTTGGCCAGCTTAAAGCAAGGTTAGCAAAGCTGAGAACACAGCTGCTAGAGCCCCCCAAAGTATGCAAAATCAATTGGAAATTCTGTAGTTTTTGGTGTTTCGTCTATATTGGAAAATGATGTGCATAAATGGTTTTGAGGTGTAAACGTAAGTGTTTAATAAAAATTATGCGAGGCGATAGATATGTAGAGGAATGGTACATGACAGAAATGACGAAGGAATTGAATATGGGCTGCTTTAACCATACGTAATAAAATATTACGTTCAAATAGAGTTTGGGTTTTCCTATGGTGAATTACCGGTTGTTAAAATGGTTATAATTGGATTTGATTATCTGTGCATAATAAGTGACATTGAAAAAACATCATAACATGAATATATCATCATTTTACTTTTGAAATTGTGCTATGCTTTTTTTTGTTGGGGATATTGGTTTGGTACCATGTCTGCTGGCAGCATTTAGCATTGATTGGCCTCTACGAGGGCATGGGTTGTGATAATAGGATTATGTTGATCATGTATATATATAATTATTTTAGATTATTAATTACATCTAGTTATTAATTTTTTTAATCATTTGATAATCGAAGTCTTTTAAAGAAAATAAGAATATTTTTGTGGAAAAAATTTGTATATATTTTAATTTTTTTATTGCAAGGCAGAAATTATAAGTTTAGGTATTAATTTTGTCTTAAAAAAGATAGATTAAGGACTAATTAAGTGAGATAAACTAAGTAAAACAGATATTCGAGATAAAAATATGCGCGACTAATTGTTACAAATGATATTAATTTTTTAATGTATTTTCTATGAAAAATTCATTAAATGATAAATATATAATTACAAATAATTTGAGGCTAAGTTTCTTAAGAAATATTAGAAAATATGTGAAACACTTTGTGCATGTTAGAGAAGCGATAATTAGCAATATTAACATAAAAAAATAAATGATACAATAGAAAATTTAATAAAGATAATAATTAAAGAAATAGTAACATGATATCTTTTACAAAGCAATCAAATTAGAAATGCCTTGTGTTTCTTTTTTATATATAATCATATTAATTATTCTAAATGATGACAACATTTAAATCAAAATAAGCAATTCTAGCTGATATATATATATATATATATAAGTTATAAAGTATGTTCACATTGGTTAATAGATAATTGTATGAGATTGTGATTTTGTTTAACATGTTATAGTTTAGATTTCAGTCTCTGATTGAAACTATAAGATGATATGAGGTAAGTATGAGTTAAGTAAGAAGAATTCTAGTATTCACTCATTATGATGGTGAGTTACAAAATGAAATTGATTATTAATAAAAAATATGATACAAAATTATTTATTCGAGTGAGAAAAAAATATTATTTCATTTTATAAGATGAATGAATGAATCAGAGAGAGACTTGGTAATATTTTTTGGTCAAATATTTTCAGGAAATACCATTTATTTCTAAATTGACGTCTTCTTGATGATAGAATATGGAAATAATATTTTAGTTGTTTGGTGACTGGGTAATATCATTTAATTCATAATAAAAAAAATATTCAATTTATGTGATATGAATATAATTTTTACTTTAATAATATTTGCATGAATATCAGCTATTTAAATTCATAATTTTTTCTAACATTAATATGCATAATTTCATACAGTGAGGTTATTGGAATTAAAATAGCCATATTTGTTTAGGATTCTATGTGTTGTATATTGTCTAAACTTAATTATATGACTATTTAATATGATGAGATAATTTATTTGATAGTGACTTATTTTTGTTGGGAATGATATAATTTGTAATTATCTTTCTTATGTTGGCTTGGTTGTATGAGTAATAAATATTTGAAGTAAGATTTGATAGTAATGATTATTTGCATAGTCATTTAATTTAAGAATAAGAGAAAAACATTGTAAACACCATTTTGATATTCTTGAGAAAGGTATCTATTCCTTTGATACATATGTTTTACTTATTTGATGATAAAAAAAAGTATAAGATATATATTGATAGATTCTTGAGTATGGATGGTTAGGGAAATGATTATGTCGAAATTTAATGATATCAAAGAAAAATATAGAGGAATAATCAAAATTATTGATTTGAGATGAAATATTCAATTTCACAGGTCAAAATATGTATTTGAATAATTTTTAAATTAAAATTTTTATAAACAGTTAGGAAGAGGGTAAGATATAGATTTAAAATTCATGTACTGTCATGCTAGTTTGTGAAAAATAATAGATGGTCCAACATATCTCATATTCTTTTCTAAGAAATTATTTAAAAATTTTAATTATTACATAATTTTTTATTTTTTTAAGTAATATTTTTTTTTCTATGTTTATGAGTTTTGTAATTATAATAATATATTTAAAATTCTTGAATATAAGGAAATGAAATAAAAAAAATGTTATCCAATATTTGAAAAATTTATATTTGAAAAAGAAGAAAAAAAGAGAGAATTATATTATTATAATTTTATTACATCACAGTTAGTATTGTGCTCACCAAATTATAAATTATGTATATTACCTAAAGATCATATTTAATAAATTTAAAAGAAACATATTACATAAAATTCTTTAATGTTTCTATTCAATTTTGTTTGCTTATTCATTTTTCTTTATTTTTCATTTTAAATTATAATTAGTGTACCCAGCATCTTTGTTTGTATTGAGTTCAGTTTTTTGAGGGTTTCTTTATATAGTTATCTTCTAATTTTTAGACCCAAAAATGTTAATTTTATGAATTATTTAAAAATCAAGTTATGCTAGTGGTATCTGATGCATGAGTATGGTTGGCTATTATTTTTTGATGGGTGACATCTAGACAAGTAAATGATCTCATTACTATTGTATTCAAAGATGCATTCTATTGCATTGAATTCTTGAAGGAGTTGCCTTCAAAGAACATTAAATTCGTACTCATAATGATCATCCCGACCTTTGATGAGTAGTACAAATACTAATTAGAGTGCTAGAATACTCAAGAAAGACGTACTTGATATCACAAGTTATTATTTTCAAATTTTATCTTCTAATTATAATACATTTTATAGTAATGAGACCTTCCTTTTACGGTTATCTTTTAATTGTCTTTGACATCTTTGTTTGAGTCTTCCTTTCTTGGGAACACTTGCATCCTATGTCATGTGGGACACTCACATTAGATTCATTTTTAGTACATAATTTTGAAAAAGTCTCATTATTATTTTGAAGATGAATCTCATCACTCTATTTAAAATTAGTTATGCTAGTAATATCAGGTGTATGAGCATGGTTGACTATTATTTTTTGGTTGGTGACAACTGAAAAGGAAATGATCTCATTACTATGGTGCTCAAAGATGCATTCTCTTGCATTGAATTCTTGGACATGCCTTCAAAGAACATTAAATTCGTACTCATAATTATCATTATCATCTTGACCTTTAATGAGTAGCACAAATACTAATTTGAGTACTAAAGTACTCAATAAAGATACACTTGATATCACAATTTGTTATTTTTTCTTTACTTGGATAGATACCTTAAACAAAAAAAGTATTTTCAAAAAATCTGGGTGGAAGATAAAAAATTTTATCTTGGATGCAAAAGTTGAAATGAGATATGATCCGAAGGGATAGAAAATTACATTGGTGGCATACAATGATGCATTGTGGTATTTTTAGGTAGAAACATTAATTAGGATTTCAAGAGATTTGTAAAAAATATTAAATTAGTGGTTGCAAAAAAATCCTAATTGGATATAGTTTTTTTTATTTGGAATAACTATAATTTTATGGTAAAGTATTGAGTGAGATTATTGTATTAGAGTTAAGATTTAGTAGAATCATAGTTTAGTATACCTATACTCACTATAGGAGGATGAACTACATCATAGATAATTATTAGGTATTATATTTAGAAAGGAAGCCGAAAGCTTTATATAATATTGAGAGACAAGTTGATTACTAAACTCATCAAGGGGTCAATGAGTTCATACACTGTGAGACTTAAATTTATTAAAGATGAGTATAAAAAATCTCTTAAGGTAATAACATATTCTTTATTTTTTTATTAATTATTATTACTTATTTCACTTGTATACTCATTATATACTCATGGATTATCATCACAAGAGTTAACACTCATATTACTGGTAATAATATCTTATTTATTATATTTTTTTATGTTTTGAAAGTATTATTGTATGATTGTATCTAATGACAAATAATTGAAAGCTATTGAATATGATAGTATCTAACTTAGATTTATATTGTTTCATTCTGTTTTATTTTTGATTGTTTTGTTATTTATTCTTTGTGAATTATTTTTTTAGACAACTCAAATATGATTTTATTTTTATTTTATTAATATTTATTTGTAAGATCAGGAGATTTGGAGGAAGATTCAATTTGGGATTTAGCAGAGTGAATTATATATTATTTGTTTGACATTAATATTTTCTTCTAGATATTTGAATATGTTGAATCTTTGTGCATTCTTGGCTTGGTTATCAATCTTTGACTAAATTATGAATATTATATTTTAGTCTTAAGTGTAGTTTACTTATAATTCATATAGTGTGAGACATATTAGTTAGAAAAGTTTACTAAAGTTTCTTATCGTACATGTTAGAAAAGTTTACTAAAGTTTCTTATTAGCTTGAGTAGGGACACATTTGATCTAATACACTTAGATGCATTGAGACCTAATGGTGACAGCACTAGTCACTAGAGAGTGATTTAGGTATTTAATCATATTTGTTGATGACTATTTGATATATATCATAATTTTTTTTATTTTTTTTATTTTTCATAAAATAATAAAAAATTAATTTGATAAAAATATAAAAAAATTAAGAAGTTATAATACATTAGAATATATGTTTGATTGATTTAATAAGTATTATTTTGATCATGAGATTATATACTAATTTTTTTATGCTAGTGCATCTAAATAAAATGAAATTGATAAAAGGAAGAATATATATCTGATTAAAACAACTCATATATTTTTATTTGAAAATAATATTTTGAGATGTTTTTGAGGAGATGTAATTTTAATTATAACTTATCTTATCAATTATATATTATTTTTTATTATTTCAGTGTATGCTTTTTCATATCTTATATTTTATTTAATTTATCTTTAAGTTTTTAGATTCATTTATTTTGTCCATTATCAATCTCTAGTATGAGACAAGTTTGTATCGAGAGCATTGAGATGTATTTTTCTTGGATATTTAAGTACTCGAAGAGGATATGAGGGTTTTACATTAGAGACTAGTAGTATTTATTGAGTGCAGATATTAACTGATCGAGATTGTTGAAAGAAAAAATAAATATTTGATTGAAATAACTTAGACATTCCTATTTGAAAATAATATTTACCGATGTTTTTGAGAAGATATAATTTTAACAATAATGTATCTTATTAATCGGATATTATTTTATATCATTTCTCAATTATACATTTCTCAATGTATAATTTTAGCTCTCCTTTCTAGTTTTTGGATGTATTTATTTTATTTTTGATTGATCTACATCACATGAAAAGTTGGTATTGAGCATTGTTATTTGAGGTGCAAGTGCACTAAAGTGCAAAATTCTTTTGGAGCCTTGAGGTACAAGACGTAATTAAGATAATATATTTTTATTAAATATATTATCTAATATTTTTATTTATTAATGAAATACAATTAAATAAATAATATCAAAAATAAAAATCAAATATTTTTTGTATTTTTCAGCATCATGATTATTCAAAATTATAAAATAAAATAATTAAATTTTAATAATCTAACATGTGTGAAGTTTAAAATTTAGACTTCAAATATATCATATCAAATATAAAAATGAAATATCATTAATACTTTCCTTCACAACAAAAATTTGAAAGTTTAAAAAAGTTATATAAAAATTCATTTATTCAAATTCTAAATCTATAAAATTATCATCATTATTATTTGTTATATCATCACTCTTGAATTTTTTCTCATCTTCATTTTTTTTCATGATAAATAGATTATCTTTATTTTTATTAATCATTGCAAAAGTAGAAGTATATTTAGAGTTTGTTGATGTTGATTTTGGTGTTAATGTTTTGCTTAAGTTTATTTTAGCTTTTGTATAAACCTTGAGCTTCTTAGCTCTATTAGTTCTAGCAATATTATTCTATATTAAATCATCATTCCTAAGTCTTAAATACCAAATCTTTTTTTATAACATTTTTATTTTTAATTTTTTTCATCAATCAATTATGGATATCATCTATATATTTAAGGAAATTTTGATGGTAATATTTTGCTTGAGCTTGCTTTATTCCTAGTATAAACCTTAATCTTCTGAACTATACTAGCTTTTGAAATATTATCCTATGTTAAATCATCACCCTCAAATATTAAAATATTTTTTTATTTTTTTATATTTCATTTTTTCCATTAATCATTCATTGGTGTCATTCATATTTTTCAAAGAAATAAGATCAATGGTATGACACTCATTGAATCTTTTTATTAAGGCTCAATTATAATTAATATATTCTAAATCATTCAAGTATTGATGTTTTAACTTATTTTTTCTCTTGTTATGAATCTAAAAAAAAATAATGATTATTAGTTTATCTATTATATTAAAAAATATAATAAAGATATTTAATTCATGTAATTATTCTAATAACTTATATTCTTAAATATATTCTAATTTCTTTCATAATTAGATGTATGATATGTTAGGTTGAGAATTTAAAATATAAATGTTTATGAACTTCTAGTACTAGATTCAAACATACTCTATTATGTAGTTGTAATTAATATAAATAAAGTATCAGTTAAATAATTATATATTTTAATCAAAAATATATGATAATTTATATCTAGTAATCAATTAAATTATTTAACTAATTTGGAGGTGTAGTTTTTCTTGTTCTAATGAAAAACTCATTGTTAATGTACTATAGCATGCATGTACAAGTTTAAGTGTGATATAATTATATTTTGTTCACTTTTTTAGCAATTTCGACATGCAATAATATATCTTCAAAAATATTTGAATTTTCATTCATTGCTAAATGTAATGTCCGATGAAGCTGAAATTTTCACCTCTTAATAATTTTTATGATTTTTAAATATTTTTCTTAACTCTAATTATAATTTTTGATAATCATTTTCTTTGTTTTTTCATGATAATATAAATATAGATCATAAATGATCTCTTTTCATCATCCACTAAGCAAAGAACACATAGAAGATGGCCAAACACCTTCAAATAGAATAATATAATATTCTAAAAATAAGACATGAAAATTATATTTAGTAAGTCTCAATAATTCTTTTTACTTAGTAAATTATCTCATCATGTTGAGCAATTCATCTTTATTATAAATATAGTCACTTATAAATGTGACTTGCTTTATTATCTTCTTAATATATGCTCTCTCTCTCTCTATCTGTCTATATTACTATCTATCTGTCTATCTATCTATTTATCTTTCAACATAAAATGTGCTTTTTGTGTCTTTTGCAAATAGGAGTGCCTCCTCCTAGGTGAGGTACCTTGGAAAGGGTGTTGTTGGTCTTATGTTTTAGGCATGTTTGAGGCGCATCCTTAATAATTATGTTATTGAGGGCCAGATGTACCTTTCTTGGATGCTCAAGTATCCAAAGAGGATATAAGATTCTTATACTAGAGTTTAGTAATATTTTATTGAGTATAAATGTTGCTTGATTGAGATTGCTGACATGAAGAAAAATAAATATTTGATTGAGATAGTTTAGATATTTCTACTTAAATAATATTTTAAAATATTTTTGAGGAGATATAATTATAATTACATTCTACCTCATTAATTAAATATTATTTTTTATTATTTTTTAATTTATATTTATTTATATATTATATCATGGAGAGAAACTATTTAGTTTGCCTTTCTAAGTTATTGGGTGCATGTCCTCGATCAATCTTCAGTATGTGACAAGTTGGTTATAAGAGTCTTGATATGTATACTCAAGTATCTAAATAAGATATAAAGTTTTTATAGAAGAGAAATGTAATATTTTATTGAGTGTAGATGTTTGATTGAGATTGCCAAAAGGTTTTTCGATGCATTATTTTATTGGTAATATTTTGAATTGATATTCGATTGAGTTAGCTCAGATACTCCTGTTTTAAAATAGTATTTTTGAGATATTTTTGATGACATGTAACTTTAATTATATTTAATCTTATCAATTTGATACTATTTTTTGTATTTCTCAGTGTATACATTTTAATATCTTATATTTTGGAGAAAAAGTATTTAGTTTGTTTTCTTAACTTTTTGGATACACTTATTTTATTCTTGATCGATCTTTAGTACGAGGTAAATTGGTATTCAGGATCTTGAGATATACCTTTCTTTGATACTCAAGTACCTAAATAGGATGTAAAGTTTTTACACTAGTGACTAGTAATATTTTATTGAGTGCAAATGTTATTATTTTTTAATTATGACTTATTTTTTAATTAGCTTAGGAAAAATATGAATTTAAATATTATACATGTATCCATTACACGTTCTCACTTACTTATATTCCTACCTTATCCATACGTTGGTGGAGAGAGTCACTTCTAGACTATATTTGAGCATGTTGATATTTGTACTTAGTATGATGTTATTATCATGTAGTTATCATATTTACTAATAAATTTAGATCATATTGATTTTAATAAATTATGTTTTTTGGATTAGTGAGAACTCTTATTAAGTTTATATTACATAGTAGTCTATGAATTTTTATAGTAGAGACTAATTTTGAGGTATTAACCAGGAGACTTGCTTACCCCTAGGACTTGGTGTCTTTACTAGGAGAGAGAGACCTGGTCTACTTAGACTAGAGATGAGCCATATGATTCTTTAGCTAGTGTCATTGCTCTTAACTTTCTATCGATGTCTAGAAGGGATAGAGAAGCTATACTCAATTTTTAATTTCATAGGTTTTGATATATTTTTATTTTATTCTATCTTTTATTTTTTTTATTATTTCTCTTAATTGTATTTACATATTAAAGTTTTTTTCTGTGGTATTATCTTATTCAAGATGACATAATATCATGATGGAAGCAATGCATGTAGATGTATTAAATAGGCCATGCAATGCTAATATGATCACATTGTAGGTCTGCTTGGCGTGGCCTAGAGGTGTAATGGGCCGTGATGACATGACATGAGATTCCAAGTAGTTGGCATGACATGACTCATTTGGCACATTATAGAACACTTTCGTGTTGGGTTATGCAGGGTCGTGTTGATTATGTTTTATTAGCAATTTTAATTTTAAATAATATATTAACAAATTTAAATAAATTAAAATTTTAACTTTTTATTTGAATATTTTATATTTAAATAAAAAATAATATAATTTAAAAGGTGCATTGCATTAGAATATTAACTCAATTAAAATCAAATCAATAATTAAAAAAATACATTTGTTTTGGCTAAACTCAATTAAAATATCATATTAAAAAAAAATACAATTCAAAATTCAAAAAATGATACCTAACATAAGATGAACTAGAAATAAATAAAATATGTATCACCATATACTATCTCATGTGTCATTACTCATTAATTTTTGTCTGTAGTATGATAGCTCGGATGCATATCAACATCATCATCATGTATGATTTTGATAGTAATGCTAGTGGTGAACTAGTGATCTCAATGTCCTCGATCCTATGAGTTTTCATCCTCCAATAATTCTTTTGCTATATCATAAATGTCTAATTTTTAATTTTTCTAATCTTTCAAGCAAGTGTCATTTTGATATTTGCTCATAGTTTGAATTTCTTATCTGAAATAATAATGAGTATTATACAAAAAGTAGATTTCGATGTTATATTAAATATTTGAGAGGTCAATAAATTATATGTCATCTTAGATAGTTCAAAATAGGTGTATTAGTATAATATTTACTAACTAAAAATATTTTAATTCTTATTATCATCATTTGATAGAATAAAGTAATAATCAGTATCTAATTATTAATATAGTTCATTCCTATTCGACCGACTATCTCGCATTTGTCTCTAGCTAATTAAATAAAAAATTCATCTCTGAATATGATATTTATGTCTGTATTTGCAAACTTGCTACAATTATTATACCTAATATTGTAATATCTAAGTGTGTTAGTTAATGTTTTATGAATTAAATCTTTAGATTTTTCTGCTTGGTTCATGTAAGTGGACATATATATTAATATATTTTTATTCATTTTATTTTAATCTTAGAATCCATATATATAGCCAAGAAATATAGAGTTGGAATGGAGGATCACTATTTTAAATACTTGATATCCATGTCACTATTCTTGATAATAAATATTTGGTGATCTTTATACAAACACTATACTAATATTACATATGCACATAAATATATTGTAAGTGGTGAGAGTATACACAAATAGACATGTATTCGTCGTATCATAATTTTTTTTTCGTAATTTTATAAAAGAAATTTTTATTTCTAGTTTGAATTCTCAATAATAATTTTGTTATTCTTATTATTAATATAGTCAAATATTATATGTTGATTAATAACACGTGACTCTAACATTAAGTAGGTATAGTTCTAATGATATCTCATTTTTATTTGAAATTTTTTTTTTAAGGCTCGCTAATAAACATATATTGTTAAATTCTTATTTTCTGTTAAGTATCCTAAGATATTTTAGTGGATTTTTTATTTTTTTAATATGTTTGAAATAAATTTTATTTTTGTTTTCATTAATAGATTAATTATGTTACACATATATTAAACATAAAAAAATTTATTTTATAATTTGTTTCTAATGATTCTAACAAACATACTATTGATGATTATGTTATTTGTAGCATTATTGACTAAAAATTTTATTTTAAATGTTATAGTTCCTAAATATGCTTATGATACTTATATATAGAAGAACCATTATGAGGATTGAGAATCTAATAAAATTCTAAAATTTTTTTATTAAATTTTTATTTTGAATTTACTTAATAGATGGTAAGATATGCGAATGATATATTATCACGATTAGCCTATATGTTAGATGTTATGGACACTATTATACTATATTTTTTAAATTTATTAATTATTAATTTTTTTTATAATTTATAGTATTTTATTATGTCATTCCTACTAGTAATCCTAGGAAAATTTTATGATAAATTGGTTAGAATTAGGTATGCATAATATTGATTATTTTAAGATCTTTTGAAAATCTAATCTAAAGATCAATGATCATAATTATTTCGGTTATGCCTTTATTCTCAAAATTATAGTAGTAAATGAATAGAATCAATGAAGTTGAACTTGATCTAATTTTAAAAGTCTCGTTACTTAGTTGGATTTGTCTGAAATCTAATATATTATATTTTTTAATGCATAGATCGATATGTCTTTTAAGGTAGCTAGTATCATCTATACTCTTATATGTATAGTTTTTTTTACAATAATATATATGTTATGTTGATTTTTTTTTTTATTTTATATCTTTAGGATTTTTATTTTTTATTATATTAAAGTGAGTTTATATTATTGAAGTTTGTATATTTTTAGGTTTTTAAGCAAATGTGTCAAGATTATTAGAATAAATCTAGTTTGGGCCTTAGACTTTTTAGTCATTTTGTTATTATTATCGATATTTATGTTAAATTCGTTATCACTAAATTCATTAGTTGTTATTATTTTATTTAACTTATATTTCTAATATTTAGCAATTTAATAATTTGATTTTTTTAAAAAAAAATTACTTATTAACTATAACATGAAACACAAAATCACACTTCACTAAATAAATAAAAAACAAATATATACAGTAACTACATAAATTTATTTGAGCAGTAGTTTGATGTTGTAATCTATTTCTTTTTCTAAACAATATAGTCTAGAGCTAAAAATAGACAGTAAAATAGAGCACACAACACATAAGTAGAGAGAGAAGAGCGGAGATAAGAGAAAAGAAAATGAATTTAATGAAGATTAAGATATTTTTCTAAACATTATATTTATAGACATTGTTTATATTTAAATAATATATATACTTGTTATATTTTGTTTTTTAAACTAATAATGGGCAGAAATGTGCTAGCTTGTTGTTTTTCATGTTGGCACCTATTACATTAAAATATAATTAGTGTTGATCAACAATAGGCTAGCAGCATAGTTGGAGAGCTGATGAGGCAATGTCGAATTTTATTTTTAAAATCCCAGTCATGTAGTGGGTGACTCATTACCTATGACCCATGACCCATGACCCATGCTTGTTCATGGGTCACCAAATGAGCCAGCACTTGGATTATCCTTGGCATGACACGAGGCATGGCTGACCCTGGTCTAGCATGACACAAGCCATGCCATGGGTCTGCATAACCTCGGTCCATGCTCATGCATGATTTTGGATCTGGACCATACGGTACTGAGCTAGCTATGGATATTTTGGGCAATGTCTCATGTCGTGTACGGGCCTCCCGACTGCTTGACACCTCTAGCACAACCCAATGACATATCTTTCTGAATTGGGTGGTGCAATGTCAGACTGAGTTGTGCATGTTCAGATAGATACTGGCATGACACTGCCACTGCCCATGCTATTGCTCACTGTCCATTGGCCACTGGGCACTAAGTAGTGTCCAACGCCCTAAGGCTAAGTGACCGGTGCCCATTAACAATGACATTGCACATTGGCATTGCACATGCAGCACTTGTACTGCAGACTACAGCTATAGTCTTGTAGATGGCAATGGTTGGTTGCTATAGAAGTGTCAAGTGGGTCGTGTGGCCTGGGCATGACACGAGGCCTGACCCAAAGTTGCCATGCCCTGCCCATCTTAACATGGTCTAGTATTGTGTATGAATTGGGTTCGTTCTGGCCCATTGCATGACTCTTGTTGTGCTAGTTCGAGACTAGTCGTGCCTCTTGTTGAGTCATGCATGTTCCATGTTCCTAGCTTGTTGGCATGATCCACAGGCATTGTGACCCATAAATGGGTACTGGTCACAGTTCATGGGTTAGGCACTCGTTGTTGTGTTTTTTTTTAAACCCGGCCCTTCCTTTTGTCAGTTGTGTTGTGGCTACCTATTGTGTTTAAACTTAATGGCCGTCTACATGGAAAGTGATGAGCCATGCCTATCATTTTCTATGTCACATAAAAAAAATAAAAAAATTGCGTTTATATGTAGTCGTTGGATTTCATTCCAATAATTATTAACAGAAATTTGATAGCTGTCGGATTTATACCCATTTATATTAAAAAAATTAAAACAGATTTAAAAAATATATTATTTTAATATAAATAATTTTTATAAATATAGAATCAAAATATTTTGATTTTTATTAAAATTAGTTTATATTCTCGCCTTTTTTCTCTCTCTTATTTTCTTTGATGAATGATCTATTTTGCTATTTATTCTTAGTTCTAGGCTAGATAAGTTAGAAAAAGAGTTGGACTATGACTGTGAACTACTGCTCAAATAAATTTACGTGTTTATAATACATATTTATTTTTTATTAATTAATTTGTGAGTTGTGAATTTATGTTTTGTATAATAAGTAAAATTTTTTAAAAAATTAAAAATATTAATTTTTTAAAAATTATAAATATATGAAAAATAAAATAATGATAACTATTGACTTTAAAGATAATGAGTTTGACACACACACACACACACATAATGACTACCTAACCAAAAGGTATGATATTGAAACTAAGTTTTTTTCAATGATTTTGATTCATTTGCATAAAAAAAAATCTAAAAATTGATTAATTTTAATAATATGAGCTCACTCTAACATAAAAATAAAAAATTTTAGGGGTGTCAAAAAAATTTGACATAATATATATATATTGTAAAAAATATATACATGTAGGAGTACATGTGGTACTGGCTATCTTAAGAGACATACTGATCAATGTACTAATAAATATAGTACATTAGATTTCAGGCAAATCCAACTAAGCTACGAAGTTTTTGAAGTTGGATCAAGTTTTGTTTCATTGATCTTCATTTATTGTCATGATTTTGTGTGAGGCATGAATAAATTGATTATCATCACTCATTATTTGATTAGACTTTTAGAGGATCATATAGTTGTCAATATTTTGTATATCTACTTCTAACTAACTTATTGTATAATTCTTAGATCAACTAGTATGAATGACATAATAAAATATTATTATTTAAAAAAATAATTAATAATTAATGAATTTAAAAAATATTGTAGAGTGATAATTATGATGTCTAACATATAAATTAGTTGTGATAATATATAATTTGTATTTTTCATTGCTTTCTATGTAAATTCAACATAAAAACTTAATAAAAGAAATTTAGAATTTTTTGAAATTCATCTTCATGATAGTCTTGTCATATATGATTATATGATAATGATCTTTATGAAATATGATATTCAACATAAAATTCTTAATATTGTATTTGATAATATTTTGAATAATGAAGTCGTCATTAGTAGCTTTGTCAGAACTCAGAATTATTAAAGATGAGTTATTAGGTAAATTTTTTTATATTAGATGTATGTGTCACGTAATTAACCTAATAGTTTAAGAGAGAATAAAAATTATTTTTTTCACATTAGAAAAAATAAAAAAATTTGCTAAAATACCTTAGGGTACCTAGTAGACAACAAGAATTTAGCATTCTATGTTTGTCAGGAGATCTAAAAAAATTCAAACAAATGTGAAATACTATTTGAATTATACCTATATAATATTATAGTTACATAAATAGTATGAGTGACAAACTTATTATTGACTATTTAGTCTATGATATAAAAATTTGTTTTATAAAATTTCTAAAGATTTTTTATGATACAACAAATATATATTTGTTTGTGTATATTTTTATTACTTTCATTATACCTAGGTGTATATGTAATATTAGCAACATGTTTAATAAGTATAAAGTATGTTTTGTATTTATTTTCATGATTGTTGAGATGAAAATCAAATATTTAAAATATTATTCTTATATTCCAACTACATATTGCTTGCTAGTTTGTATGAATTCCAGGGTTAAGTTGGAAGGGCTAAAAAAGTATTTTAAGATCATATTCCCTTGCATGAACCAAGTAGATGATCTTGAATTATAAGTGTCAAATGGGTTGGGTGGTCCGGGCCTGGTCCGAAGCTTGACATGGTTTAGTCGTGCTTGGCCCGACACGACACGCTACAGTGGCATGCTTGGGCCTGTACTAGGCGTACTCTCTGCACAAATCATGCCATGCTGGGTTGAATGTTTTTGGATTGCATGCCATGCCAGGCACAGCATGGGTGCCTGGCACTTGGGCATTGCACGCTAGCCCACACATCAAGAGATGTTCGACAGGCGAGGCTCGGCATGCCTGATGGGCGGTGGGGGTGCGTTGCTGAAACTTTAGGTTTTTTAAAAATTGACCGACTCGAACCAGCCTGAATCTGGGTGGTTTTTTTGTTGCGGGCTCGTGCCGGGCCTATCCTCCAAGGAAGCATGCCATGCCAGGCATGTCATGGTACTGTAGCGTGTTGTGCCTGGCACAACACGCCAGTTTGGTTGGGCTTGAAAAATTTGGGTCAGCCCGGTCTATTTGTCATCTTTAACCTGAATATTTTGTTCATGAAAAATTAACCTAACATGTTTACATATTATGATACTGGTTATGATAGTTTTTGTGAAGCTTCGAGTATGAACATCGATATCATATTTATAACCAATGACTTTTTTATTCAATTAACTAACAATAAATGAAGTATTTTTTTGAATATGAGCGAGATGTCTTAATACTTAAATACTAATTATTGTTTTATTTTATTACATAATGATAATAAGAATTTAAATATTTTAAGCTAATGAAAATAATATGAATTCACATATCTCATGTTATCTAAAATGATATGTGATCTACTGATTTTTCTGATATTTAGCGTGACATTGGGTTATACTTTTTTTGTAATAATTATTATTGTTTCAAATATGAGATCTATATTGTGACTAGATATAGTTGAGATACTTGCTGGTAGGATTCAGAAGATTAAAAGTTAGACATTTAGTATAAAATAAAAGAGTTACTGGTAGATGATAACTTATGAAACATTGAGGATATTGAGGTCACCACCAGTATTATTATCAAAATCATACATAATAATGATTTGCAACTGTACTATCAGACTACAAATACGGATTGATGACTCATGAGATAACATCTAGTGATGTATATTTTATTTATTTCTATTTTATCTTATGTTATGTATTATATTTTAGATTATATATTTTTTATATGATATTTTGATTTTTGAGCTATGCCGAATATAAAATAAATGTTTTAATTTGTATTTGATTTTAATTTATTTAAAATTTTAATGCAATACATTTTGTAATTATATTATTTATATATATATAAGTAAATGTAATTTTTCTAATATATAAAAAATTTAAATTTTAACAACTTTTAATGGTTGTTCATGTTGCCCATAATCGGCATGATTCTACATGACATGGAATTGACAATGCACAACCTAACATTGAACTATTAGGCTGCAGGCTAAACAGGCTATGTTGGACCAAGTGTTTGGGATCTAATGCTATGCTGGGCTGAGTGTTTGGGATCTTGTGTTGTACTTGGTCGAGTGTTTGGGATCTTGTCCAGTGTCGAGTTGAGTGTTTTGGATCCCATGCCATGAGTCGTGCTAAGTTGACATGACTCGTTTGATACCTTTAAGTTGTTGGTATTGACATATTGTCACTACCAAGTGTCATAGTAGCCCTAGCCACCCATCCCACTCCCACTCTTGTAGTGGGCAAGACACCCCACTGGAATTGTGGGGTGCAGTGCTAGACTTGGTGTTGTTGCGTGACTGCAGCATCAAAATTAATTTATATTTTTTAAGTTTAAATTAAGTAGAATTTCATTTTTTAAAAATATAAATAAAAAATTAAATTGTATTGTATTGCAATGTAAATTAAAATGAATAAAATTCATAAGACTATAATTCAATAAAAAATTTTATCTTTTGTTTTCGAACATTATGATATCATATGACAAATAATAATAAATTAAAATGTTTAAATGTAAAAAATGAGTACATCATAAAATTAACATATAATGCATGTTAGTCTTCTAAGTAGAGATATTAAATAGGCTGGGTCGTGTTGGCTTGACTTATTTTTTTTAGACTTGTTTTTACTGCCATGCCGTGCTAAGTATGACATGGTTTTTAGCACGGGTCATGCCGTATTGACATGATGATGAAAATGGGCATCCCAACAAGGTCTATAGGCATGCATTTTGGCTGGGTCATGTCGGATTGTGCCATGTTGGGCCAGGCCTGCCTAGGCCTGGCCAGGCTAGTCTTATTCATTTTAGGCTAGCCGTTTTCTAATAAATATCAATTAATGAACTGATTAAAAGAATCTAATGATTAAATTCACAAAAAATTAGTTGAAATATTTACTTATGACAATACTAGATATAATAGTTATAGCGAAACTCAAGTACAAAGATAAACACTATATTCAAAAATGGTGTATTTTCTATTTAATTAGAAATATACAAATAATTGGGTAGTCCCCCAAATAAGAGTGAACTATTTCAATACTTAAATATCAATTACACCTTTATACTAGCACATAATAATAATAAAAATTTGGATATATTAAATTAATTAAAATTATATGAATTCATATATCTCATATTATCTAATGATGATACATAATCTACTAACCCTTCCATTATTTAGCAAAGTATTGAAGTATGTTTTTTCTATGGATGTAAATAGTAATTTAGATATTGATCAAGATTACGACCAAATATCATATGAATACTTCGTGCTTAAAGAATTGAAAATATTCAAGAATGAATATACAGGATATAGTAAAAGAATTATTGTTGGATAATGACTCATGTAATGACATCAAAGAAATTAAGATTAATGATAACTTCATAATCAGACATAATAATCCGAATCATACTATCAAGAAAGAAGGATCATGAAATATAGGCATGTGATTAGTGACATATTAGCGAGAGAAATTTTTTTGAAAATTCCGCTAAAAAAAGCGGAGATTTTAGAGACGGATTTAGTGATGGATTAGCGCCAAAAAATTTTAGTAAATTCTGCTCAAAAAAAGAGGGGATTTTAGCGATGGATATTGCGACGGAATATACCTCGCTAATAAAAGCATGAAATTAGTGACAGAATTAGCGACAGATTTTCCCTAGCTAATTTTTAGTGACGAAATTAGCGATGAATTTTTCATTACTAATAAAATCCATAATTTAGTGATGGATTTACCATTGCTAATAAAATTCATGATTTAGAGACGGATTTAGAGATGAATTTTTTCTTGCTAATAAAATTTATGATTTAGCAACAGATTTAGCGATGAATTTTTCATTGCTAATAAAATCTATGATTTAGCGATGGATTTATCGATGGATTTTTCCTTGTTAATAAAATTCATGATTTGGCGATAGATTTAGTGACAGATTTTTCCTTGCTAATATAATCCATGATTTAACCACAAATTTAGTGATGGATTTTTCATTATTAATAAAATCCATTATTTAACGATGGATTTAGAGAGGAACTATCCATAGGTAATAAAATCTGTATTTTAGCTACTGATTTAGCAAGCGAATATCCTTAACTAATAAAATCCATAAATTATTGATATATTTAGTGATGAAATTTTAGTAGAAAATAAAATCCTTAATTTTGCGATGGATTTAAGGATGAAATTTCTCTAGATAATTAAATTCGTAATTTAGCTACGAATTTAGCGACAAGATTTCCCTAGCCATTATTTAATTATATAATTTTTTTTATTTATTATTTGTATTAGAATTTTATTTAATTTTGTTTATTAAATTTATGTTATTAGTCTATAGATGAGCAATCCTTGAAACACACATTCTCCTCGTAAAATAAAAAAAAATTGATATTATAAATAATTAATTTAAAATATATAAAAATACAAAAAATAAGTATATTAATAAGGACTAAAATAACTATTTTATGATGTATTTATTTTTTATAAAATTATACAAACAATTTTTCTAAAATTTTTATTTAAGAAATTTAAAAATTTAAATTAAAGTAACATTAAATAAATAATTCATTAAGTATAATAATTTTTTCGATAATTTAAAAATTAAATTAACATACATTAAAATGCATACCAATTTAAATGTAAATTAATTCAATGTATGATAAAATAGAAAATATTTTCAAAAATATCTGAATTGACGAATAAACTAGATAATATTAATATTATTATAAGTATTAAAAAAAATTAATGATTATATATAACTTTTAAAAAAATAAATAATACAAATCTTGAAATATAATAAAAATATAATTTTTTCAATAAAGTTAAAAGAAAATAATATTATAATTATAAATAAATATATAGATGTTTAATCTTACTAAAATTTATAAAAATAAAATAATTGAGTAATATTTTTGCGGTTGGCTTTAAACATTAATTTTTTATTTCATATTATCTTTGTAAAAATAAATATGAATTCTTAAAAATTTATAACCATAAAACACAAACTTCAACAAATTTTTTAAAATAAGAGTATTTTATAACTCCCATATGAGCGGCCAGAAGACAAACCACCCCCCCCCCCCCCCCCCCCCCCCATTCACGTCCCACCATATGAAGTTTGTTAATTTCATACCTATTTGATATTTTTTTTAATGCAAAACATATTTTTTTTTTATTTGTATATTAATTATTTAATTAATATTATAATAAAAAATTGTAAGGTACTTGGTTTTCATTTGTACCTTGCTACATACATATTAATTTTGTTGAAAAAATTTTGATAGTAAATAAAATTTATGAGTATTTTTTTATTATATATATATATTGTTTATTTATTGTTTTAATAATTAAAAATATAAATATTATCCTAAAATATACATTCTCTCTCTCGACTTGACGCATATCTAACAGAGCTGAATTCCTCCTCATTCTGTCATTATCTCTCGATGCCGATTAAACAAAAATTCATTCGAGGTTTAAGTTTTAATTTGTTATTGATTTGAGGTACGTTCATTGATTATCGTTGGATTGCTTAATCAAAGAGTAAGCATTTTTATTCTATTTTTTTGTTTCCAAATTTTTTTTTAATCACCATACGGTATGCTTGGATAATGTATAAAAACTTATACGTATAAATACTCAATGTATTTGTGATATAATACATTGTCATTGTGTGAATTATGATGCTTGGATACTATTTTTATTCTGATGCATTCATCAATTATGCGTTGTCACCTTTTAATTTCTTCTTTAATTACCATACATACCATGATATAATGCTTGGATACTATTTTTGTTTCCAAATTCCTCCTCATTCCTATTCAATATATATACAGTATATATACTTAGGTTTACCAAATTTATATCTACAAAATAATATACATCAATATTCATGTGTATTTTATGCATAACTAGTATACATACTTAGGTATGCCGACTTAATATCTACAAAAACAGAATACATCAATATGCATGTGTATTTTATACATAACTAGTATACATACTTAGGTATGCTGACCTGATATTTACAAAAAATATTCAAAAATAAGTAATCATTGAATTCAAAAATAAAATAAAATTAAATATAATATAATAAAATAAATAAAATAAATAAAATAATTGTTGAGCATGTCAAATTAAATTAAATTGATTATACTCGATTGAATCAATTTGAACTATTCTACCATCTTCTAAAAAACTCACTAATATCCACACATGTAATTAAAAATAATTGAGCAAGAATTTCTCAATTCACTCTAAAATGTTCTCATGATATGTGTTGTTGGGTGCTAGGAACTCCAAATAACTTTTATTTATAGGCAAGATTCTAAGTTTTATAATTTTTGATGCAACATTTAATAAGCCAACACATAGCCTTCACATGTCAAGTCAATCCTTGGCAGGTATACACATCATCATATAAAAAGCACACTTTCAAGCACTTGGCATTAATGCACGAGAACACATAGCAAGCAATTAATCAATAATTATCACTCATGTAAGCCAAGACATGAAAATCATACATACTAACACATGCTATTCATGCAAGTAAGCATGTGATAAGCTTGTAAGTTAACATATGATATAAAAATAATTATTCTTATTAATTTTTTATAGACTTTATTGTAATTTTTTTATATGATTCATTTATATTTTTATGGTTGCACTTATCTTTAACATAGATTATCATGGTGTGTGTGTGTGTGTATAAAGATTTATATTTATCATGTATCTAACATTTTGTAAATTAAATTTATCTCAAAATTATCTCAAACATAATAACTTCATATTTATGTTTCTTGAAATAAAACACTTATATTTCTAATAATTTCAATATCCCTTCAAAAGATGTCCCTTAGTGTGTGATTCCTTGTGATATCTTTTGTGTTAGCGATGAGTGGACTTGTTAAATAAAGTTTAGTAAATTAAAATAATGATTTCAAACTGATATAAAAAGATCAACATATAGCAATGTGTCATAGATACTCAAGCTTAGATAGTATAAAATATATGAACCAAACTTTTTTGTACATAATTACTATCAAGAATAATATTTTTAAAAACAAATAGCATGGTAATAAAAATCCGAACTAACAACATGGAAGATTAATTAACAAAAGATGATGAATATTTTAACACTAAAAATATAAGTCCAATCCTCGTAGATGTTGGATATGTTTTCCATGGTGCTATCATTTATCATGTTATTCAGATGTTGGGATGTGAGTTTTACCTATTCTAATCATGAAGCCTCATAGCTTATATATGAGTCAAATAATAATTTTGGGTTGAGTTTGGGAGAAGGGTAGGTAGATAAAAAAAAGTATAATATTTTATTTAATAACATTTTTGATTTAGATAGAGTATATAAAACTATTAAAATTATTTAGAAATTTTTAATGTTTATAATCCCCACAATGTCATGCAACACAATATATTTTTTTCTATCAAATAATGTTTTATCAACTTTGATTTATGATTTTAACCATAACATTGTAGTTTATTATTACTCTAACAATTCAACTTCTACCAAATTTATATTAACTATAATTTATACCATTAACAATGTTGATAATGAAGAGTTTGGGTATCCCAGTAACGTTGATGAATTTCATGTCATACAAGAATATTTTTTTTATGACAACATTCATTAGGACACCCTTTATCCTACCGTGTTAATAATATCATCTTTTAACACACGGTAATTTTACTGTGTTCCAATATATTTATTTTAAACAATTTAAAAAACTAATAAATATGAGTAATTATTAGTTGAACGTTGTGGTTATTAGTTGAGTACCATAAATATTAGTTGTAACCTACAAGCTTGAATATAAATTTCATGTTTCACAAAATTTGCGGCATATGTATCTTGTAATAAATAGTAATAAAGAATATAATAAAATATGAGAAGTATTATGGAAATGTATGTATCATTAATGAAACATTAATTTATAGTACTAGCGAATATATGTGAGTACTCTTTTATAGTTTAATATGATATAAACATATTTACTAATTAATTTTTAGTCCATAAAATATATTATTAAATATTATTTCATATCTTAATAAAATAAATAAATTATTATAATTTCAATAACATCGATACAATATAATAATAAAAAAGTAACATATCATAAAAATACAATAAAATGAATTATAAGAACATTAATAAGCTGTAAATAAAAATAAAAATTTCAAAACTATTGAGAATTATATTGTATTTTTATATTTTTTTATCTTGAGAAACTAGGATGAGATGATTCATATAGATTAATAGTATTTATAGTTTTTTTTGTATTTATAAGTGCATTTTTATTTTATTTAATAAATGATAATGTCATTTTATAATTTTTATTCATAATTTTATATTATTGTGAGTTTTTATTTATTTTATTCATTTATTTTATTTTTTGTGAGAATACTCGATATGTAAAGTTTCATCAATCATTTTTATCCATTATGTAAAGGCATGAGTTTTAGTTATATATTATTATTATTAAGTATTATTTTTTTCATATCATCTTTTTGTTTTCATTTTCATGTATTAATCTTCATATTTTTTTCTCAATACACACACATATGGACATCTAGCTATATGAAAGAAATTTATGATGCTTTAGTAGAACATCTCTTCACTATAGAAACAGTAGTAAATGCCCATAAAAAGTAATTTCCCGCACATGTGGAAAATTATAGAAATATAGAATTTCTCTCTCTCTCTCTCTCTCAAAACATCATTGCTGACCATATTTTAGATATTTATTGAAGTTGTATGACTATATATAAATATTTGTATAACTATATATAAATATTTGTATAACTATATAACACTATATAATTAATTATAACTATATTTGTAAGTATGTCTACATATATGTAAATCTATATATTTATTTATAACTATATATTTATGTATAATTATTTGTATAAATATATCTATATATAACTATATGTTTAACTATATAAAAATATATATAGTTATATATACTATATGTATAATAACATATATCTATAAATAATTGTATCTTATTATATGTATTACTATAAAAGCTTTATACATAACTATATTTTAACATATAATTTATAACTTATATTTAATATATATTTGTATATATTAGTATTCAAAAATGTATTTTACTATATCTATACCTATACATAACTATAAGTATAGATATATAAAATTATATAAATAAATAAATATACCTACATGTATAGATATAAGTTTAACTATACGTGTAATTATATGTATAATCACATGTATGTATACATATATGTAAATCTATATACTTGTTTATAATTTTGTATATATTTATGTATAACTGAATATAATTTCTCATTATCTTATATGAATATATATATATATATATATATATATATATATATATATATATATATATATATATAACTAAATGTTTAATGATATATAATTTTTTATAACTATATATATTATATGTATAATAACATATAACTATACATAATTTTTATATTATTAATGTATAAACTATATTTAAATATATAATTAACAACATATTACATATGTCTAATATACATTTTTATATATTAGTATAAAACATGTATTTTAGTATATCTATACCTATATATAACTAAATGTATAAATATATGAAATTATATGAACAAATATATATACATACATACATAAATATAAGTTTAGCTATATGTGTAACTATATCTATAACAAAATGTAATAATATTTATAATTATATGTATAAAAACATACAACACAATGTTTAACTATATGTGCATAACATTATAAACATATTCTTATAACTATAAATAACTCTATATAAAAAAATATAACTTTATTTGTAATTATGTATACATATATGTATACATATATGTAAATCTATATAATTGTTTATAATTTTGCATACATTTATTTATATTTACTTATAACTACTTGTATGCATATATCTATTTATAATTATATGTTAGACTAAATGTAACTATTTATAACTACATTTACAATATGTATCCTAACATATAATTATATATGGGATAATACTATTTTGTTGCATCAGCTTGAAATAAAACGACTAAAAATATAATATCAACAATATGTAAGCACATAACATGAGAATGTCCGTTGATCAAGCTCATATATGGTATAATACAAATAAGAGTCGTATTCTTACCTAATTCCAGCCCTTGGGCCTCAGGCTCAAATATGAATTTATGTATGACAAAAGATATAATATTTGATAGGTTGATATAGAAGAAATTTTATTTTCTTTTATATAATTTTTCATTAACACTGCACTCTCTATTTCTCTCTCTCTCTCTCTCTCCTGCTCCTCCATATATTAAATGTCTTTTTTTGCTTTCATTTCTTATGCATTATCATATTTTGCACCCTTTATCTAGTATAACTATGATATATATTAATCTTTATCATACTAAAATTTACGTTATCTATTAATATAGATTCTGCCAATGCATTGCCTCGATATTCGTGATATTTAAATTTTAAATATTCATCTGTAAGTAATTTTATTTTATTATTTGTATATTTTGAAGTAAAAGAATGTTATATTTATAATAATGATTGGGTATTTTTTTGTAAATAAAACAGGGCAAAATGAGCACAGATTGTTAGTGGATGTTCAGAAGGGTTATTAATGGATTTTTGAATGAAGATTTTTTGACTAGGCTTGAAACTTTCATCAATTTTGCAAGTAGTCAATCGAGATTGATGGATGGAGAAAAAATTAAGTGTCCATATAATCATTGAAAGTGTCAGAATATCCCTTTTCGTGATGCAAATACGATAAGATATCATTTAGTAAAATATGATTTTCTGCCAAATTATTTTGTTTGGATTTATCATAAGGAAAGTATAATGACTCTAAATATTGACAAAAATAAAGATATTGAATTGTTTGCTTGTGGCGAAGAATTATTAAATACATACCATAGAATGATCATGGAAGCTGCTGGTATTAACTTCAATATGGATTACATGGATGAACCACCTAATCCTGAAGCTTAGAAATTTTATGAAATACTTAAAGCTTCAGATAAATAGTTGTAGTCTGGTTGTAAATCACATTCGTAATTGTCACTTATGGCTCGACTAATGAGTAATAAGTCACAAAATTATATGTCTGAGAAATTATTTGATCAGGTGACAGAACTAATGAATGAGATTGTTTCGGATAATAATTTGATCACTAACAACTTTTACAACATTAAAAAGTTATTATGAGGAATGAGTCTACCAGTGAAAAAAAATTGATTGTTGTTTAAATAGATGTATGTTATATTGGGGCAGTGATAGCGATTTAATTAGCTGTGAGTCTTGTGACAATCTTTGTTTTAGGAAGGCACCTCATGTTGTACACCGATCAATACATATTTATTCTATTATAAAAAATTTTTAGGAATTTTAAAATTAAAATTCTTATCTCTCAATTTGAATTATCAATAATAAATTGTTTATTTTTATTACTGATGTAGTCAGATATTATATGTTGAGAGCCAATACATGACTCTTATATCAGACATGTATAATTTTAATGGTGTCTGTTGGTTTTATTTTTGATTCGTTGACAAACAGAGTGTAGAGTTTATGTTGTCTCTTAGCTATGTTAAGATATTTTAGTAAATTTATTATGTTTTTAATGTTGGAAATAATTTTTATTTCTGCTTACACTTTTAGATTTATTGCGTGACACATATATCTAACATGAAAAATATTTTAACTAAGGTCTCCTCTCTATCAAATGATTTTAACAAATAATTAATGGAGACACCTTTATTTAGATATTATAAAATATAATACTAATTATTTTTATTTTTATTATCATATTCTCTAAAAATCTTCAATATAAACTTATAATGATAAAACTTTCATGAGAAGAGAGAATTTTAGGAAATCCTAAATTTTTTTTTTTTAGTTTTCACATAGATTTGATATGAGTGATGATATGTGCGAATAATATGTTATAGTGAGTAGTTTAGATATCAAACATCACATATATTATTTTATTATGTTTTCTAAGTTTGTTAATCATTATTATTTTTAAATTTTAAATATTTGATTATGTCATCCCTACTTGTCAACTTAGGAATTTTAAAATAAGCGATATTGAAGTAGATTTGAATAATTTGAACTATTCTAGAATCTTTTGAAAATTTAATTGAAAAATTATTCTAGTAATCAATTTAATCATGCTTTTCATTTCAAATTTATTATACTAAATGAATGGTCATCAATAAACTTAAAATTGATTTAGCTTCAAGGAACTCGTCATAAAATTAGGTTTATCTGAGATTTAATGCATCATATTTTTTGATGCATTAATTGATATGTTTTTTAAGGAGGCCTTTGCCACCAATACTTTTATATGTATATATATTAATTATAATATACATATTGTATTGATTTTTTTTTTTTGATATTTTTATAATTTTTTTTTAAAAATTATGTTAAAGTGCATTCAAACTATTGAAATTCACTCAATTTTAGGATTTTTAGGCAAATTGGTTGAAATGATGGGAGAGAACCTAGTTTTGGCCTTCAACTTTTTAGTTAGGTTGTTATTGTCTAAGAAGCACGGACAGAGACACGGACACGGGGATACGACACGACAGGATACGGGGCACGACAAATTCTAAAAAACTAGGATACGGATACGGCTAGGATACAGCATGATAAAAAAAATAAAATTAAAAATAAAAATTATTTTTTTTATAAATATTAGATATTTTATAAAATAAAATAAAATAAATTAAAATAATTTATTATATAAAATAAATATATATTGTTTATTTTATAAAATAAAAATATTATATTTTATTTTATTTTATTTTATAAGATAATATTTATAATTATTTTATTTTATAAAATAATATTTTATAATTATATTATATAAAAACATATATTTTTTATTTTATAAAATAAAAATATTTTATTTTATTTTATAATAATATTTTATTTTATGCCACATCCCCACACAAATACGCCCGCCCCTGCCTCCCCCTCAAATCCCGCCCGCCCCTGCCTCACCCCTCAAATCGCGCCCGTCCCTGCCTCTCCCCTCAAATTGTGCTCGTCCCTGCCTCTCCCCTCAAATCGTGCCGCCCCTTCCTCTCCCCTCAACGCGCGCCCGCTCCTGCCTCCCACTCAAATCCCGCCCGCCCCCTGCTAGTGGCCAACGTCGCCCATGCGGCGACGTTGGCCACCCGACGTCATCGGACGTCGGGCACTATCGACATGGATATAGCTACCGACGCAACCATCCGATATGTCATGTGGCGTATCGGATACGGATTGATCAATGATATGCCACGTGACGTATCGGACACATATCCGTGTCGTGTCCACGTGTCCTAGTGTCGGACACGTGGACACGGCTGTAGGGAGCCGTGTCCGTGCTTCATTGGTTATTGTTATCTATGTCGATTTGTAGTTTATTTTTATAAAATTTATTATTTATAATTTTTAATATAAGACTGGATTGTAAGTAGAAGTAAAAGAAAAATATTTTTTAAATTCCTACTTATTTTTTTAATTTTTTATTAATTTAAATAAATTAAATTATTTAAAATTCAATTACAATGCATATCTAGTTTTTGTCTGTGCAACAGACGCTTTGAATGTTACACATCTTATTTTTGCCCTTAGAAGTAACTGCTCATTATGACAACAAAACTATCATTATCATTATAATCGGTAAAGTTAAAATTATAAATTATTTAAAAAAATTATAAAAAATAGAATATAATATTAATTTGAGAACAATGAGAGGAGAAAAGAAGAATTTAAAGATTAACTGTGAAAAAAAAATATATGAATTAAGTATTTATATAAATTTTTTTGATTAAAAATATATATTGTAAAATTTTTTCTAATATTATTTAGGGCATAAATTTAATAGTTATTGGATTTCTACTATTGGGCCTTTGAAAGCAATATGACATCTTAAATTTAATGATCCATTTTTTTTCTGTCAGGATAGTGATACACTCTATCATGTTGCTGTCAATGTTGGGTGCTCGACCAGCCAAAATATAGCTAATTTTTTAAAAATCATCTATGCCACTTGCCATACTTGGTATAACACAAGGTATGTTGAGTGAGGACCCATCATGGTACAAATGATATTATGGGCTGATATGACTATTGTCCATGCATGATTCTAGATCGTGCCATGTTGGACTTGACATTGCTGAATTGGGTTATGCCTCTTACTGTGCTTGGGCCGCTTAGCCTCCTTGATATCTATAGGCTAATGCCTTTCATTTTAATGGGACTTAACAATTAATATCATTATTTTCAGGAAGGTTTGTTGTTGATTGTATGTAGGTATTCATTGTTATGACAAATCCATATGTAGGTGTAAATTGCTTTAAGATGAGAGATACATCGATGAGATTTACTCATATATTTAATATGAACTATTAGAATATTTACTCTCTAATGCACAAGATAATCTCATTACAAAATATTATTTCTCTTGCAATATTTTACAGTTTGAAGATATATTAGTTAAATGTGAATAATATATTTTTTTATCGTGACATTCAAGAAGAGGTGTATATGGAGTAACTGTTTGGATTTCGAGCAATACAGTCAGATGTAATTTATATATTGTGAAAGATGTATGATCTGAAGTAGTAATTGAGAGTTTAGTATGTAAAATTTTTACAGATAGTCGCCCTATTTTGGATATATAGGTATGTTATTGTTTTTTTTTTTATTTTTCTAGAGTCCTAGTGATAAGATAATTTTATTGATTGTCTATATAAATAATATTTTGATTATGAAAGATAACTAGTTGAAAATTATCTAATTTTTGTAGAGGTTGATCTTTAAAGTTTTGTTGCACTAGAAACTCTTATTGATCTAGGTATTTATTTTATTTTTGATGTGTCCCTTCTAATTGACTTTATTCCAGTATTAGAGAATTATAAGGATAAGTAATTATTTGACTATGACCATTCTATATATAGTGTACATAGTTATTATAGTTGGTTTTTTCCTAAATTTTTTTTGACAGGTTATATTTGTGCAACTCTTCTCATATTGAAGTATGTGAAGAATTTTTTAGAAATTGAGATCTCTTTTAGGGATCATGGATGCTTCCAGTTGATCATGTATTCGAATTTTAGTTGAGCACCAATATTCATTGAAAAGTGTTTTATGATAAAATTTTATATTTTTCTTAGAGATATTCTTTTATCCTAAAAAAATAAGATAAATAATTGTTTTGAGATTTAATTACATAGTTTAGAGCAATGAAGATTACTTATGAGATATTTTGGTTGTGTTATGATGTTATCTGTTCAATGAGATTGGATAAATATTACTGTCTCTTTTTATCATTTATTATGATAGTCAGACAACAAATTATATATCTTTCGATTTGATATTTCACGAGCAGATGAAACATATATAAGAGATCTGCTTCTTCCAAAGAGGGAAGTTTAAGGTGATAACCTAATATATGTGTTGTCTAAATCATTTTTGTAATGTCATTGCATTTATTATTTTTTATTATTTAATGGATAACCTAATATATATGTTGTCCAAATCATTTTTGTCTATTATATAATAACATTTAATGTATTGAATTTCTTATAATATCATCCATTGCATTTATATTTTTATTATTATATTGTTCTAACAAATTTTTATATTATTCGTCTGCTCATGGAACATCTTGTTAGCCATAATATGGTGGACCACCTGACTGTCACAGTAAAATATCACAAGTCATTGAATTTGGTAGTCAAAACTTATTTTAGAAGTGATTGATCTACCGAAGCTCATAAATAATTGATGTTATAGCTTAGTATTCATCTATGAGTCATAAGTGTCTTTCTTTAATTATTTCTTGATTGTGATCTATTGGCATAGAGGGATCTAGTTAGTCAGGGTGATTTGAATCTTGAAGGCCTATAGATTGAGCTAAAGTAATGCTCATCAACTCCGATGTGATTTTGCGGTCCAACTTGCTAGAACTAATGTGAGTAATCCATCCTTATGTGCATGACAAAAAATCTGCGGCTTCCTTTTAAATAAATGACATTTTTTATTTTTGGTTTGATTTGAACTTTCACTTTTTTCAAATGGAAATGTAAAATGTCATCCATTTCTTGTTTTATTATGCAATTCTTTTCTATCAGCTTATCATACCCACAAAGGTGTAAAGGAATAATCTTCAAATTCAAATAAGATTTTAGTCTTTGCTCAAAATATTGTGTTCGCTTGCTCTTTGTATCAATCATATAAGGAGATAAATGTGTCAACTCATAGAACTTGGTTTCATACTCAGCTACATATAGTATCATATATTAGATTTATGAATTTTTTGGGTCTTTGCTCGTCTAGTAGTACTTAACATTAAATAGGTTTTCAAACTCAACCCATATCAATTGTGTTGTGTCTCGAAGCTTAGTAATATTTTCTCACAAAAAGTTTACTTCCTTAATGAATAGGTAAGTTACCATGAGAACTTTTAAGTCTTTTGGGACCCCCTGTGTTTTCTATTTTCCTTTTTACCAAACATAGCTAAGACTTCGTTGGTAATGGATTAGGCTTATCATTAAAAAAGGAATATCATGCTTAGACACTCATTTAAATACCATACCTTTTGATTTCTTATTTTAGAAATCATCAATGCTATTTTTCTAGAACCATGATATTTTCTATGCTCATTTTGTCATGCATAAGCCTACAAATTAATGTTGGGGTACCTAGGGCTCCAATGATTCTTATGCTTTTTGTGTAGTGCTTCGAGCCAAAGGTAAACATTCTGTACCATGATGTCTTCTAGAGCTCATTTTGCACCATTACACAAGGAATAACCAAGATTTAATTTTAATAATTCAAATTAAATATCAACGAATACTATTATCCTTGATCATAATATTATAACCACGAGATATATAGTATCTTCAAAATCATGTTGCCACTACAATTCACATATATTGATGCCAACAATGTACAAATGCAACAACTTAAAGGGGGTTTAACTTCACCAAGAATTATACTAAAGCAAACAAAATTTAATACACCTGACACTTCATAAAATATTACAAACAAACACACAAACATGCAAATCAAAATAACTTACTTCACAAATATATTTTAAAGTTCATACACACACACAATGCAATTCTGAAAACCTTGTTCTTCGATATCACAAAAGATGTTATGAACATCATGCACTCCCCCACCCATGAGTCACGATGAGCTAGGTTTGATTAATAAAATTTAAACAAATTTAAAATACTTTAAAAGTCAATGTAATGGATTTTTACTTTTTTAATGGTTAATTTTTGTAATTTTAGTAATTAACTCATAAAGTACATGTCTCACAATCATTTTAAGAACAAACATGTTAACTCAGGTTGGGTCATATGCTGGGTGATAGTCCAAGCATGCATTACCCATTTCATGCTAGGTGGACTACATGGCATGTGCCATTTGGTCTTGCATCACGAGTCAAATGTGACAAGGACCATGCTATGTTATGAATGGCATGTGAGTTGCTCCTTTGTGCTTGACATGACCCATAGTTTCATATCATGTTGGCTTGTGTTTATATAGGAGTCGAACTATATCGTGTGAAGCCAACCATTATGTAGGTCATGCTTTGTGTTGGGTAGAAGTGTCAAACTAGCTGTGCTGTGCTGACATGACTCATTTTGGGTGGCTTAGTTGGGACACCATGCCATGCTGAGCACGACCCATAATGAGAGTCATGCCGTGCTCGGCACAACATGATTATCAGTCTGCCCGACCTAACTTGGCATGATCGGCATGATTTTGGGTAGACTCATGCCTATCGTGCCTTGTCGTCTCTGATTGGGTTTAAATAAAAATTTAAAAAATCTATATCGTGCTTAAATTTCCATATTATATTATTTGATATATATAAAATTTTATCTTATTTTCAAGTTAGGCTTCTATTGTGTTGTGAACCAGGGTTCTAGCGGAGTTGGAGAAGGTTTTGAAGTTACAAAATATGGCCATGGACGGGTGGCACTGATAGGATTTCCTAGGTATAACCTATTTACTTATCCATGCATGTCTAAATGTGTAAATATATGGTGTGTGGGTGTATCAACGTCTCGGTAGTCAAATTGGCAAGGTTGAAGTGTGTATTCTTAGAGGCTGTGAGTTTGATCCCCACGAACTACCAAAATTCGCTGGGACAAGAAACCATGCCTCATGGGGTATAATGGTTGATTTTGGGCTCGGGGCCCAATTGGGTCAAGGGGACCCACTTGGTTAATATATATATAGATAGAGAGAGAGAGAATGTGTGTGTGTGTGTGTGTATGTGTGCATATATTAAAGGAAGATGAGTGAGATTGAAACAAGAGCTGAAGTATGGGGAATTGAAATACCAATTGTTCTATTGCTGGATATGATTTGTTGATATATTCTATTGTGCATGTTGATGATGAGTAATAGTAATATAGTGTGGCGTATATCAGGGTAACAAATTAGCCCACAGTAACATGTTAAATGCATATTAATAACATGTTATACGAAACACGTTAAATATAAAAAACACATTACTATTTCTTTATAATATTCAAAGCAAAAAGTAACTCAAAACACATTAAGAGTAATGCATTATGTGAGTCATAATTTGTTTGACACTCAACCATACCACCCCAAGATTATATCTGGGTAGATTCAGATCAGATAGTTTTAGGGTATTTTTGTGCCGTGGCAATTGCAACAACTACTCTTTTTTTTTTATTGCAGTGTGGGGAAGTCAACCCTTCTAACAATGTTAACTGGCACACATTCTGAAGCTGCATCGTATGAATTCACCACGCTTACCTGTATTCCTGGGATTATAAATTACAATGATACTAAGATTCAGCTGCTTGATCTTCCTGGGATTATTGAGGGTGCTTCTGAAGGCAGAGGACGAGGTAGACAGGTACAGTTTTTGTCACCAATAAGAACTGAAAAGCCAATCCACCCTTCTTGAACCCAGTGATAGATGAATATATCCTGTTCATCAATCTCCAAAAAAAAAAAACTTTTTAAAATAGCACTGTGTATTTGTTGCTGAAATAATTTTTCAATTTCATTGTTGATTTTCAGACATTTCATTAAAATGGGGAGTTATACCTTTTCATTAAATTAACACTTCCGTTTCATGTTTTGAAAATTTTATATTGTATGACCTCCAATGTCATACTCAACTTATTTGTCTTGTTATTTTGTGTACTTGGGATATGAGTGTTTATTGTCATTGTGCCAATGCTTCATTATGTTTCTTTTTGTCATGATTAGTGTATTTAGAGTCAACTTGTTTGATATTTGTTGATATTGTTTATTATTTTTACATGTTATCTTTATTTAATGTGTTTTATATGGAATGGTGAGAACATGAGGTGCTAATGCAAATACTTGTTTTGTATATGTTGTATCACAGTTGATTATTCTTGAAAACATGATTCATGTATTTTATTTTTTATTTTTTTTTGTATTTGAAAGATTTTTTTTCTTAGAGGGAGGAGAAAAGATGACAACTCAAGCATTAATTATATATTTCTTGGATATTCTAGTGTTTAGAAAATATACAACTTTTATTCTCATTTGATTAAAAAGTCAAATGTGATGGGAGCATCTTAGCACCCATGTCATGCCAGGCTTGCTTTTTGTCAGAATGGGCTGGGTTGTCTGCCCCAATTTAATATCTCTCTCCTCAAAGTATAATTGGGAAAATAGAGAGGTTATGTAGAAATGATAAATGGTTGAAACCTATTAGATGAATTAGCTAGAAAAATATTAGAATATGGAATATTAATGATATTATTATGAATAGAGGTGACAAATGAGCCGGGTTGTTGAAGCCCATCCCTTGGCATTGCTGGAAAAAGCCATGCCAAGCATGACGCTACATCTCTCGAGCCTTCGGTATGAGTGGCACAAATCCGATATGGTTCATGGATGACTTCACGTGCTAGTTTGTCTATTATTAAAAAATATAGGCATGTGAATTCAACATGCTTATATTTAAAAATTTTTTAAGAATAGGTCATGTGACATCCATGTGCCTAAACCCATGTCAGGGTCGTTGGTAAATATTATTTAATGATGTTTTTAAAAAAAAGATTTTTTTTTTGAAATTATAATATTAATCTCAATTATTGGATTTATGTTAGCAAAAGAAATTTAATTTTTTATAAATAAATAATTATTTATAAGTTTTCATACTCAAATTTTATTTTTATTTTTAATTCTATTAAAATTTGGGAAATAAAATATTGTACATTTTTTTTTTTTTATTTGAATGTTATGAAATCTTGTAAATTATTATTGGTGAGTCGCGTGTACTGTGTTCATGATCAATGAAAAATAGTTATAGTCGTGGATTTGTAGTTGGGTTGGCTTTGGATTCAGGACACGATTTTTACAAGATTAATGCTTTTTTATTATATTTTTAACTAAATTTTATAAGTGCTGAAGTAAATAAATTACATTTATATTTTAAATTATTTAATTATTTAAAAATGGAAAATAATTATTATTGTGAAAATGAACTGCATATTGATTTAGATAATGACAACTTAGAGGTGTCAATTGGGTTGTACGTGATTGGCACGTCCCAAGTATTTTAGGCCTAGTCGGGCTTTTATGTATTATCGGAAATGGCATGGTTCATGCTTCCTAGCCATGCTCTGTTAACAAAACCCCGATGGAGGCAAGTTAGAGATGGTTTAATGGCCTAGTTGAGGCATTCACCTTGGTTGGATTCATGTTGGGTAAATTGTGCCTGGCTTGACTTGGATCACGTAGGTTTCATTGCAGCGGATATCCATTGTAGTTGTGTTGCACAGGCCATTGGCCACAATATGTTGCAATGAATATCAATATATTGACATTAATATTATGTATATAAAATACAAAAAACATTTGTTGAAATGTAAGCTATATTACAAATGTTTTTAATATTAAATATAACAAAAAATATAAAAAAAAATATATCTTGATTTAAAAATGCAAAACGAAGTATGGCAAAACTAAGTAAAATTTTTTTAAAGAAATAATGCTAGTCCATTGGCAATATTCTAATATCCAATGTTATTCTTTCTGGGTCGGATAATTATTATGCATAGTCTTGCTTTATCATATTCATATATGTTATTATCTACATGCTAGTATTTCTATGAAGATTATTCATTAATTCTTATAATTTTTAAGTATGATGGAACTTTAATAATATCTGATTGTCGAGTGATCTTATTTGAAATTATATTCATATTTACAGAAAAAGTAGACTTTGCTCGTTGGACCCCACAAAAGTTATTATATCACATACCATTTTAGATATCACATAAACAATAGATTCTTATGATTTTTATTAACTCAATATTAATATGTCAACATTTTTTATATTTTTGTATGATAAAATAAAATAGTAATTAATGTCTAAGTATCTCTTATAATTTGCTCATATTTGATAAGTTTCTGTTGTTGTTTGCTTATGGTTATCTGAATCAAAAAGTCATTATCTTTGAATATGATATTGATCTTCATATTCTGAGACTCGCTAATATTATTATATTTATTTTTATAATATTTTAATATGCTATCTAATTATTCATAAATTATATAATTTAGTTTTTATGGTTAGTTTATGCAAGTAAGATATATATTTGATATTATTATCTTTTTAATCTTAATTTTAGAATCTATACATGTATCTAAGCAATAAATAGGTGATATAATAAAATAATTTTCTAAATATTTCATTTTCATCTTAATAACTATGACACAAAGCTTTGAGTATTCTTTATATTTGGTAAAGAAACTTTTATTATTATTTATGCATCTAAATATAATATATATTATGAGAGTATATAGATGAATATATATTCAGTGCATCATAAAGATTTTAAAGAATTTTAAAAAATAAAATTTTTATGTCAAGCTTAATTTGTTTATTATTATTTCACATATTTTATTATTAATATAGTTAAATATTATATGCTAGTAGTTAACACATGAATTTAATATAAAGTATGTATAATATAAATGGTATTTGATATTTAATTGAAATTTTTTTTATGCATACTAACTTACATAGAATAAAATTCTCTCTTATATGTCTTAATATATTTTTCTTTATTTCATGTGTTTTACTGTTGGAAAAGTTAATTTTTAGTTAACTTGCACTATTAAACTTATTATGTGACTCATATGCCTAACATGAAAATCACACTTAAGAGATTATATTTAATGTTTTTCATAAATATATTTATAACAACATTATTATTTAACAATTTATTAATAATTTTGTTAAATATTTTATTTTATATTTTGTATTTCATATTTCCTAAAAGGCCTCAACAGATACTCATATATGTCGGAGCTATCATGATAATTAAGGATTTAATGAAAATTTAATATTTTTTTATTTAGTTTTTATTTTGAATTAACAAAATGGGTGGTGATACAAGTGAATACATTATCATCATTACTAGTCTAAATGTAGGATGCTATAGTGACCATTATACTTCATATTCTAAGATCATTAATTAATATTTCTTATTCTATTATATACTTTTTTATTATCATTTATTTGATTGACCTAGTAATCTTATGATTAGGGATGACATCGGATCGGATTTGGATTGGATTTTTCAAAATCCATATCCGATCCTAAATAAAAATAATATATCCATATCCATATCCATATACTACGGATAAAAAAAATTTAAATCCATATCCTATCCATCGGATTTCGGATATTCTCCATGGATATCGGATTTATTCATGCGATATTAAGATGTATTTTGCTATCCTATGACACCAGTTATAATTTCATGATTTATAAATTTAGGAATATAAACCAAAGTCTAATGTTAATAAAATATCACAAATCAAAATATTTGTATCAAGTGACAAATTCAAAATGTTTAACATCTTAAACAAAGTTTCAACAAGGTTTGATAGACTTCATCTTCATAAAAGTTGATAAAAATATTGTCATCGATTATGTGTAATCTCGAATTCTACAATTATAAAAAAAAACTTAATATTTGAATACTTAAATTGCAATATGTATTAAAATTTATTAGTTATAAAATTTAATACCTTCATCATGCACATGAATATCTTCTTCATAAATTGATGCATAACCATCTGAAATGAACAAGTCATCTCCACCTAGAAAAAAAAAATATAAAAAGAAAAATAATATTAAAATTTTACAAATATTATGAAATTATAGGTAAATAAAAAATAAATGATCAATGAAATAAATTTACCATTATGTTTTGTCACTTCACTCCACAACCAACTTTGAGCACACATCGATGCTTCTATCATCTTCGGATTAAGTCGATTACGATGAGGGCTAACTAATCTCCCACTAGAACTGAATGCAGACTCTGAAGCAACAGTAGATACTGGAATTGCTAATATGTCTCTTGCAATAGTTTGCAAGACAAGATACTTTACCCCATTCAACTTCCACCATAATAAAATATCAAACTGAGAATTTTCAGGCAAAACATCTTCCTCCAAGTAATGGTCCAATTCAGTTTTGAAACTATTAGTTTTATTAGTCTTCATCCTTTTCACAAACAATTGATAATTACTATCGATAGTTATTGAACTCTCTTTTGAAATTGAAGTGACCGTTCCATGTATTGCAGATTCTGTATTAGTCCCTTTATACATTCTAGTATAATATTTCTCCATCAACTCATAACAAAGTCGTTGAATGTTGCTAATTTGTTCACTAAAGACATTTGGATAAACCAAAGGAAAGTAAAAGTGTAGCAAAGTCATCTTATACCTAGGGTCCAATACTGCAGCAACACCCATCAATTTATGGATCACATTCCAATATGCATCAAATTTTGCAACCATACTCTTTGTCATTATACTAATTACTACATTGGAGGATATGAGTCATTTATTCAATGTCATTTTAATTCTGCAAATCACAGGAAAAAACATATTTGCAGTGAGATATCTTGTCCCAGAAAATAACTCAGTGACATTATAGAATAACTCCAACCTATCACAAACATCCTTTGCAGTCTCCCATTCTGCTTCACTAGGCACAAGCACATAGTGTGACTCAAACAACATAAGTCTAGGAAACACATTTTTATAAGCCAAAATAGTTTTAAGCATTAGATAAGTGGAGTTCCACCTTGTTAGACAATCCAAACCCAATCTTCTAGTACAAGGAACTTTCATTTGTCTACAAACATTCTCAAACCTTTCTATTCATTTTGGAGATGCTGTCCAAAAAATTACACTGTCCCTGACATTATCAATGGCATGCTTGATCACATCTAAACCAATCCTAACAATAAGGTTCAAGATATGTGCAGCACAACGCATATGAAGTAAAGACTCGTCATTCAATAAGCAATCAACACTCAATTTTTCTTTTATCTTACCAATCATGCTATCATTAGTAGAGCAATTATCCACTGTAATAGCGGATATCCTTGAGTCCACATTCCACCCCAGCATAGCATCTATCAACACCTCTGTTAGCACATCACTTGTATGAGGGCAAAGGAGATAAATAAACCTGAAAAAATAACAAAATTATCAATAAAGTAAATAATGAATAAAAATATATACACACTTAATTTAAGAAAGAACATGTTAATTTGTTATACCTCAGGATTAGACTATGTAATGTTTAAGATTTATCAATGAAATGTGTTGTAACAGATATGAAACCCATTTTTTGGTTACTAGATGTCCACATGTCCGTTGTAATAGCAACTCTACTATCATTATTCTCGATCAACTTTATGACTTTATCCCTCTCTTCCCTGTAAATGTTCAAGATATGCTTCTTCACTGTATTACGGCAAGGACACTTGAAAAGAGGTTGAATAGTAATTGTGAAATCTCTAAATCCTCTATGCTCCACCATCGAAAGAGGATAGTCATGGAGAATAATCATCTTTGCTAATTTATCTATTCCATGTTTTTCATTAAATACACCAGAAGGTCCAGAATTAACATTTCCTTTCGAATCAGTTTTCAAAATTATTTACCTTATGTCACCCCCAGCTGATTTTCTTCTAGGACACCTATCAAAATGTTGCTTCAAATGCGACGTACCATAGGATGATTTACCCACAAAAAGCTTTTTACAATAATTGCATTGGGCCTTCTCTTCATTATTAACAACCAGATGAGTAAAGTGTTTCCACATAGGACTTCTGAAAGTCTTACCATCTTTTCCTTGTTTAAATTCACAATCAACTGGTACTGATTGAGTGGAGAGTCCACCTGAGTTTCCTCCAATTGGAGCTGATTCTTGTGTGCTAGCAACACTACTGCTACAAGTGCTAGATTGTGAATGTGCCATATTTTATACAAAAAAAAAACACAATCAAATATAACTTAGATGCCTTAGTGCATGTTATTCTAAATAAGTTGTATTGCTCAAAATAAAAAAAAAAATTATAGTCACATAAATGATCATTAAAGTAATCTATATCTTTAATCCTAGAACTAGTATAGTGGTTCATGCAAAATGTAGGTAAACATATCAAATTTGTCAAATATAACCTAACTAAACCCACAACTATTTACTATTCACTATTCCGAATTCACTATTTTGATTTACTATATACTATTACGAATTCACTATTCACTATTCTGAATTACTATTCTGATTCACTATTTTGAATTTACTATTCTGTATTCTGAATTTACAATTCTGATTCACTATTTACTATTCCGGATTCACTATTCTGATTTACTATTCACTATTACGATTTACTATTTACTATTCTGAATTCACTTTTCACTATTTTGAATTTACTATTCTGATTCACTATTCACTATTTCGGATTCACTATTCTGATTTACTATTCACTATTCCGATTCACTATTCACTATTCAAGTGAAAAACCGGTGAAATCCTGTGATTTCGGTACTCACGCGTAGCTCGCGTTGCGTAGAGTAACTTTAACTCTTGGTCATAAATATTTTGACCTTTAAAATGACGTAAATCTGAAAAAAAACTAAAAATTAGAAATTTATGAATTTTTACCTGAATTCACGGCCAAATCCTATGCTTTTGGTATCTATGCGTAGCCCTCGTAGTATACAGCAACTTTCGTTCTTTGCCCAATAAATTCCGACAGTCCAAAACTCAAAAATTAAAGAGAGAAAAAAAATTAAAACAAAATTAGAAATCGTTTCTCCTCTAGTGTGCGCCTCCTTCTCCAGTAACTCCACTGCTTGCTTGATTTGTATTTTTTTTTTTATTTTTTTTCAATGTGGGACCCATGTGTTCCACTTTGTCTATTTTAGTCTATTTCAGCTTCAAAACACATCATTTTATTCTGGTTTCAATTGTATTTATCTTAAATGGATATTCTTTAAATATTTGAAAATTTTGAGATTTTTCTAAAATCTCATTATCAGGTTTTACTCTATACTCGTCACCTAAAAATTCGTAAAATATTCTGATTGTCTCAGAATTCAACGAAATTTTTCTGTCACTAGATTTCGCAAGACGAATCTAACGGCGAAATCCGTTTCGTCATCCGAGATTGTCTCAGAATTCGCAAGACGAATCTAAAAATTTTTATTATATATGGACTATATTATATATATATATATATATATATATATATGTCTGTGTGTGTGTGTGTGTATTATATCTGGTAGAATAAATCGGATATAATTGGATCAGATCGGATATCCGCACGTTCGGGTCAGATCGGATACGGGTTTCGGATCGGATATGCCTAAATCCATATCCAATCCATATCCATTCAAAAAAATCAGATTTTATCCATATCCATTATCCAGTCAACGGATTTTTCTACTGTTTGACCGGATCGGATCGGGTCGGAAATCCACGGATACGGACACATTTGCCATCTCTACTTATGATTAGTGGATTAGATGTATCTGTGCATAAGATGTAGTCTAAAAAATATAGTTTATGATCCTTTGAAAATTTAATTGGAAGTCCTATGTTAGCAATGAACTTACCCATATATATTTTTTTCAAACTCATGACAGTAAATAAACGAGGTCAATAAACTTGTAGTTTATTTATATGTAAAAAATTTATTATTCATATTTAATCGAATTTGCTTTAGATTTAATACATCATATCTTTTGATGTATTATTTAGTATTTCTTAAGATGCCCAATGTTATCTGTATTGCTATAAGTATATATTATGCAGAATAAATCATATATATATATATAAATATATATATATAAAAGCAAATTAATGCATATATGTATATATATGTGTGTGTGTGTGTATATATATATATATATTACACTGAATTTTTTATGATGTTTCTAAAATTATTATTTTTTAATTATAATAAAGTAAGTCCATATTACATATATTCATATGTTTTTTAGGTGTATGGGTTGAGACTGACATATGACTAAAAGATAACCTAGTATCGAACCATTCAGATGATTTGTTTAGGTTACCAATATTATTTTTTATTTGTCGGACCTTTCTAAAATTTTTATAATATTATTATTTTTTAATTTTTTAGTTGTGTTTTTAGTAGGATAACTTCATTTTGTTTATGTTATACTACAAAAAAAGTAACTCAAAAATAAAAAATAAAACATGAATTATCAATCTATATGCCCAATAAGTTTGCAATTGTCAACCTGAATGCTTGCTTATCAATATTAATTTACTTAGTCAGTGACAGTTTAAAAGTAAACATGATTTATTATTAAATACTATAAAAATATAAATAAAAAAAAAATACTTAAAGCTTGGGCTTATTATTATCTGATAGTTATGATATTATAGTTAGAGTGTAAAAAGCTAAAAATATTAATATTTTATTTATACAAATTTGTAAAATTTAAAAATAAATTTTTTTAATTGTTTTGACAATTTTTAAAATAGAAACAAAATATTTGTTGGAAGACACATGACTTGTTCTTTGTTGCTTCAACACAACATGAGCCCTGCCATGGACCTACATGAGACATGTGTAGGCATGACTCTAGATTGAGTATTATCATGTTCGACATGATATTTTTGTGTTATGCCTTAAATTGGGCTCAATTTGCCTGACCTAGTTGACAACATTACCGATGCTAGGTTATCTTTCTAATATAGGTCAATCTTGGCCCAAATACTTAAAAATCTTAAAAATGAATATATTTAGTATGAATTTATTTTTATTAAAAATAAAAATTCTACAAGTATCAGAAATTTTAATATAATATATATATTGTAATAATTATATATATGTAATACTAGTGGTGGGATCATACATTATAGGAGACATGTCAAATAATATACTAAATTAATATATTTAATTTTAGGCAAATCCAACTAGAAGGTGAGTTTATTGAATTTGGATCAACTTCAAATTTGTGGCTTATTTTATTCATCATCATGAGTTTAAAAGAAAAGACATGATTAATTTTGTTGCTCACATGAGTTTTTTGCTTTAATTTTAAAAAAACCTAGACTAGTTCATTATATATAGTGATATTTCTAAACTGCTCATCATATAATCCATAAGATGACTCGTAGGACTTGTGTAATACAAAAATATAAAATTGAAAAAAATTTAGTAATTAATCAAATTTTAAAATAAAGTAGAGTGATCTTGCTAATGTCCAACATTTTGATTAGTCATGATGATAATACATTTGTTTGCATCGCCTTCAATTTTTTTAATTCTAAGTGAAGGCTAATTAAAAAAAATATTAAGATTTGGTGAGATAATTTATCCTCATAATAACCATATCATTTATAGTTGTTTGTCAAAGGTCTTTAGGAAATATAAAATACAAAATATATATATATATATATATATATATATATAACATAATATTTAATAATATTTCATGTTCTAATATCATAATAAATATTTTTGTAAGAATCATTAGAAATGATTCCTTAATTAAGATTTTTCACATTATATATATGTGTCATATGATAAATTTAATAGTAAAAATATATTTAAAATAATTTTTTACTTATTAGAATAAATATGAAATACATTACAATATATTAAGTTACTTAGTAAATTAAAAAAAAATTCCTTTAATATAAGTTATTAGACAAAAAAAAAATTCAATCGAATGTCAAATATTGTTGGAATTCTATATATATAATATTGGATTCATGTATTGACTACCAACAAAAAGTCATCATATTTCTTTTCATGACCGTTGTAAAAAATTCAATGGCTTAAAAAAAATACTATTTTTATTAGTATTTCTAACAGTGATATGTTGTGCTATCTAAAGGCAGTTGTTGTTGCTAACAATGATTAGCAATGTAAAATGGAGTGTCTTTTTTATAAATGGGCTACTATGGAAGGTGTGAGTAAAGCATGCGTTGTGCCTGCTTGTGTTGAATTGTGCGGGCTATGCCTAGCACGACATGATGCTTGTTTTTCATAGCTTCGACACGACATGAGTCATGCCATGAGCCAACTTGAGGCAAGTCTAGTCATGATTTTGGATCATGCTATGTTATGCAAGCCATAGTATTTTTGTGTCATGCATTGGGTCGGGCTTTGGCTTTCCAGCTTAGTTGGCACATCTACTATCACTAGATTATTTCTCAGTGATCAATTTTAGGCTAGTTACTTAAAAGACCTAGGATTATAAAACAAAAATCTTTATAATGGATCTACTTTAATATTAGTAAAAAAATTTAGAGACATCAAAGAAGATTTCATATAATGTATATATTATAAAAATATATATATTTGTAAGATAAGTGGTAGAATTAAATATCTTAAGAGATATATAGAATAATATAATAAAAAATATGATGCATTTGTTCTTTAGCAAATTCAACTAAGTGGTGAAGTCATTTAATTTGGATTAACTTTAAGTTTAGTGATCTTCATTTGTCGACATTAGTTTGCAGGGAAGATATGACTAAGTTAATTACTCGCATGAGTCTTTTGCTTAAATTCATGAAATATTATAGATTAATTCATTATAAACAAACATATTTTTAACTTACTTATCGTAGGATTCTTAGGTATTACATATAAGATTGACATGATAAAAAATTATAAAATATAAAATAATTAGTAATTAATTAACTTAGAAAATAAAATGGAATGGTTTTGGTGACATCTGATATTTAGATTAATTATGATGACAATGCATTTACATGCATTGGAAGTATGAATCTACTTTAAGATAAATCATTTTTGCTATCAAATATTTTCTACAATTTAAAAAATAAAAAATATTATTAATTATTATGAAAAATGAGATAAATATTAATTAGATAATGATAACTAATTGAAAAGTACGAGACTAGGTTATCTTTTGGTCATTCATTAATCTCGATCCTTATATTTTTAAAAACTTAAAAATAAATAAACATCTTTAATATGGATCTACTTCAAGATAATTAAAAAAATAAAAATTTAGCATTGAAAAAAATTCTACAATATATATATATATATATATTGTACAAAAATATTTATTTATAAAAGTATTGGTAGGATTGGAACATCTTAAGGATCCTAGGTTTATGATTTTTCACATTAGGTATATGTGAAAATATGTCTTTAGGATCCTAGGTATATGATGGTATTGAATTTTAATCAAGTTCAGGTTCTATGATTTTTTTTATAATTTATGGTCATTAATTTGTAAGGAAAAATATGATTTGACTTATTACTAGTATGAGTCTTTTGCTTAGATTTTTAGAAGATTATAGGCTAGTTCATTTAATGTAAAACTACTTTTATCTTGTTGTTCATGAGATTTTTAGGATGACTAATAAGAGTGACATAATAAAAAATATAAAATGAAAAAATATTTATTGATTATCAATTTTAGAACAAAAAGTTGAGTAGTCTTGATAATATTTGACATTTGGACTAGTCATAAGACATCATTTACAAACGCAATTACTCATTTTATTGATTTTAATTGGATACTAAATGAAAGAATAATATAATTTTATGAGATCATTTATCCTCATGATGTCTTTGTCGTATATAAGTATTTATCGAGATTCTTTAGGTATTATGAGATAAGATAAAATATTTAGCATAATATTTGATAATTTTTTAAATATTATTATTATAATAAATATTTTTGTGAAAACTATTAAAATTGATCCCTTAGTTAATATTTTTTATATTAGGAATATGTGTCATGTGGTAAACCTATTAGTATAAGTTAATTTAAAATTTATATTTATATCATTAAAATATATTAGAATACTTAGCAAATTATAAGATTGTTACACGATGTATAAGTTGCTATGCTTAAAAAATAAAAAATTTTTGAATGATGTCAAACACAATTGGAATACTATATATGTGTTCTTAAATTTATGTGTTAACAATTAATATGTGATATTCAACTACGATAATAATAAAATTGGTAAAATGATATATTAATGAATCAAACTTGGACGTAGGATTTTTGTTTTCAAAATTCATGTAAATCTTTATATGATATGGCTAATATGTATTCGTTGATATACATTTTCATGATCTAGATTGTGCTCAGGTTCATGTGCGACATATATTATATTTTTAATTAATATAGAAAATCTTCATATTGGTTCTTCCATAATTATTTGAGGTACAAGATACTTCGAGGTGTAAAAGTTTCTTGGAGCTTGTAGGAATAAGATGCAATTAACGTGTAGGTTTTTTTGAAGCGTATTCAACCTTATATATATATATATATATTATATTTTATAAAATATTATCTATATTTTGTATATATTAATGAAATATAATTAAATAAAATATATCAAACATAAAAATAAATATTATTAATATTTTCTAATAATATAAATATTTAAGATTTTAAAATAAAATAATAAAATTTTAATAATCCAATATATATGTATATATAGATGTGTATATATATATGTATGTATGTATGGACATAGTAATTAAAAGCCCACCTTAAGCGCATGTGCCATGACGCCCTTGTCATACCACTTTGCTTGGGGGAAGGCACTCCAATTAGTGAAATGTGCAAAAAGGTGCTCCAATCAGTAATATTAGGATTTGGGGGAGGGGAGAAATTCAATTACAATAATATTAGGATTTGAAAAGAGTTTGATTTGGTAATGTTAGGAATTGGGTGGGGGTGATTCATTTCGATAAAATTAGGATTTGTGGGAGAGAGGGGGAAGTTGAGGTGTGCTTGAATGAGACGTGTCTGAATGAGATGTGTTTGAGGAAGGCATGACTGCGTGAGACGTGCCTAAGCATGCCTTTCGCAAATGCGTGCACCTCTCCCCAGACAAAGCACCTTTAATAACAATGCTTCTATCTTTTCTATTTTTTTCTCTATGCCTTCAAACTCTTGGGTCATAAACTTGTGGGTTAATACTCATGTCATAAATTTTTCTATTCTACCCATTTTTTTTAAATCTAGATTATCAATATTAAAGTTGCTAATCACACCAATTTGCGGGGTATGTAACATGATAGTTGTTAATAATGAGTTGGTTATTTTGATACATATTTTTTTTGTATCTAAATTTAATCATAATTTAGTTATAGTTAATTATTTTTATCAAATAATTAAAACAAAACATTATGTCATGCATATGTCATTATGTTTGAAGATGTATATAAATGCATGTAAAAGTGTATACAAATGCATGAGTTGATCTAGATATTATTGAAAAATCTTTCAAGTTGTAAGTACATGTACAAGTGTCAAATGGGCTGTATCATGTCGATATTACCCATTTTTTATGGCACATTTGGGCTGTTGTGTTGTGCTGGACACAACATAGTGTTTATCATAAGCCATGTTGTGATGAGTGATGACAAGGTTCAAATAAGAGGCATCTTGGTATGCTCTATTGGCACGACTTTTGTCTGGGTCATGTTGGGTCATGTCAGACAAGACTAGTCTAGGTTCAGTTCAAGCTAGCTCGGGTTAGGCCAGGCTAGCTTGGTTCATTCTTGGCTAGCTTGTGTCATGACCAGGCTAGTCGGTTTGGCTAGCTGGGCCAAAACTGGTTTGCTCGGCCGTCGTGCCAAGTCTTGTCTTACCAAGCCTCTTGTGTTGAGTCTTATCTTGCCAAGCCTCTCGTGCCGAGTTTTGTCTTGCCAAGCCTCTCGTGCCGAGTTTTGTCTTGCCAAGCCTCTCGTGCCGAGTCTTGTCTTGCCAAGCCTCTCGTGTTGAGTCTCGTCATGCTAAGCTTCTTATGTAAAAAAGATTGGTCTGACATGGTTTGAGTCGTGTCTTGGGTTAGCTCGTGCCACTTTCAGGTATTGTTTTGAATCGTGTCGTGCTGCGAGTCATGCTTTGGCCACCTATCCAAGTTGACCCCTCTAAATGTAATTTGAGTTTGGAAAATTATAGATGTGAATAAGATGTAATTATATCACAATTATACTTGTACATGTAAGTTTTAGATTTTTTTGGTAATGTATTTTTCATTAGAACAAGACTTAACATTCAAGTTAGTTATTTTGTTTAATTATTAATATATTTAAATTATTATATATTTTTAATTAAAATATATAAAATATTCTTCTGATAATTTTTTTATATTAATTGCAGCCAAATAGTAAGATATGTTTGGATCTAGTACTAGAAGTTTATAAAAGTTTGAATTGTGAGTTTTTAACCTAACATATAATGTATCTAGTTGTGAAAGGAATTAAAATATTTTTAAGAATGTAAGATAATATTATTACATATAATTGAATTTATCTTTATAATATTATTTAATATAATATATATATTCAAGTCATTTTTTTTAGGATTCATAGAAAGAGGTAAAATAGTCTAAAATTTTGATGTTTGAATGATATGATGTACATTAAGTATAATTGAGCCTTGATGAAAATATATACTAAACATTATATCATTGTTTCTATTTTCTTGAAAGATATATGTTAATAATGATTGGTTGACGAGAAGAATGAAACATAAATATTTTGTAGAAGATGGTTTGGTATTTGGTGATGATTATTTAACTTGGAGTGATATTGCAAGAGCTAATGGAACTGAAGAGCTTATGATTGATACAAGAGCTAAAGTAAGCTCAAACAAAATACTAATATCAAAGTTAAGATCATAAAGTTCTAAAAATATTCATACTCTTATTTTAATTATTAGAAATGGAGATATAACCTATTTATTGGAAGATGAAGATAAAGATGAGAGAGAATACGAGAGTGATGATGAAAAGAATGATAGTAATAATTTTGTGGATTTAGAATTAAAGAAAAAATTATGAGTGTTTATTTTGTTCGTTTTATAATTTTAAATATTTGTTATTATGAAAAATGCTACTAATATTTCATTTTTATGTTTGATGAGATAAATTTGAATTTTGATTTTTGATTTTTGAATTTAACCTATTGAATTATTGAAATTTTATTTAATTTTTTTAGAATTTTGAATGCTTGTGATAATAAAAAATAATAATGATATTTAATTTTTATGTTTGATATCATTTATTTAATTGTATTTTATTAATATATTATAAATTATTAATTATATTAAGTAAAATATATGATATATACAAGGAAGCACGGACATGGCTCCCTACAGCCGTGTCTACGTGTCCGATACCTGGACACGTGGACACGATACGGACATGATACGAATATGTGTCCGATATGCCACGTGATGTATCATTGCACAATCCGTATCCGATACGCCATGTGACGTATCGGATGGTTGCGTTGGCAGCCGTGTCCATGTCTATAGTGCACGACGTTCGACGACGTCGGGTGGCCAACGTAGCCGCATGGGTGACGTTGGCCACTGGCAGGGGGCGGGCGCGATTTGAGGGTGAGACAGGGAGCGGCACAATTTGAGGGAGAGGCAGGAGCAGGCGCGGATTGAGGGGAGAGGAAGGGGCGGCGCGAATTGAGGGTAGAGGAAGGGGCGGCGTGAATTGAGGGGAGAGGCAGGGGCGGCGTTAATTGAGGGGAGAGGTAGGGGCAGCACGAATTGAGGGGAGAGGCAGGGGCGGCGCGAATTGAGGGGAGAGGCAGGGGCGGCGCGAATTGAGGGGAGAGGCAGGGGCGGCGCGAATTGAGGGGAGAGGCAGGGGCGGCGCGAATTGTGGGGAGAGGCAGGGGCGGACCTGTTTGAGGGGAGAGGCAGGGGCGGGCATATTTGTGTGGGGATGTGGCATAAAATAAAATATTATTATAAAATAAAATTAAATATTTTTATTTTATAAAATAAATAATATATATTTATTTTATATAATAAAATATTTAAATTTAATTTAATTTAATGAATTTTATAAAATTCCTAATATTTATAATTAATAATTTTTATTTTTATTTTTTTTATTATGTCGTATCCTAGCCGTATCCGTATCCTAGTTTTTTAAAATTTGTGTGTCCTCGTATCCTGCCGTGTCGTATCCCCGTGTCCGTGTCCGTGCTTCTTAGGATATATATATATATATTAGATTGCGTCTCACAAACAATACTCACGCCTTAATTGTGCCTAAAGCCCTAAAAAAACTTTGCATATCAATGTTTAGCATTTCAAATAATTATAGTTTGAAGTATCTATGTTCCAGTTAGAAATTCAGATGGAAAGAAATAATATACCTTGTGAATAAGTATAACGAGATTAATAAGTGTACAAATATAAAATCAAACCTGAGTACATCATATAGTTTATTGTGCAATCTTTGAACTCTGAAATATTTTTTTGACTTGGGATGAAGTTCACAATCTTTTCTGAGTGTGTCCCAATCTCCAATAAGAAATATAAGTCATATTGGGCTTCTTTCCTATAGACACTTCCCGACTCTCCCACAGCCATTGTGCAGACTCTGTCTTCTGAGTGTGCAAATCACTCATAATAATAACTATCACGCAATCAGTTTCTTTCTTCTAGGAATATCCTTCCTGGCAAAGGAATCACCAAGATGTTGTAGTTACTTTCATAACCACCATATAGTTTCTACCCATTAGACTTTATACGGAGATTAATTCTTTTTTATATTAAAAAAAACACAGCAAACACAGCTCCTGTGACTCATTGCACCACAGTTCCCCTAAATTCACCTTGGTTGCATCACTGTTGCACCATGCACATGCTTTGCATGCCAATTGCATCACTCACACATACATGTCCGCTTCACCATCCACATATTGTGCATGCTCACTGCACCATGCACACACTGTTTACAATGCCACTTGATCACCCATTTTTTAGTTTTCAGAATGTGTTGGTTCCCGCACGTTGCACTTTGTCGTCGGCACTAATACATGGTGCACCACCATGCACATCATCGTGTGCTACCCACAAAAGGTTTTTAAACCTCTGATATCTTGTTTGGTTTTGAAATTTTGAAGAGAAAAAAGTAATATGATTTTTCATTAATCTCAAAAATAGAAAACACCTACACACACACACACACACGCAAAGATTGAGGCAGCCCACACGTCGGGTACTAATATACAAAGAGAGAAATAAAATAAAAAAGCAAAAATTAAATCACAACAAAAATAAATAAAAAACTAATACATATGACAAGGGAAAAATATGAATTTAAATGTGTTTGAATTTTAAAATGATAGTTTTGGTGATAAATCAATGGTGAAATGGAGGCAACAAATATATCTAATAGACAAAGTAAATGAGAAATTAGTAATACCATGATGTCATCTAGAAAAATGTCAATAAAAAGTTGATTAATTAATTTTTATTCTTGGTCTAGAAATAATACATCAAATTAAATTGAAACAAATCACTTATCCTAGTTTTTAGTATAAAATTAAGGTGATTAATCAATATAGTGCATGAATGAAGGTTCTTGATCTTTATGATGATCATTTAATAAAGTCGGAAAAAAATGAAAGTTATATTACATTTGATAGATGAAGTGATAAGAAACACACAAGATTAGTTTTTTTGGTAAATTATTTACAAATAATACTTATCTACCTTATTCATGATTCATCATTGATCAATGATGAAGAATGAATGTTAATTATTTGATTGAAAAACTAAGCTTAAGAGGAAAATATGATTCAAGTCATTATATATAATTATTCATTTTTTGTTGACACGTAAAAAAAATTATTTTTTTGGTGTTCTATTTTTTTGTTGAGAAATAATATCAAAATGATAGTATTTGCTATGATCATTACATATAACAATATTAAGTACAAATAAAATAATAAAAGTACTACAAATTTATTATAAATGCTCATTGACCTAAACCAGAGTATAACATTGTAAATGAAATACTATTAATCATTATTTTCATTATGAAAGTATATTTTTGATATTATAATTCTTTTATATATTTTTACACAAATTCAACTCATATATATATCTTTATTATTTTTATTAAAATCATTAATAATTTACTTGTTCTTCTATAGCTTCGATTAATATTGTTAGTTTATATATTTTTTTTATAGATTTATGCATGATTTCATCTTTAAATGTTCAATTCGTATAAGATTTTTTTTCTAATATTGTTATCTAATCCTTAATATTTCTTATTTCAATTATTTTTAATTATATATGTTGCAATGTTTGTTAGTTTTATATTTTATATTTTTGATGTGTGCACTTAACTTATGGACATCCCTTGTACTTATATATATATATATATATATATATATATATATATATAGTTTAGATTTTTTGTTTATGAGATATGAATGATTGTGTATTACTTTTTTATACACCATGTGTTACTATTTTCACATGATGTCAGAGTAAGGTTTGCAAATCATAGAAGTGTGTTTATATACAATGTGTGTGATGTCGATGTACACTACATCGATGTGGTGACATTGTAATGACACCTATCCACTATTGGTATATTGCAGTGTACGGTGTCGACGCCCACTGTCTCGACATGAAGTGTAGTGTATGCTTGTTGCTAGTGTGGTGTTCATTGAAATGTTTAAGTGTGTATTGATTGTGTAATGTTTGTAGTGGATAGTGTGTGCAATGAGGGTAGTAGTGCACAATGTGTGGTGTTTCATGGTGCACAATGAGTTCACCGTCAAAGAAAAAAAAATGAGTGTGTAGATGTTCTAAAAGGGTTGGCAGACATGACCAAATACATGCTCGGTGCACTTGTGAGCTATGCCATGCTAGGTGGGATGGCCTCCATGATCAAAAATTATACAGCATGACTCGATCTAATTTGTCAGGCCACCTAGATTGAATTTTGCCCGAATAACATATTGTGTTTGGGTTTGTCTTGGATCTTGCATACATTTTTACTTGTTATTGGGTGAATCTCATGTGCTATTTTTTAGAAATTAAGATCATGATTGGGTTGGATAGACTAGCTTGATTGAACTTAGATTGTGTGACTATTTTCGACCCGATCACTATCTTTTCACCTAGCTAGGATTAGCCAATTGTTCACACTTAGACTAACTTGGATTGAACTTAGGCTAGCTTGGGTTCTACCGACCTAGGCATGGCCTATGCATGATGCTTGTGTCATGTTGGGCTGCCCTTTTTAATATCCGTGATGACTTGTCACAATTCATGACTTATTTGTTTGTCATCTCTAAGTATGAGCAATAATGTGGTATTGTGCAATGTGGTGTTTTGTGTATATAGTATGGTGTGAATCACATATATATTTTAACTAATAAATAAAGTTAATTTTTGTTAATACTTTGTTGAGGCTCGAATTATATAATCACATACAATAGGCTATTGGAATTCAGATGTCATTTTTTAGTTAGAGTAAGGATCCGTTTGATAAAACTAAAAAGATTAAATACTAAAAATAAAGTACTTAAAAATTAAGATTGAATTTTATAAGTATTGAATTTATATTGAAAAATTATTTGATAAATTATTTTTAATTGAATGCTAAAGATAAATATATTATTTGATAACTATAAATCTTGAATGCTAAAAATGATATATTTTATATATTTATTCTTATTATTATTGTGTTACATTTTATTCAACATAAATAAAATTTATAATAAAATTTTTTTTCACTATAATTATTAATTATTATAAAAAATAAAATTCATAAAAATATATCAATAAATAAATCATAAATCCAAAAAAGAAATATAAATGTTTAAAAAATAATAAATAAAATCTAAACTCTTTAAAATTATCTAAATTTTTAATATAAAAATAAAAATTAATGAACAACTAATTGATTTGTTATTTCTTCTCTTAAATTAATCGTGAAAAAGAGTTAGAGTTAGAGTTTGTGGTGACGAAGAAAGGAGAAGAAAAAGACAGATTCATAAAATGGATTGTAATGTGAATGACAACAAAAAAGAAAGAAAAAAAAAGAATAAAATGGTAGATTTAAAAAAAAATATTGAAAATTTTTGTTGAACATATTAAGTAGGTCTCTACCTACTTAATATTTTCAACGCTATTTCAGTTAAAATTTTCAATTATAAGCTCTCAAATATTTTTTATCAAACGTATTGATTTTTTTTTAAATCATTAAAAATTTTTATTTTTAATAATTTTGAAAAAAATTAAATGGTTTATTAAACAGTCCCTAAGTTTGATCACTTGATGAAAGAGCTTCCTAGTAATGAGACAAAGGAGGTTTGGTTGCTAAATGATTCTCAACTAATGAGATTGAGAGTCAAAACAAAATACTACTCATTTTATTTGCTTCACATGACTTGTAACACAGTTTTTGGAGGTTTCCTTAGTATATGTAGATGTGATTGTCTAAGAAAGTGTGGTAGTTAGAGTAATTTTTTGGTTTGATATTTATTAGTGTCAATTAGGTGGGCCAGCATGACCTGAATTTAGGTGGCTTGATTGTGCTATCATTTCTTGTTAGGTATGACATGGTTTCTCAAATTGTGTCGTGTTTTGCCGGCATGGGACCAAGTGAGGCATCCTGACATGGCCTGATTGCCTAGCAGAGATAGTCAGGCATGGCTGGCTTGCCGAGTTGGGCTAATGCCTGCTAAAATTGGCCTGATCAGGCCTCTGGTTACCTTGTGCTGTTGTGCACATGCACTGTGTTGAAAACTGCAATGTGCAATGCAATCTAGTCTGGACCGCCTGGTATGGCTCTTGCCCTGGCCCCCTGTGGCTTGCCCCTTAGCATGACTGCATGGGCCATGGCACAGGCTTGCTGCCACAGCTCACTGACTTACTACTTGTTTTAAATTTTTTTTCTAAGTTACTATATTATAGTAATGATATATATATAATAAAAAAATGATAAAAAATTTAATTTAAATTGCACTAACATTACAAAAAAATATATTACAATAATATTAAAATATATAAATAAAATGAAAAAAAAAACTTTGAATAACAATATAACTATAAAAGCAAAAGCATGTCATTGATATTAATCTGTATGATTTTTATTGTCACAACTCATAGTCTTGGCATTCTCATTTTAGTACGTGTATACGTCATCGTTGAGAATTTGAGATTTAATTTACTTATTTTTATTTTGAAGATCAAGCCAAAAAAATATTATTTCTTAAGTATGCAATTATTTCAAAGATATTTTATTGTAGCATACTCATTTTATCTAAAATTTAATTCACTAGAAAAAATAGAACTCGATATTATGCTAGACATTGAAGGTTTAGTATATCATGTGCTATTTTAGATATTACGTGAAAAGTGGATTCATATAATTTTTATCAATTTAAAAATATAAAAATTTTTAATTTATCTTAGACAAGGCAATAATTAGTATTTAAATACCTCAATAATTCACTTATATTAGATGAATCTTTATGTCATTTATTCATAATTAATTGAATAAAAATGTTATTTCTGAAAATAATGTCTATATTTGTAATTAGAGTTTTACTAAAATTATTATATTTATCATCATAAAATTTATATAATTTATCTAATTATTTATTAATTCTATTCTTGATTTTTCTGGTTGGTTCTTTCAGATAGATATATATTTTATAATATTTTTAATTCTTTCTATCTTAACTTGATAATTTATATAGGTATTCAAGTAATAAAAAGATGAAATGAATGACTAATATTTTAAATATTCTTATTATCTCAATAATCATAATATTAAAATTTGACCATTCTCTATATCTGCTAAATAAATTATTAATGTTATATATGTAACTAATTATAATTTATGTGATGAGAGTATACACTAATAAATATGTGTTTGTCATATCATAAAAAAATATAAAAAATTTCATAAATAAAGTTTATGTTTAATAGTTTGATTGATCAATCATTATTTTTTTATTTTTATTATTAACGTAGTTAAATATTATGTATTGATAGTCAACACATGAATTCAACATGATATAATTATAATTCTAATAATGTTTGACTTTTGGTTGGATTTTTTGTTGTTTTGGCCTGTTGACTTACATAGAGTGTGAAACTCTATGTAAGTCAACTACAACCAATATGATTGATTGGCCTGTGTGTCTCACTTCTTACTTTTTTCTATATTTCTTATTTTTTTGATAGAATTTGATTCTTCTATGGTTAAATATTAATTTGTTGAAAGCCTTCGATAGCTTTCTTAACTAGTGGATTTGTGTGCTTCAAGCAGAAAAAATAGTTAAGTTCCGAGAAGAGAAATGAATATACCCCCATTTAGCTTAACATTTACGAGCATGGCTAATGGAGTCAGAGAGCAAAGGTAGGTTGTTGGTAGTTGAATTGAAGAATGAAAAGGAAAGCATTTAGTCTTCTATATTCTGTTGTTTTTGGGCCATGAGACCAATAAGGTTGGCCTACTGCACTCCTGCCTGCCCAACCCATCATAGGTTGGTGGTAAGAAAATGGTGGGTATTCTCTTGGCCAGCCAAGCTCCATATTCAGCAAATAGGATTCTTAGAGAGCATGTTCTCTTTTTAGTCACTTATATTCTTATTTGTGAACTCGGGCTTATTATTATAGTCATAATCATAAGATTATATAGGAGAGATAATCTAGTGGTTCAAGGCGTAGTATTGGAACTGCTTGTAGGCTTTTGTTGTTCGAGGGTTCGAATCTTTCTCTTTCTATGCTTTTATCCTAACCTAATTCACCAACGTGATCGACTTCAATGTAAAAATTAATAATGGAAAGTTTAATTTTTTATTTTCGATCTTTCTATTCGACCCAATTCATTTCTTCATTTCGTGTGTTCCTAAGAGAAATTTGATCTCTTCAATCCTGGGATACCACTTCCTCACTTTAAAGGTTATTTTTATCTTACCTATTTAATTTGTGGTGATAAAGAAAACACGTAAATTGAAAGTTTTAATCTAAACAGTCATAAAATGATCAGCTCTATGACTTATGAGGTCAAATTCCGAGTCAAGTTTTTATAAGTAAAGTAATGATTTTAAGAGTTTCAATCATCAACAATGGAAAAGTTACAGTGCATTTAGCAATCAGTGCCAGCAAGACCTTGCATGCTTGGAGCTGTCAGCAAGCCTTATTTTCAACTTACTAGGTGTAGAATATGCATACAGTAGAAAAAACTTAAAGCAACTAATAATGTTGCCAACAATCAAGGAAAGTTTTACCAACCTTGGCATTCTAAAGCGATAGCGTACGAGGACATTTTTTAATTGAGTTAATAATATATTTTTTCTCAGTTGTAATAGTTTTATTCCAATTGATTTGATGTATAGTTGACTGCTCTCTAGGTCTCACTTAATATCTGGAGTCTACCTGAGGCTATTGCTAACTAGGGTACACGAGATCCAATGGTTATTATCCTTTGACTAGGGAAAGGGTTCTTGGTAGATAATTTTGGTTCTTGCGCATTAGAAGTAAACATGAGCAAAAGACCTTGTCTCACTGCTCTTGCTTTGAGGTATTTTTTTTTTCGATTGCTTGCTTAAAACCTATCATCCACCTAAAGATAGCCAGAATTAAGGTAGTTGACTACTTGTTTGTTAAAGGTTTTTTAGTAGTTACTTGTAGACGCAAACTTGCATCTTGTTACCTAAGTTCATTGGAGCCCGTGAAAAAAAAGTTTTGGTTCGTACTTTGCTGAAAAACAAAGATTCTAGAGAAAATGTATTGGATACCCATTCAATAGATGTCAACCTTGAAGCAAGCCTTAGTCGTTTATCCTCTATTCGAATGTGAAGTGTTGTATTTGGGTTGTTAACCCATATTCCATCCAGACATAGGTTTGGCTGCCAAGTTGGAGCACAATGGGTCATTCCTTAAGATGAAAAAAAAGCTATTTTAGAACTTGATCTTTAGGATGGGCTAAATCTCAGCTTGTCGATTATATATCGAATTTCAGATGCACTTCACATGATGTGTCTATTTGCTAAGACATACCGTCCCATAGTGTATGCCCACTTCTTGCAGGTTAGCTCACTCTAAGATGAATGAGGTTTTCGTTTGCCATATCAGAAGAGAATGAAATCCAGTCATTGGTGCCTATGGTTAGAGCACACAGATTAGTAGTCAAATCGCCCACCTCCAATGCTAGCCTTGAAAAAATAGTCTAGTATCACTTGGCTTCTTCGCATACATTATTTCGACGAATAGCTTTGTCCTAACATTTTTATTTATTTCTTTTTGTTGAATAATCTCCTTTTAAGATATGATTTTTCGAGAAATAAAAGATGGACACTTGCTCGATCTAGTGTATGTCTATCCTCATAAGAATTGTCGGACAACTTCGTGCTCTCACTAATTAATGGAGGGTTTGGAAAACTGCTGACAAAGGTACCCTATAGTGGATCTGTCTATCTGACATTGCCTTATGATATGACTTTCACCAGTTCCATTGACAAGCAGTCTTCTTTTGCCCACACCATATGCTATGTCACTGAAGCCCACCAATTAAAATGTACTCTCATTCTCACACTAGCAATATAATAGTTGATTATCTCAAAAAAAATGACCAAGTTGCTTCATAAGAAAGCAATTCTTCAATCACATAATCAGTATTTGTGTAGGGTCCACCATTTATGGATTGAGCATGAGCCACAAAATGCTTTCTGAGGGCAAGCTCTCTTCCCGATTAGAACAACCCGGCCATCCTATAATGTATATAACATAGGTCCACACATCTCTAGAGAGAGAAAGGGGACATAGACTCGGACTATGCGATAGGATAGTACAACCCATGTCGTTCTTTCCGGTGTAGAGGAATGCCTCCATTCATGTTGGGCATCTAATGCAACCTCGATGAACAGGAAAAAGGCCATCGGGTTTAGGGTGTACTGGAGCTCATAAAAATGGTTTTGAAGATCCAAGAAAATCTCCATCACTGTATTATGGTTCATATATTTACCTAAAATCATTGGGAAAGATTCTTTTAATATTATTTAGAGCTAGGGCACACCAAGCGATTCAGAATTTTTTTTTCGTGAGAGAGGTTATAAGTCACGAAAAATTATCACCGAGAGTGCTTGCTAAAATGTATAGGTGTGGTTATCGATCACCGAGAGTGCTTGCTAAAATGTATAGGTGTGGTTATCGATCAACAATACAAGTAGGCATCATAATTTCCATTACAATTCTCCGCTTTCGTAGTAGAGGTCCATGGCACTAGATTGGTCAAGGAGTGCAAATCAAAGGGTTCAAAGTCTTCCATTTATCTTTTCTACATGGAGGCCCCTAGGAGGTTTGTCTGAGTAGTGTATGCGCAAGGATTTGGAGTTCATGGTGATGCTTTTTTTTCTTGAAATATGAAATACTTGAATATGGCTTGCCTATTTACCACCTTGTTCCATCCTCCTGATAAGAAAATGTTTTTGTACCCCATGACCCGACTCAAGAAAGAAGACTAGCTAAGTTGCCCAATACCTATCCAGTATTGAGATTGGGTATCAATCATGAAAAGAGATCCGTTTTGGCTATCACTAAATGATTGATCTTCTTGTTATGTAATAGGTAATCTAAAATCAAAAAGCAATGATGACCTACCATATAGTGAGGTTCTACTCAATCCATATCTATAGACCAATGAATTATTCTATAATTGCTTGCTTTATTAAATCAATCTCTATATCGTACTAGCTTATTTTCCTTCTCTATCTTGTATTTACTTAATATTAATCAGTGGAGGATCTCTCCAAATATTGATTAGTTCGCGAGCCTTTAGAACTAGCTCGCACTAAGTGATTTAGAATTTTTGAGCCTTTAAAGCTATGGTGCTCTAAGTGATTCTATTTTTCACCAATGATATACTTCATATTAATATAGAGAAGTGGAGCTAGCTAACATCTTTATCTATGACTTTATCTTGATCTACAAATTTATGAGACTCGAAAAGCTATCATCGAACAAAGAGAGATGTAATCAAGACATTTGTCTCTTCTTTTATTAATGATTTAGTAAATGTCGTAATAGATATGTCATGAGATCCTTTCTTTCAAAAAGACTAGGGTTAGATGACAACTACAATTTTAGACTTGAAACTATAGTTTAATTGGAACTTGAAGGCAAACAAAAGAAATCAAGCTAAGTCTAGTCTATTCGCACAATACCTAATGAGGAATATAAGCTTATAGTCTAGTCTATTTATTCGAACCAAGTTTGCTACTGGTTATGCAAAGGTTCATGAAAGTGGAAGCCTTAGATGCTCGAAAGCCCAAGCCTGACATTGCCCTCAATAAGGTAGTTCCTCAAAATGCCCATATCCCTTGTTTACCTTCATTCCATATTCATACTAAGCTAAGTCTCAGTCTTCCTTGAGCTTGGTTGGCCCACTCTAACAGTACTTGCTATTTTATCAAAGGTTGCTAATATTCTTACAAATATAGTTTTGTTTGAAGGAATTTTTTCGGATCAGTACTTTTGTCTAAGCTTTTTTAATCTATATAAGCAGAGTCAACAAGACAAGTTGCACTACACAACCTTTCCTTCCTTGTCATGGTAAGCCATTTCTATAGGAGAAGAATAAGCATTTTCCTTCTACTTGGGATTCCATTCTTATAGAACGGATCAAGTAAAGTTTTGAGAAAAACGAAAGTGAATGCAACGATCATCTAGTCCGAAGGAGAATTTTTTGTAGTTTCATATCTGGAAGTGTTCATAGGAAGCTAACTTTCACTCATTTCCGTAACTCGTTTGTAGGGATCCACTTCTAGAGGCAGTCATTCAAAGAAAGGATAGTCGTTTTCCAAGCCCAAATTATGCTTTGGCTTCGGCTGTTGAAGTTTAGTGTTCATCGCTTCTAAACTACATCTCCACTACTAATGGTAAAAAGTTAGTGCATGACCTTTTAACGTGGACAAGGATCGATAGATTTCGATTGAATTGCTAGACTCAGGTTCTGATAAAGATGTTGCTTGAAATCAAGTAGAGCTTGCTGATTCTGCAATAAATCACAATAACCCTTTATTTTTCTTACTTCGAGAGGGTTCCTTGCATGCTTTAGATTGGTAATTCATTTTCTTCAGGTTGCTTGTCTTCAAGGAAAAAAGTTCATATTCACTATTTCATATTTGTACACTAGTCCGACACTTAATAACTGGGAAAATGCCATTGATCAATTGAAGAAAGATGAGAGCAGCAACTCTTTCTTTTCTTTGTTGGATTTGAGATTTTAGAATCGGACTGGATAAATATAAGTCAGAAAAAAAAATAATTTTTTGCACCTGAATAACTAATGGATTGACCTATGCATGCTATCCCCAACTTGTAAAATAGTCTTTTCGAAACAAAGGTGTAGGCCTCCAGCATATAAAGATTTCTTTGGGTAGCAATAATGCGGAAGGAGTCCGTGTTTGGCAAAAGCATCGTCGATATCAAAGGCATATGGGCAAATCCAATTACCTTAGCGAGCAAGACTTTGGATTGGCCCAACCACCCTTGGTTTGTTGCATGAGCATTTGCTCTTGCTGCCTTTTATTCAAGCTATCTTTGTAAGATTTGACATCTTCGGATTTTGATTCGGATGTGTCTTTTTTTTTCGAATGTTTGACTTTTTGAGTAACTATATGAATATTGGAAGAAGGCCTTGAACAAACTAGGGTTTCTACTTATTGCGTTAAAACAAATTGTATGTGAAGAGAGAGAAGTACAAGCAGACAAATGTGTTCTTTATCGTGTTCTTGACATAATGCAAATCAATTCAAAACTTAAAATCAAATACTAGTTATTTTTATCATAACATAGCATAAGAGGAGTTATTTTTCTTATGTGGAAGATGAGTTGACTTATTATATCATGTTAGCTTACCGAGCCTAGCTACCTACTGCTGATGAAGCAAAGTGACCTAGTTACAAATAAATTAAAACATATATATAGAAGACCAACTCTTTTGTGAGTCATAAATCCATACTCTTTTTTGTATTCTAAAATTGATAACAAAATCTATTCTAGATATCAAAAGAATGAAACTAACAGCGCCAACAACAAAAATGTCGCTCTGGCATCAACTATGGTCAAGGTTAATTGTTCGTCATTTGGTATCAATTTTAGGAGGTGCAATGTTATAACTACCCGGAGTGAGTCATTACATATCTCCTAAACTGGGTGTTAGGAAGACTTGGTCAAACTATCACCTATTGAAAGTGTCAAAGTGATATTTACATTAATATAGAAAAGTGGAAAGATTGAATTGAAAACAAAAAATTAGGCAAGAATAGACTTGTCTTGTCATTTGGTTGAGTTTGCTTCAGCTTCACTTTCAGAGCTCTTACCACTTTATGTGATAGCTAACAATGAGCATTTTAGATAACTCGTTCATTTAGCACAATTTCATTCCACTCGAGGCTCCCTTTGCCTTGGAGAGATTTCTTTTCAATCAATAAATAATGTGTTGACTTTCTATTCATATTATTTATGCCTTGGAGACCTTACTTTCATATTTCTTCCTTTAGAACTATTTGATCTATTTCATTTAGATTGAGATGGTTTCTCTTCGATGGGTTGATTTGGGCTTCACTTTAACACTCATAGGAAAGAAAAAAAAAGATACGAATGACTTCGGCGATTAATTGAGTAATTGCCTGACAAAGGCCAAGGATATTATTTTAATGAAAGATAAATGATAATAAAGAGAATCTTCCTTAAAAAATCTATATGACAAGTGAATATCCGACAAGTTAAGAACATAAGAAACAAAACTCTAAGCACATGGTCTTTAGGAGATTAGCTTTCTCCAACTTCAAAATTGGATTGACTGGATCACTAGGCTTAGCTGGTGGATTAGATAGGGATAGAAAAGTAAGTGACATGAATTTTTCCCAAAGTGTCCGAATTTGGTGAATGCCTTATTGTTTTGATTTATAAGATAATAAAACATTTCTCTTTTCGAAAATGTTAAGTGCATCATGCAAAAAAAAATAATTAAGTTCTCTCAATTAAAAGATAGAAGTGACTGAAAGGAGGATCAAAGGCCAATCGCTTTCAGTAGGAGTGAAAGGAGAATACACTCTTCTCATATATGTTAAGTCATACTCTTGATTAGACTATGATCATGCTATCATTAACGACGTGTAACCCCTCCTCTCAATGGGTATATGGGTCACGCCTTACGCGTCATGTACGAAACTAAATAGTATACTAATTCTGGCTTGTCATGTTTCATCTTTTCTGACACTAGGAATGACTTTTTCTTGTTACATATCTTGTTTCCACTATTGTACAAATAGCTTTTCTTGCTATGGTTTGATCAGTAAACAAGGTGTCCCTCTTATATTCTTCTTTTTCGTCTTTGAATTCATAAGTATTTGTGTAGGACCAAGAAAGCCCTGACAAGAGTAGGCCAAACAAGCAACGGAATGAGCGTTTCGCCTTAAGGGCATTAGCGCATCTTGGAAGTAAGGATTGTTTTATTGGCTTGTAGGGCTGATTTGACTGAAGCCCCGCAACAAATCTTTTACATTTAACTTTCTTTCCTCTAGCCATTCTTTATAGGATTCAGAATGGATATTTTTTGATCCTATACTTCTATAATCTATAATAATGGTGGTGTAAAGGTGAAGGGAACTTTCCATGTATGAGATGAAGGAATCGATCGATACTGCCTTACTTGATAGGGGGAGAAGCACCGGTCGAGCTGCGCAACAATCAGCTGAAATGGTCCCTCAGTTATTGTTGCCAACATGAGAATTTTTGTTGTTGTTGTTGTTGTCATTAAGAGAGATTTGTCGTTGCTGCATGTCTTTTTATCATTGAGCACTTGTTTCCCTTCATGCTGCAACTAAAGATCGCTTTGCTTGGTAAGGACTGAGACACTTCTGTAGTCAACCTATGGTTACCTTACGTCAAGTTGATTAGTCAAGTAAATGAAAGCTACATGAATATATACTTAATGAAGATGTGAAAGTGGTTTAGCTTTAATTAAAAGGTAGCCATTGAGCCACTAATGGATTGGTTTTGCTTGGTAAGGATCTACCCCAAAAAGAGTGTTTCTTCAGCCCTTCACTATTATGGGGCGTATCTGAGCTTCTCTGCATGTTACTTATGACGCACTCTCTCTTGCAATGCAATCATCACACTTATGAAAGCAAGGTCTCGGACATAGGAAGAAAAAAGTTATTCCCAACGTCATACAACGCAGATCATAAGATGCATTTCGCACGCAACATTGAGATCATGTAACTGTCCCAAACAACAGCAATAGAAGTAGAAGACAAACTAATGCAAAGGGGTGTCAACACACAATCAATCTCTCTCTCAAATTATTGTCATATCCAATGTCAGATGTTGGATCACGTCTTATCGAGGAGACATATGGTAGCAACGAAGGAAACCTCAAAACAAATTTGCTTTGCTGTTCCTCTTTTTTGATACGAGTCAAACTCCAACCTTTCATGTCAAATAGTTTAAGCCCACATATAATAGGATGTAATTTTGGTATGTGGTTTGATCTAGCAATTGTTGTTTGGTCTATGGTTGAATCTAGAATGATAGTCTTCCATCTCAATTTCTTTATAGATTGAATTAAAAGAAAGGTAGCTTGCTACTCACTTGCTATCTATTTCTCAAGTCCCATGAGTCTATTAATAGGAATTGTTGTACATTCATATCTTTTATTAATAAAAATTATAGATGAACTAACCTCAATAGTAGATAAAACGAAGCCTAACTTAAGACTGACTTAAGTGAAGGTCCTCATGATTCACAGTTGATAAAATTAATTTATTTCAAGGCAAGCAAACAAGTTTTACCTTGTCTTTCAATCCTTCTTTCCACCCGATCTTCAACCACCCTAAAGTACTAATCTTCTTATCAACAGAAGAAGCAATTATATGAGGGCTTCTTGGGTTCTCCTTTACGTTGGTATACATATTTTTGATTCTCTTGTGGACATATGATTATCTTGTGTCTACAACGTTACAACTCGAATTTTGCTATGCATCAAACAACTCATTATGTGTGTATTATGCATTTATCTTCTAAGTATCATTCTTTATGGTTTTTTAATATTTACACTAGGGTTACCCATCTTATGATGAGCAATCAGGCTGCATTTGTCTTATCCTCGTCGTATCAAGACAAAGGTTGTCTTCATCAGTGACAACGCTCCATTCTCTATCTCTGACATTGGTATAATCTTTTTATCATCTTGTTATGACAATATTCTTTATCTCAATAATGCTATGTTGATTCCTAAATTATCTTCAAAAATTGCATTGGTTGAAATAAAGATTAGACTAATCGGGAACGGTTAGGTGTTTGACTCCTTTCTTTCCATTCGCTTCCTCTGATGGTGAAAGTGTGACAGCCATGGATTGCTGACTGCCTTTAGGTAGTATGCATCGGATCAAAGGGGAATCAAACAAAGTATTGTTCTATCACTTTGGGTAGATAGGTATGGATTAACAGCTGAACGTGGAGATCACGGCGCTTCCTTGCTATCCCCACTCCCCTTTATAGCGGCTGAGTGCAGCGAAGGTTCATTATATAGTAGTAGTAGTAGTAGTAACTAATTCAAAAAGATAGAAAGAGATATATTAGAACCAGAATTGAGACTGAAGAGAGGGACAAATCTCGCATAGACCAATAGATTGAGATCCATAGTCCATTTTAAATCCAGATCAAGTTTCTTGTCCTACTTCTAAGGATAGATAGAAAAGGTTTGAGAGGTCAAGACATGAAAGCACTCAATTGATGAGGAGGGGGTGGACTTGGTTTGAACAAGCTTGGAAGGGGGAATTTTAGGGAAGACTACAAGCTGATCATAGATTAGGAGGAGGAAGGGGTGGAAGCGGGAGCCGGGGGGAGCTGGAACCCATATAAACACACTATGGTTTTTTATGGTTAATGAAGTAGACCCGGGATCCCTTCAGTTGCATTTCCCAATCAAGGGCTAGGGGGAAGCAGCGAAGTTAAGGATATCTACAAGGAGGGATCCGCGGAACCTATAAACATACTTTGTCATCTATCTATCCGAGTCATACCATCATTGACCAAAAAATTTATCTTATCCATACCAGATGTGTCTTTTCTTTTTCGTCTGGCCTAAGGTATCATTATTATTACAAATATTGGATAAGGTGGCATATGCTTACTTGAAGCGAACAAGTTGTCCTAGTCGGACGCGTAGAATAGATATAAGAAAGGCAAGGGAGTTCTTGTAGTGTAGAGGGATACATAATGATAGATCTCCATCTATGTGCATGAAAATAGGTTAGGTTATCGATCTCCATCATAGGTATACATTGATCAGGATAAGTAGGCTACTTATGATTCTATAACTAGTTTATAGTAGACTACTTATGATTAATGATTTGCTTGATCGTAGACCACATAGTTTCTTGTTTCTCAAGGAGCTGAGGTAGTTAAGAGAGAATGAAGTAGAAAATGAAAAGCTCAGAAAGATTTACTTTGGCAAACCAACTTGCACTTTAATAGCAAAAATTGCTTGCTATTCCCAGAGAACAGAGATAAGATGGATATGATGGCTCGCTTGCACTTATATTTTTAACATCTCTGCATTGTAGGAGCCATTTTTATTGGCTGACCATTAACCAATGCCATTAAATCAAGATTGAACTCAATGGCGGTTAGCCATATCACTCTAGGGATCCATCCCTACACTTTTGGCATTTCTACTTCTGGCTAACCAAGGTGTGAAAGGAAGCACTCAAGACCAATACCTAAGCACACTCCACTAATTCATCTGTAAACAAAGATAAAAAGATGCGAATTCAATTTTTGAAGCATAATAAGCTGTTCAGTTTATATTGAACTAACAGCTTTGGGTTTTATTGAACTGACTCTTGGGTTTTATCGATCAATTCAGGCTCACCTCATAGTAACATAATTGGCATCTTGAGGCTTCGCTTCTTCGAGCTGAGGTTGGTGAGCTAGAGGCATAGTTAGTTGTTGGCTCGGGGCAATGCAATAACTAGCAAGTCAGTTTTTGCGTCAATTTCTTTCTAATAAAATAACATCACAAAATGAAATCGTGTCCATTGAAATAAAAAAGTAGACAAAAGGGGATAAGAAAGAAGCGTGCAAAGTCGATCATGCAATTGTCGTGTGACCCGTTGGTCCTAATTAGTCCAAAAGGGTTCTTTTATCGCTGATTTCATTCTTGTTCACCAAGACGTAACTTATTTGTTCTAAGAAGATGAAACTGACTGTACCGAGGAGTTTGTCACTCATTAGCCAAATGGAGGAGTTTTGAGTCACGAGATAAAGAAAACACCGAGTTTCTTGCAATACCAACTGGGGTTTATACTCATGCATGCCTTTTTCGTCGATGGCGTAATCTTCAATTTGATCGATTGGAATCGGGCTATAATCTAATTCTTCCTCTCAATACTTGGATTAGTTCTTTCAACTGATGATGAAAGTTCTCGAAGCTGAACCGATTCTTTTGGTTAGACTACTTCCTCTCATTAGGCCACTTTTTTTTTTATCGGTAATCTAGAATGTTGATCAAAGAAAACAAGTAGCTTAGGGGAATTTGTTTTCGTTCTTTTGGTTGGGTTAGTTGTTTAGACAGATAGGGGAGGATACCAATAAAAAGAACTAGCCTAAGGCTTGAGAACTAGTTCTGAGATTGGTAGTTGAGACAGACACACGTTCAATAAGGCAATAGTTCCAGCAAGGAGTTCCAAATATTTAAACAAAACACATAAGTAGGCGGATGCTTTTTATGTATGTCATTCCTTAGCTTTTAGGGCTATATCATGTAAGTAATTATAATTCTTTAGCCCCTTTAGAGTTAGAGGAGCCCTAGCGTTCTACGTGAATAAACTACCTGAAAGTGGCTAAGTATTTCTTTATTGCTCGATTCAGCTTAATTCATGAGGAAGTGTTCAAAAGCTCACTAGTAATCATTTAAGGCAAGAGGAGGCACAACGAACCAAACTCATATTGCGAGTTCTTTTTTTCTCATTGAATTGCATGAATTGATGGTTCCAAATCTTTCCTTACTATGCTCGTTGACTAGAACAATTAAAATATGTGAGGTTTTGAATGCAGTTGCTTGGGCTACATAGAGGATTCGAAGTAGATTAAAAAAATCATCTTGGAAACACTACCACTTTTTTCAGTAGGTATATTCGTATATCCCCTTGCCTGTGCAATGAACATAGTTTATGATGAGTCTAGAGGTGTCAAATGGGCTGGGCAGCTTGGGCCCAGCTTGAGGCATGACCTTATTTAGCCATGCCTAACCTGGCACGACACAATCTAGGACCATGATTGGGCCCATGTCGAGCTGGATCTCGACATGGTATGTGTTGCCCAACTTCCAAGGCCTCATGTTGGGTCAGGCATGACCTCGTACCTTGACTCAAAAACATGGTTCTTCGGCATGATCTGAATCATGTCCTGGCTGGCATTCTGTGGATGGATGGATGTAGGGTTGGTGCTCGGGCGACGGGCACGCTCCACCTCCAAACTCCTAACCCAACTGCCCGGACATCGGACTTAGCCCTAGCATGGCATTCGTGGACTCGGTCTTCTTCCCACAGAATATAAATTCCGGAAGTTGAAGCATTTGGAATTTGACCATTGAGTTGGTTCAATGGTCAAATCGATCCAACAGTCATAATAAAATAAAATAAAAATTGAAGTATTTTAAGCAGTTGAATTTGGCCCCAACGACTATAAGTAGAAATCTGATGGCTGTTGTGATTTTTTCCTTTAAATTTTATAAAAAATAAAAAAAATGAATTTTAAAAAAAATTATATTTTTGAAATTTATATATATAACTCCTCTTATTCTTAAATACATATTCATTTATTATATATATATATATATATATATATATATTTTTTCGTATTATATCTCCTTTCTTATCTCTTTCTCTCTCTTCATTTGGTTTAGATTTTTGAAACTCTGGTGTGGACTATCAATTGTGATGCAGACATCAAAAAGCTAATGAGATTTTATGCATTATGAGTATTATTTATAAAATTTTGTTTACATTTTTTTTTTTATTTTAGTTAAAAGTTTTAGCTTTAATAATGTAAATTAATATTAAATTTTAAAACAAAATTCACCATATAATTAATAAACTAATAAAAAATTAAATTTATAAATAATAATTTTAATGTAAAAATTAAAAATTTTAATATGAATAATGATAATCTTATGAAAAGGTTTAAGTTCGTCGAAATTATGTTTTCTTCGGTTACCTCGATTAAAATATTTAAAAATCAAAAAATTAAAAGAAAATTAATTGGTTGAATTTTCTTTAATATAATACAACATAAAAATGTTAAGAGTATTAATGAAGAATCAATACAATGTAAATATTATATAAAAATATTAATTGTAAGAGTTAATGTGATTTTGGTAATCTTAAGAGTCATGTCGAACAATATACCAAAAAATATGATATATTAGTTTCTAGGCAAACCTAATTTAGCGGTGGGTTCTTTGAGGCTGGATCTAATCCAGCCTTAATGTTTTCTCCCTTCATATATCACAATGAGTTAGGAAGGGAATGCTATTATTGATTTCTCGCATGAGGTAACACATCATGATCTTGCAGGTCAAGGTGGGGAAGCAGATCATAAGAGGTTATTTTCAGGTCTTTCAGGTGTATGCCGAATCTTGCATGTCTTTCAGGTGTAGTTTGTGGTATCGTTGCTAATCTTTTTGGGTTATTATAAGCTTAAGCTAGCTTTGGAAGCGAGGCAGTGGATGGCCTTGTTTCCGTATTACATGGGTTGGTCAGAATCAAAAGAGCTCAAGGGCATCAGTTTCAGACCCATCAGTAGTTAAAGCTAATGAAACTCTTTTTGAATCCCTATAAGCTCTCGTTGGTAAAGATCTTGGTATCGAATTAGATGTTGATAAAGAACCCGACAGTACAAAGTATAATAACCTGGTGATGAAGAAAATGCTGTCAGTGAATCTGATCTTGTTGAAATAGGAGGATGTTTACTCTTTGTAGCACCCTCAAAACACTTATTTATGGCTAAAAGAAACTCCTTGTGGGTAGCCGGATCTTAGGAGGCAAATAGAATATAAGGAGCTGTGGGTAGGGAATGTACGCTAAGTCGGAACACCATCAATCAATATGTAGTTTGAGAGTGGAGTTGAAGACGAGAACATGAGGCATGGTAATCCTTCTTTTGCACGATGAAGAGAAGACTAAGTGTCGGTGTTGACCGACAGATGGATGGAAGGTTCATGGAATGACAAACCTGATTGATATACGAAAGGCAAAGAACCAAGCCCGAAGCCGACCTAATAAGCTCGGGCCACTGGTCCTTTATCACTATTTAAGGTCTCACTTAGATTGGATCAGTCTGCTCCATGAATCTTCCCTCAGATTGCTTTTTGAAAGAATCTTTTTTGTTGCTTCAATATTTCGAGTTGGATATTCATCAGCGGCTGAATTAGATGGTACAAATCAGGTCTTGTCAAATTATATCTTCTCAGCTATTGTTCATGCTCGATTGCCTCACTTTGTTTGCCTTCAGTTGTCTTTGATTTTAAATCTAATTTTGAAAGATCGACGGGGAGGGCTTTTACCTTCCAGACGACGAGAGGGCTTTTCTCTCAAGCAGCAAGTTCGAGAGGAATTCAGTCATTAACTTCGTCTCGTCATGTTGCTTCAAATCAAGAAGGCTCGTAAAGGCCTCTAAATCCACTAAAAATGCATGATAAATAACTAGGTAGTGCCACTCGTTGAAAGGTTGGATTTGTGCAAACCTATTTGCTATTCCCTCCTTTACCGACAACTAGGAGTGCTGCCCATGCTGAACTAATCACTTATTAGACTGAGGTTTCATATGTTTAGCAAAATTGTGTTGTTGAATGGAAATATCGTCATATAATGGAAACTGCTCATGCGATGCCACTCTTCCCATCGGGTCCTTCCCTTATTAGCAAGCGGGCTTGGGGCAAGATAGTGATATTGTGTACAACAAACCACTAAATCCCTCCCCCGCTTCCAACTACTACACCTAGCACTTTAGAGACTGACGTTGATCGTAATAACGTGCAAAAGATTGAAGGGGATAGACTTCAATTACTTGCTTGTTGAGAAATGCACTTACAAGCAAAGCTTTACTTATCTCAAGATGTCGGATTGACTACACCATTGTTGGCTTGCTCTCTACTGCTAGTTAGCTCATACATTCTTTTACTTAGCCTATAAGTTCTTAGATTTACTTGGCTTGGCAGGTAAATCCGTGATTTTACACTTGAATTGATAGATTGACTTAGTGTGAAGTATATCGTAATGTAGAGAAAAGAATGCATTGAAGAATATGCATAGCTGTATTCCATCCCCTTCTTGATTTAATGCTCGTTCGTTTAGCAGATCAAATGAATAAGCAATTGAAATTCTTTGATATGCCGCTAGTGTTTTGTTGTGGCGAAGGGCTTGAGCACTAAAGAAGGAGATATCCATGGGTGAACCAACTGAAAACAGAATCCAATCCATATGCCAAATTTGAGTTAATTGCCTATCAAGAGTCACTCTAAAGCCTAACAAAACTATTATCACTGAACTTGGCCAACTTCATCTAAGAGGACTTTAGCAGCCTGGTTCTAAGGTTAGCTTTTATACCATGATTTAGACAGATTGATAGAGGAAATGTTGAGGCCTTCTTTTCAACCTATGTGCAAGCACTCTTAATCTTCTTGAATGCAAAGAAACTTTAGTTGGTAAGTTTTCTTGCCTCTAGTTAGTAGAATTTTAATATTTGATTCAATCTCCTCTTCTTTGTCCGCCCTCTCTCTTCGTTAATAAGGGTAGAAGAATAAAAACTAATCAGGAAGACCAGCTACACTACCATAGAGTTACTTAAAGTATTGTAGTTGACAAAATATTTGTATATATTTTAGTGAATTTCATGTATGTTCTAATACTAATAAATTATTTTTAGTTCTGATTATACTTTTAGATTAATTATATGAGATATATATATATATATGTATGTATGTATGTATATCTTATAGTTATCACAAGTGTATTTATTTTCATACAGATATTTGAATTATTATTAAATATAATATAAAAAATTTTATTTTATATTTTATATTTCTTAAAGATTATTGACAAATACTCAAAAATGACAGGACTATAATGAGGATGAACGATTCATGAAATCTTAATATTTTTTTTTTAATTTTTACTTAAAATTAACCACACGTGTGAATTTATTGATATCATGATTAGTTAAAATATCAAATATTATATATATTACTCTATTTGGTATCATAATTTAGTTAATTATTATTTTTTTTATAATTTTTTATCATCTCATTTTTACTGATTAACATAGGGATCATATGATAAATGAGCTGAATGAGTTTGTGCATAAAATATAGTCTAGGATTTTCCAAAAATTTATTTGTAAAGATCATGTTAATAATGAATTTTGTAATGTCTTTTTTTGCCTACTCATGGTGGTAAATGAAAGGGGTTATTAAATTTATAATTGATCTAACTTAAAAAACTTTGTTGCTAAGTAGTATTTGCAAAAGATTTAATATATCATATTTTTTTTGTATTATTTGACATCTCCTAATATGTTTAGTGCTGCTAGTAATATATGTATATATTTTTTATAATATATATATATTGAGCTAAATTTTTTTGGTTTCTTTAGAATTTTTATATTTAATTATTTTAAAATATGACTATATTATTAATGTTTGTCTATTCTTTGATTTTTTAGATACAAGGACAAAGATAAACTATGAATGAGAGGTAATTTAATCTTAGATTTGTCTATTGAATTGTCATTATTATATATGTTTAAGTTTTATTAATTTTCATAATATTTATTATTTTTTATATTTATTTCTTAAATTTAGTCTTAAAAGAATGTGAATAGAATTTTTTTTTATTTAATTTGATAACAATTTTAATAACTGAAAAAATAACAAAAATCAAAACTAAATTTCACAACGTATATGTTAAATCAATGTGCCCAGCATGCACCATTTCACATATTTTGCAATATGAAATCGCATCACACTAACCAATAAAAATGCTTGTCCTCCAATATAATAATTTATTATTTAGAAATTTTAAATTACAAAAATAAAATACAATTTAATTAAGAAAATAGAATTGACTTTTGATATTTTGAGAGATTAAATAATGAGAGAGAGGAAAATAGTTATTCTGTGAATATTTAAAATATTAGCTTTGTATTTATAAAAAGTTTTGTTATGTTAAAAAAATATATATTTTAATTTTTTAGTTATTTTAAGCGCGGAAATCCTGCAATTATTGAAATTCTTTCACTTAGCCACTAGAAGAAATATGACATGTCGAGTGAGTTTTATATTTTGTTATTTTTTTTAATGTTTATTTGATAAAACTTCCAGTTGTTGCTGTCTTGATGGCAATGACATAATGTAATTATTTGACACCTCTACTGATGGCTGTTGTCACTGTCATGATGGCAACATCAGAATGAAACAAGGGCTGCATTTAATGTTTGTTGTTCCATGCGTGCAACCTTTGACTTGCACGACTTTGGGCTGTGCCGTATTGTGTCTCAGTCCGGGTTTAGGGCTGCTCGTCCCAATTGATATCTCTAATTATATTTTTTATCATCTCTAATTAATAATTTATAGAGTTTTGCAACTAGATTCTAGGTAACAATGTTGAATGTTGTCTTTCTAAACTAGTAATCAATCATTGAGCAGATCAGTATATGAAAATTAGTCATAGATCCTTCGGATAGATATCTTATCCAACATATCTTGGAGATATGAGTAAAGTCGTAACAAAGATAAATCTAATAAATCCTTAGCATAATAAACATAGTGTAAGAGGAGTGTTTATATCAGGTAGAATTATTGAGAATTATTTCTAGAGAAGATCCTAAGAATATTACATGTTGTTGAAGAACCTTATTAGAGAGGAGTACACATAATTTTTTCTAAGATGTTACATTTTTCTCATCCTCTAGATATTACTTCTCTCATTGCTTTTCTTTCAACTTCATATCTTTAGATTATTGATTCAAGGATTAATAATTTATATCATAGATAATATTTTTATGTTTATTATTTTGTTTTATGTTTCTTAAATATTATAAGTCATTGATAAATGATCTAAAGTCCTTGCTTATGATAGTATCTAATCTGATAGTCTTTTTCAAGTATTTTTTTTTTGAATTATTTTTTTAGACAATCGAGTTATGATATTATTTCTTTTACTAATATGGTGTTGTTGGATTGAAAGATTTTGAGAAAGATTTATATTAGGATTGATTATGATGAATTATATGTTATTACAACTTTAAATAAGTATGATATTATGTGTTGAAATATTATTGATTTATTATTTTTTTATTTTTGACTTAGTTAATTATCTATAACTAAGCTTAAAATTATGGATCATAGTGTTAGAAATATTTATATTTTAGATTGTGAGGTTTATTAGTTAAGAAAATACACATGAGCTTTATATTCTGGTTGATAGACTTGTATGAGTAATGATTCATTCATTTTGACATACTTAAATATATGAAATATATATAGGGTTCAGACTTGAGATGGATTAATATATTTTATTATTTATATTAATAATTATTGTATCTTTTTTATTTGATAATTTTTTTTTCTTGTTTCAAATTATAATTTTGTCATTATTTTCAAGAATAAAAAATTAATTTTATAAGAATATAATAATTATCATGAGTAATAGTCAAATGAAGTATATGTCTAATAGTCTTACTATTTATTGTACTAATAATGAAATTATATACTAGATATTTTGTAGTTTGTTCTATCACATTATCATAAAAGTATTGTAAAAAAGAAAAATAATTATGTGGCTGAAATTACCAAGATACTTCTTTATGATTTAAGTGTTTCGAAGAGTTTTTTGGGAAAATATGTTTTAAACTTTAAATTATCTCATCAACTAAATATTGTGTCCCTTTTTATCATATATTTTATTGGATTTTGCACTCTATAAAGATACTAGTTAGTTTACTGCCTGGAATTTTTGGATTACTTGTTTTGTTTAGAATTTTTCTCCAAAATATGATAAGAGAACACCTAGAAGGATACAATTTTTCTTAATTATGTTAGTAATCAAAAAAAATATAAGTATTATATGTTTAAGACAAATAGAGTACTAGGTATTATTGATATTTTCTTTTTTAAGCAGAATTTATTTTTTAACGAGTATAGATAAGGTAAAGATTTAGGGGTTGCATCTGAATATTCTACTTTTTTTTCCTTAGTTTTTTTCTTAGGGGTTTCTGGTGAATCTCTAGCTAGGAGAGAATATCATGCCTTAGTTTTTTTGAAACTTGCTAGTTAACACAATGATGAATCCTACATTAAGTCGATCTGATTATTCTTGATCTATTGATTGAGTTCAAAAGAAATAAATGAGTTATATGCTGCATCATTTTTTAAACGTATTATTGTACTCAAAATTGTTTTTAATTTATTTTTTTATTTCTCCTATTGACAATATCATAATATTCAAGTCTCTTTCAGAGATATTTTCTTATCTAGGATAATATGATATCATAGTGAAAGAGATTATAAGTATTCATTATATTGAGATTTAGGAAAATATATGGGAAAATTTTTTGTTGATGGTAGAGTAATGTTTATTACGAAGACATATTCAAGTTGAAATTTTAATAATGTTAAGATAAACTTGTCAAGGATGTTTTTTATCCTCCCTTGTTCCCTCCCCCTCCCCCTCCCTTCAAATCAACTTATAGTATTTTTTTATCCCATATATGAACCTTAGGATCTCGAGGTTAGAGCAAATAAGACCCCATCCCAATATGATTAGGAGGAGGTTTATTTGGATATTTGAATTATTATAATATTTTCTCTTCGGTAGTCAAGTTAATCATTATACGAATACTTTATCATTGGCAGCTTTTATGAATGATATATTATTTAAATGTGAAAAATATTTTTTTTATGACCATCTTGAGAAAAAAATATATATAAAGCATCTGCTTTTGAGCAGTGGTAGAGTAATTATATTTTGTTTGTAGATCATGGATGACATTGTATAACTTGAAGTAAACCTCTAGAGTTTGCATGTGTGTGTTAGAATTATTTCTTATTTTATTAGAGAAATTTTAATTGTAGAGTTTTTTTGTTGATAATGTATGTAAATGATATGTTTTTTGCGAAAAATGGTGAGTTAAAAATCTTGTGTTGTAATTGAAAATCTTGGAAACTTGGATGTTTTCTTTATATAGAAATAATTTATAATAGAAAAGATATTGTGTTGTAATTGAAAATATATAATTGATATTCTTATAAATGGTTTTTGATTTTTATTGTAGCAAATATTTTTTTTGAATCTGGTGCTACTTTATTATTAGATAAAGGTTTTCTAGTTGGCTCAACTATGTATATGAGAATCAATAATTAACTATATGATTTTCATTGGACTAAATATAATTTATATAATTAGCATGATTAATTTTCTTGATTTTCCATGATATATTTATTGAGATAAAATTTTTCACATACTAAAGTATGAGAAAAACTCTTTAATTTTTGGTATTTATTTTAATCATGAATCATTTTCAGCAAATTAATTTTTTAGATTTCAATTAGAGGTTAGCTTGCACAAATAGGAGATCTATTACATGATTGAAATATCAATATTTTTTGTGGAGATAATTTTGGATGTTAGACAAACATGTGAAAGAAAGTAGTTTTAAGATTTAGTATAGCGATAGAATTTTGAGTGCTGTTCAGAATTTTTTGTGATATATTTTTGATTTAACTTTTCTTGAGAAGATCATAAATGCACCTTTTTTTAATTCTCTCTGTTCTAATAGTCAGACAGTGAGACCTTTAGTCTCTAATTTGATATTCTAAAATAGGACTAAATATATAGGGAAAATTGTTTCTATCTCAAGTTGGGTTAGAATAGTTTGTGATCTGCCGCCCATCCCACTCAAACTGACTCAAGGCCTTTTTTTGACTCAACAATTTGAATAGTTATCATGCCAAAAAAAAATGTAACATAATGGTTGCACAAAATCTTATCGTTAGATTATGTCTAACTATTAAATTAAAAAATAATTTGTCAACATCTAACATAAGTTGTATCTATAAATATTATTTACATAAAATTATTTTTATATAAATTCATCTACTTTATTTTGTTATCTAATTTGAAAGTTTACTGTGTTATTTACCATATTCATTAATTTGTTGATTGTTGTGTAACAAAGGAAGTTGTATACCGAAATAGGCGGGTTATGTTTGTTAGAGGACTATATTTTTAGGTATGATTCTTGTATCATTATTTATATATTATTTAATTAATTTTTTAATTTAATTTTAAAATATTAATTTGACTAATATTAGTTAATTTATATGGTATTCATATTTTAATTTAATCATAATTAAATAAATTATAATGAGTTTTATATTTTAAATGATTTAAATTTTGATATTCAAATCTCTCCTGACTTATATTCTAACAATTTATTATGAAATCTCGGCTTAATAAATAACTTTTATCACATCGATCTACTTTAATATAATCAAAAAAAAAAAAAGATGTTTGAGGAGTAAAAGAAAATTCGGCCTATTGTATATATTTTTAAAAAATGCATGTAGCTGCATGACTAGTAATGAGATTATATATTTTAGAAAATATGTCAAATATTACAAAAAAAAATATATTGCATTCTAGATAAACTTTGCTTATTGTTATTAATATTTAATATACTTTAATTTCTATACCATCTTTTGTTGCAATCATAAATTTGTAATATAATTGATACTTAGATTGATTGTTAACATGAGATTTTTATTGAAATTTATAGAATATCCTAGGTTTGTATATTTTATATTAAAATATGTTCAATTTATTTGTCGATTCGTCAAAATAATATTATAAAAAGTTTAAATTAGATTAAGAATTATAATTGAATAATTTAAAAATTATATTAGTATGGTGCAGGTGACATTTAAAATATGGACTACTTGAAATAATATGTTAATTACATATATCATAGTCCATTATGTTGTTCAGATTAAATAGTAAAAATAAACATTAGTGTTTTAATATATTTTATTTTCATGATGATTTCAATATATATATAATTATATGATCTTTGTTTTTAGAGAATAAAATTTAAAAATAAAATATTTAGTATTATATTTAATAATATTATGAATAATGATGTGATAAAAATTTTATTCGTAAAAATTATTAGATAAAGTCTTATGCTTATAATCTTTTTATAAAAGTCATATATTTTATATTATTTATTTAATAATATAAATTGAATTTTGTCTTATTTTTTTCAAAGAATTGTATTATTTTAAATATTATATATATATATATATATATATATTCCATTTTTATTATTAATTTATGTTGGTCATTGTCCAACTCGTGCTCAATAGGTCACTAGCACAATGGCATTGCATTTGTTGTTTGGTAGATTGGTGTTGCTCAACCCAACCCATGCCTAGGCCTCAAGTAGGTAGAATTGCATATGCATGGATTGTCTCTAGCATTGGATCATGTTGTGACCACTTGGTATGACATGGGGCACAAGTCATGCCATGAGGTGGTTTGAATTTAGCTCTTGAAAATTAGATACAAACTTGACTGGGCAAACACGTCATGTTGTGTTACCACAAAATTTGAGACATTTTGGCCAGATATGGGATGTTTGTGTCCTAAATATCTTTATATAAATTTTTAATGATATCAATATATTAATGAGATACTTGTTTCCCAACACCCATCAAATTTATTCTTGAAAAACTTTTTCAAATGTAATTTTAAAATGAATAAAAATGGTATATAAATATTTTTATTTTTTCTTTATATTTTTTAATATTTTGTTAAAATAAAAAATTTGCTTCTATGGTTAATGTATTTGATATAATACCAACTTGATTATTTGATATGTTTGTTAGACTCCTAAGATTTGTTTTTGTGTTTCATTCAAAATTCTAACTGTAATACTTAACAATTTTATTTTTTATAATTAAAATAATCTTTGGTATTATTTTTATTTTTAAAAATTGATATTATAAAGTTTTGCATCTATGAGTTTGATATTTTTATTCGAAATAAATTCTATTAGAAATATAATTATCATTGCATTTTAATATTTTATATAAATTTCATATCTCAATTAGAATCATATTTAATTCAATTAATTTTGTTGTTTTTATTTATTTTAATTTTTTTTTTATTTTTTCTATACATGCTCTATCTTGGAATACATGATATATTTAATTTTTATAATTAAAGTTTTTTAGATTCAACTCTCTTATATGTATTTTGTTGAGCATCTTTATGAAATAATTTTTTATCTAATCTAAATTATTTTTATTATATATTAGTATTTTATTATTATAATTTTTAATACATCTAATGTCTTAAATATCTAGTTTTTGTTTTTTTTTTATTTTTGTTAACTTAAATATTTTTTGATCATCCTTAGTATTTAGTTTATTATATTAACTATAACATTTTTTTTGTTTCTGATTATTTTAAATCTTATTGTAAAACATTGTAAAATTGTTGAGACTAAATGATGTTATTTTATTGTTAAATTTCAAAGTTTTTTTCTCTTATAATTTGTTGCACATTATTATTTTATTACTATCTCAATTTCATAATTATTTTTTTCTTTTATATCTTTTAATTTTTTTTTACTACTAATTTAATTTACTATGTAATCATGTTTCTTCTAGCTTTATATTTTTAAAAAATAATGTTTGGGAGTGGCAAAAAAATATTTATGGTTTGTTGTTAAAAAAAAACTTTTTTATATCTGAACTAAAATATACATCAAGGCATAATTTTCACAAAATCTTTAATCCTGTCATGTCATTATGTCAAAAAAAATAAATAAAAAAATTTATTTTGAAAATAATATATATTTATTTTAAAAATAATATATTTATGTTATGTATCTATATATATATATATATATATAGTTATTTATATTTATACTTATTTATATTTTTATATATAACTATATTTATCTATATATATATTTATATTTATATATATTTATATTTATATTTATATCTATATCTATATATACATATCACATATATACTATTTTTGAAAACAAGATATTTATGTTATGTTTATACATTCAATTTTTAAAAAAGGTATATATTATTATCGAAAATTGTTTTTTTTTTCAATTTTTTGTAGTATGTGATTTGATAAGGACGTAAGGTTAATACTAGTGTGAGAATTGCATATTTGAGTGTATCAAAATTCAAGTACTTTTAATTTTGTGGACCAAAAGTAAAAAAAAAAAAGAGATTAGAACATAAATATTTTTGATTTAGTACCATCAAGCATAATTTTTATTTTATGTTTGACTAATCTTATTTTCATAATTTTTTTGATTCATATTTTCTTATAATATCTATCACTTAATTCGAGTTGATTTGCAATTAAAATAGTTTGAATTTTATTCTTAATTTTAAATAAAAATTGAGAATTAATTATTTATGTTATTTCGTAATTTACTATTCTAATATATGTTTATAAATTTTTCTTGATTTTGCTTTTCATTCAAAAAGTAACTAATTTTATTATTATGTTGTCTACACACATAAGTCATCATATAATATTCTGTTCACTTATAAAAGATATTAACAATCTCAAAATTATAAATTAAAAAAAAATAACAATTATTAACAATTTTTATATTGTATTGAACTTTAAACTATTGATATTCATGAATTCTCTCATATCTTGTATGCTCTTTTATGTTATGACTATTTCTATTCTTATCACAAATTAATAAAACTCAATTTTTCTTTTATATTTTTGTCATTTCATAAATTAATAAAACTCAATTTAATAAAATTATTATATAATTAAGACATGAGATTGCATTGGAATTTAAAATACATATCATATAGATTAAATACTTATTACATGGATCACATGATCATGTATCAGACTTCCTATGCTATTATACCTACACATAATGAGTTTGTTAAAAAAAAATAGTATACATATGGTTAATATAGTTTTGATATTTCTATTTAAGAGGAATATTTCAAATATTTTTTGAAAAAAATGATTTTAATTATATATTATCTTATCAATTAGATATTTTCTTTTAATTTTCTTGAGTGTACCCTTATAAATCTTGTATCTTGAGGATGAATTAAATAGTAATTGTTTTAGATATCAGCTACATTCGAACTTGTTGGTTTATAGTATAATATTATTTTTATGGAGTCAAAATATGTACCAACTAGTATAAATTAGATCGATTAAGAAAGTGATTTCTTTATAAATGAAATCTTTGTTTGGTATAAATGATATAGTTGTCCATGAGACTATCCTACCACACGTTTCAATTAAGTCATGCATGGCTTGGTTTGATCATTTAGGACTTAGAGTTTATATTTGGAGAAGAATACATATACAACCTGCTTGGACCAGTGATGAGTTAACTTGGGAGTCAAACGATGCTCAAGCTAATTTCTATTATCTTGGCACTTTGATTTTTCTCTGAAAAGAATAAATGAGTTGTATTATGCTAGGGGAAGAATACATTTACAACCTGCTCGGACCAGTGATTTCTTTATATTCGGAGAAGAATGCATATACTACCTGCTCTAATCAGTTATGAGTTAAATTAGGAGTCAAATGATGCTCAAGCTAATTCTGATTGTCTTGGCACTTTGATTTTCCTCTAGAAGGAATAAATGAGTTATACTATGCATTCAATATGATAGGGACTATCACATTCCTGTCTAGGTACTAAGGCACTTTCTCATTCAGAATGGTGGTAGGTCATGTTGGAAGAGATTGATACCTTCCACTCTAATGATACATGAGAACTAGTATCATGACCTATGAGGAGGTATGTTTTTGGTTTTAGGTATGCTTTCATAGTAAAGACCAATCCAAATAAAAAGGTAAATCATCTCAAGGCGACTCTTGTAGCGAGATGATTTACTTAGGCATATGACATGGATTATTAGAACTTTTTTTCTTCAATGACCAGTATGATCTCTATACAGATATATATTCCACTTGCAGCTTCTAATAGATGAGTGGTACATCAATTAAATATAAAAAATGAATTTTTTCATAATAATCTTGAAAAGGTGAGCTTAATCAGTGTGTGAGATATTTTTGCAGATTACAAAATGTATTAAATGACATAAGCCATGAAGTAATCACTGAGAGTTTAGTTCACAAAATTTGCACAAGAAATTGCTTTTTTTGAGTTAAATAGTTGTCACAAAATTTTCCTTATTTTTTCAAATGAATCTTGATGGTTGAGTATTATTGATAATTACTAATGTCGATGTCATTTTGATTACATGAAATGATGAGTTGGGAATCACCAATTCAAGTAATACTTTGTCATAATTCTAAATGAAGAATGTGAGAGATAGAGATTTAAATTTTTTTATTGTATAGAGGTAAAATATTTTAGGTTTAAGCATTATCATGTCATAGAGGATATGTGTATGTAATACTTTTATGTTGATTAGACTTTTAGGTTGTGTTTAGCAAATATTTTTAATGATAGATTATCCGACTATTTAAGTTCTAATTTTATTTTTGATGTGATTCATTCAGTTAATTTTTTTAATTATTAAAGAATCATAAGAAATATTAATTATTTGACTATTACTAGATCAGATATAATATATGCAGTTAAAGTAATAAGTTATTTTTTAGATTTTAATTGTTAGTTTCATCTTGATATAATTTTTCGCATTTTTAGACATGTGAAGATGTTTTAAGATCTTAGGATTTATTTTAATGAGTTTAGACACTTACAATTAATTAAGTATTCAAATTAGAGTTGGATACTAATATGTATTAAGAGGACGTTTATCATATATTTTTATATTTTTCTCAGAGGCAATTTGATATTCTGAAAATTTAAGTGACATACAATTATTTCCAGATTCAATACAATTGTAAAGTTCAGAGCGATGATGATAGTTAGATGTAAGATATATAAGATTTGATATTTATACTAAGTGATTGGGTTAGAGGTGGCTCGGACCAGGTTCAAGATATGGTATAGTTTCACGAACCCGAGCATGACACAACATGCTAGAACTCCTGCATGGTAGTTACTCATGCTGGACCATGGCATCGCTCCTACCACGATGAGGATAGACAACAAGCCCACTTGTCGAATTATATATATATATATATATATATTTAAAAAAAAAAACATACCCAGTGGCTTTGAGCCGTTACACATTATCATGTACCACATGATGTCAGTCACGTGATTTGTCACTCATGTGCCTATGTATGATATGACCAAATTTTAATTTTTAAAATGATACATGTGGCATACACTTGGACATTAGATTTGAACTCTTAACGGTTGTGGATAGAATCCAACAAACAAAAGGATTCTGCCAGTATTAATAAAAAAAATATTTTATTTTAACTTTTAAAAATTCTATAATTATTCTAGGATTAAAATATAGGTTTTGAAGGATATATTGATATTTAGATTTTATGGATATATCAGATATATCAGAATCATTGGTGTATATTTTTATATGAGTATTAATCAAAGATAAAAATATTTATTTTGATTAATATATCGATACTAATAATTTATAAATATTTCGGAGTTATATTGATAGATATATTGGAAATTTTAATCACAAATAAATAAGTATTTCATATTTTTGATTCTTCACCTTAATTAAAATTATCTTCTCTATTCTCTCTTAAGGTAATTTTCTCTCTAAAATAATTCTTTAAATTTTTCTCTTAGTTTTAGTGCATTTAGAATATATTGTATTGTAAAATATTTTTTTCATAAATAATTATAATTTGTAATCAACTATTGAGGGTGTTTGATCCAATGAATCATATTCCACATTCATAGAATTTTGGTTGCGGGTCTATAAATTTGTAAGGTACATCCCTATTATTCAATCTTTTTTTATTTTAAAATACTAGATAATTAAATAATTATATTTTATTCCTAATTTTTTAAAAAATATCAATTAGTTATTATAATAAAAATGAAATTAATATATATGAGTTTGATATAGATAATGAGAATCCAATTAAAAGATTAGAGATTAGCTTCTCTCTTAGTCATATGTCATCTCAGATACCTAAAAAATTTAGTTTATATAAATAAAAAATATTTGTGTTTAGAAGTATTTTATAATATAGTTAAAACTAAAAATATTTAAGAAATCATATAAGTTTCAGCTCAATATAAGTAATATAAAAAAATTAATAGTAAAATTGGACATCAAATGAGATATGTCGTATACTACACCAAGAAATATAATATTTTAGTTCTTTGGTGAATTCAACTTAGAATGTAATTATTAAATTTGAATCAATTTTAGGTTTATTGTTTCAATTTATTTATTGTTTTGAATTTATTAGAAAAGACATTATTAGGTTGATTATTAATATGAGTTTTTTGTTTTAATTTATGAAAGATCTAAGACTAGTTCATTATTTATATAAATATATTTGACCTGCTTATCGTATGATTCTCAGGTTGACCCATAGGAATATTATAATAAAAATTTATAAAATTAAAATATAAATAATAATTAATAAATGTAGAAGATATATTGGAGTAGTATCAGTGATTCTTGATATATGGACTAGCCACGAGGATTTTCATTTCTCTTGTGTTAATGTCTACTTAGTTGATTTTAAGGAAAAAGTAAATAAAATAATATTAGAATTTCATGAGATTTTTTATTCTATAGATAACTTTGTCATATAAAAGAGTTTTTGTGCTTTTTTAGAAAATATAAAATATAAAATAAAATTTATAGTATAATATTTGATAATACTTTATCTAATATTATTATCATGTATATTCTTAAGAATAATTAGTTCTTTGATTGAGATTTCTCGTATTAAATATATATGTTACATAATAAATCTCATAGTATAAGTATACTTAAAACTAGTTTTATCCTCATTAGAATGAAGTAGAAATACATCAAAATATATTAGGAAATTTAGTAAACTGCTAAAACTTTATAGTCTATGTAAGTTAGCAAGTCTATAAAATAAAAAATTTTTACTAGATGTCTGACATCAATGAAATTATATATTTCTAATGTTGATTAGTAGCATATTATATTTGACTTTGTTAATTATAAAATATTTGAAATAATAATTAATGAATCAGAATAAGACGTAAGATAAATTTTTTTATATTCATAAAAATTATTATGATATGTCGAATATATGTTTATTTGTATTTACTTTCAAATTTTATATTGTGTTTAGGTGTATATATAATATTAATATTATCTTTAATTGATATATATAATACTCATATTTTGGTTATCAACTATTGAATTAGATAGAAAATATTTAAAATAATGAATTATAATTTTATTTATTTATTATTTAATTGTCTGTATTGATATTACTTATTAGCACTAATGTTAAATGTTTGGAAAAATAAACACACACACACACACACACACACACAAACACACAATTGCATTAACTCACAGTAAAAACTAGAAGGTTATATTTAAGAACATGTAGAAAACTTATTTATATATTATAAGAATAAGTATGATAATTTTAATAAATCTAAAGATAAAGAGATTAATATATTATTTAGAGATTTTGATTTTTTTAATTTAGTTAGTTATGAATAAACAACTAAGTGACTTTCGAATAGATCTAAATTATCGAATTATTGTAAATGATAATGTATACAATACAAATTGAAGATGTCAATGTCATAACCAGTTAGAGGGATGAGATAAAGGTGTCAAGTGATTAGGTATCTCAGTCCCGGCCCGAGGCACGACCCGACTGAGTTATGCCTTGCCCAGCATGGAACTATCTGGAATTGTGTTTGAGCTTGTGCCAGGCTGGCTTTCGGCACGGTTCATGCCATGCCGTGCCTAGCTCATTCGAGCCTCGTGCCAAGCTAGGCACGACCTGGTTGCCTGACTCGAAGGCATAGTCCATCGGGATGATCCAAACCATGGCCCGGATGGCTGGATCACAATCCAAACCTGATCGCCATAACATCAAGCTCAGATCAAACTTGAGTCCTCAGCTCTAGCTCGAGTCCAGAAGCCAAAGCTTCTAGAATCGTTGGGTAGAACCGACACAATAGTCAAAAATAAAAATTCAAACAGAATGTGTTTTAAGTTGGTGGATTCAGCCCCAATAGCTAGGGGCAGAAATCCAACTACTGTTAGGATTATGCCTAAATATTAATTAAAAAAATCAAAAAAATATATAAAAAATTGATTTTTTTAAAATTACTTTTTTAAAATCTATATTTTACCTCCTCTCATTCTCATATATATTCTAATTCTAATTCATTTTATTTTCTCATATCATTTTTTTCTCTCTTTTTAGGACTCAGGTGTTGATTGTGGTGTGGACAATAATTATCAAACTATGTTTATTATCAAGTAAATGGAATTTTACGTTTTATGGGTATTATTTTTAAAATTTTATTTTGTTTTTTTTTTATTTTAGATAATAATTTAATATTAATTAATATTTAATTTAAAAACATAATTTAAAATATAATTAATAAACTAATAAAAATAAAAAAATGATAAATAATAATTTTAATGATGATAATGAAAATAACATTAATATAAACATAGAAAATTTTAATATAGATAGTGATAATCCGACATAAATGTTTGATGACGTTGAAATTTTGCTTTCTTCTATGATTTGGATCTAAATATCTAAAAAATAAAAAACTAGAAAAAAAAAGTAATAGTTTGGATTCTTTTTAATATTATATAAAACAAAAATATTAGGCGATGAAGAATTAATACAATGTAAATATTATAAAAAAATATTAATTTGTAAGAGTTCATGTGAGATTGAGCACCTTAAGAGGTATGCCAAATAATATACCAAAAAATATGGTACATTAGATCCTATATAAATTTAACTCAATGGAGTCTTTGAGATTGAATCTAGTTTAGCCTTTATGTTAATCTCCTTTATATATCCCAACGAGTTAAGAAAAGAAGAAATGATCAAATTAATTATCATGATAAGTCTTTCAATTAAATTTTTGGAGGATCAAATTGTAGTCAATATCATACAGACTTATTTTAGGCCTGTATATCATAGAATTTCTAGGTACACATCTAGGAATTATATGCTAAAATATTATAATTAAGAAAAAGAAATAATAATTAAGGAATTTATATATTATAATGATATGTCTGTGATGTACGATATCTAGACTAGTTATGATAATATATTTTATGATTACCTCACCATCTATTATGTCGATTCTAAATGGATACTAAATAAAAAAATATTAGGATTCTTAGAGATTTTTCATTCTCATGATGACCTGATCATTTATGAGTGTATAATGAGAATCTTTAAAGAAAATGTTTAAAAAATAAAATATATAGTATCACATTTGATAATACATCTAACAATGGAGTTGCCATTAACATGCTTATTAGAATTATAAGAGATGAGTCATTGGGAGTAATTTTTTACGTTAGATGCATGTGTCACGTCATTAATCTCATTGTGTAAGTGGGGCTGAAGGTTTTTTTCTATGCTTTAGAAAAAATATATGTAACTTACTAAAATTTATTTATATACCTTGCAGACAACATGAGTTTTGTTTTCTCAATTTGTCTGTGGATATAAAGAAGTAATTCTAATTAGATGTGAGACTCTGTTAGAATTATATATACCTTATATTGGAGTTATGTGTTGAATACGAATACATGATATCCAACTACATCAATAGTAAGTGTGACAACCTTATTGTTGACGATACTGACTAGGCAACAAGAATTTTATTTTTGAAATTCTGGAAGATTTTTTATGATACAACAAACATATATTTATTAGTTGATACTTTTATCACTTGTATGGTACTTAGGTGCATATGCAATATTAGTAGTATGTTTAGGAAGTTTAGAGATACCTCGATATTTTGTGATTTATCTCTTGAGATAGAAACTAAGTATTTAAAATACTAGTTTATCATCTTATCTTTTTATTTTTTGGCTGCTTGCATGTACCTAGGATTAAGGGGAAAGGGGTAGAGAACGTTTTGAAATACATATTCTCGTACACGAACCAAGAATACTATTTGAAGGTTTTATTCACTAGAAGTTAACTGAGCTATTTACATATATCAACCTGGTTGTGATAGTAGTTTGGCTCCAAGTATGAAAATTGATACTATATTTGGAGATAATAACTTCTCCATTTAGTTAGTGAGGGAGAAATGATGGGGTTGACCGTCAAATAGAAACGAGCTGTCTCAGTACTTAGATATCAAATACTGCTCAATCATATAACATACCTATAATAAAAATTTTTATATTTTATAGTGATAAAAATCATATAAGTTCATTTCTCACGTACTATCTGAGATGATATGAGATCTATTATTTCTTCCAGTGTCGAGCATAACATCAGAGTCTATTTTTTTATTACAGTAAATTTAATTCCAGATAGGAAATTGTGATTGTGGTCAGATATTATTGAGTTATTAGCATGCATGAAGGATTGAGAGAGTTCGAGTTTTAGTATTTAAGATCATATTGCAACTGCAGCAAGAGTGGATGAGTTGGTGCCTGATTATTGTGAGACTTTGATGATGATTGAGATTGAGTCTACTTCCTACGGCTGTTCGCTAGTGATACCATAATATTCATATGCTTGCAGGATCGATCATTATTTGATCGTCTATTGATTTCTATCATTTGAGCTTTCTATTTTTATTGTTATTTTATTTTTTTTTATTGAGACGCTAACAGAATTAATATTTATGAGTTTATCTTTGATGTATTAATTGTTATTTTTTGAGCTTGTTTTGTTATTTTGTAATTCATATATGTATCATGTTATGAAAATGAAATTATTAAAATTTATAATATATATATTATGTTTTTTTTTTTTGAGTTCTGACTTGTGATTATAATGTTCTTTTTTTTATTGTATTAATTTAGTTATTTATTTAATTAAATAATTTAGTATTAAAATTTAAAATTTAAATATATTTGAAGTTAGGGATGCCTCGATTCCAAATGGCAGAAACGGCACGTCCTGACACATCCTGACACCATCCAGAAGCCTGCACGACCCAGCATGAAACCCACCAGGCGTGACCTGAATCTGACAAACTTGGGCTGGTCGGGCCATGCAGGGCTTACCCATTTTGAGTCTTTCCCTGATAGGCACGGCATGGTTTTTCGAGAGAGCCACAATAAATGAGTCATGCCGGCCTGGCACAGCCTATTTGACACCTCTTATATATAGCGATCCTTTATCATTTATAGTTTTATTTTGTGTTATATTTTTTTATAATTCTGAAAGACCATGTGGTCAATTTATATTTTACGAGTGTTATAATATGCATGTTTCTCTAACATATTTTTTAAATATATTATAATTTATGGTATAATTTTAAATTAAATAATTTTGTTAATTTCATTTAATCTTTATTTTAATTCATAATTTCAAGTTTTATTTTGTACAATTAATATATATATATATTCATTCTGCAGTGCAATCATTTCCCAGCAGCATGGCATAGCAATCAGTACATTGTTGATTGCATGCACAGGATATCAGGCTATCAGCAACATCAGCCAGCTAGGGGCCTGGGGCAGCCCAATGCCCTTGGCCCCTGGAGTGTGGTGCCTGCGGCCATCGATCAACCACCAGGCATCCGAGGGCTGGACCTGGGGGTTAACTGACCAATGTGCATGGCTCGCTTATTTCACACCCAGTTTAGTTGTGGCTGCTCTGCACCTCACCTAGGCTAGCTTGGTTAGATACGTGCCAAGGCAGGAACAATCAATACCTATGGGCTGGCTGGTTCGTGCTAGTTTTTTTCCAGAACTGCCTGATCAAGCATAGAGGCACGACCCTGTTTGAAACGTGGCCTACATGTTATGTCGAGCTGCCCTTAATCTCAGTTGTGCCTGCATGACATGGCATGATGGGCCACTCAAAACCAGAGGTGTCAGACTGGTTGTGCAGTGTCTGCACGGCCTGTTTTTAAGTGGCCCAGTTGGGCCACTGTGCCGTGCCTGGCACTGCCCAGTAAAGAAGTCGTGCCGTTTTGCCTAGTATGGTGGGTCATTCATGTATTCACTGATATAAAGAAAGCAACATGGTGACACATATCAACTGTGAATAATCTAATATGTAATGATTAAGACAATTGGATAGTATCATGAGAAGTAATTGTAAGACAGGTTTGAACTGTTGTAGACTAATTGGCACAAAGGATTCAATTCTTGGAAAAAAAAGGACAAAATATGAAAAGTTTGATATTATTGAAGAGCTTACAAATATGAAATGGTCAATACAAATAAATTATAATATCTAACTTGATAAGTAGTTAGCCCTTAGGAAAACACAAATTATTTATTTGTCCAATAAAAAGATGCTGGTATCTAATATTGAAGAATCTTAATGAGTCACATGTAAAAATAAGAAAGCACAATGAAATTATCATAAACAAAATATTTGTATTATATATAGTTATTGACATCATAAAAAATGATGAAGATCAAAAATCATAAATCATGGATGAATGTTGATAAGTGAATGATTAGTTAAAATGAAAAGAAGTAATCTAAAGAAAGTTAAATTCGCTAGTAAAATAAGAGATATTTGGACTTATAGTTCAAACACTAAAAAACATAAAACTTATTGGATAAAATTATGTTTTTGTGAGAACACAAATTGAAAATATGAAATTATAATATATAAAGTATGACTTGTTGCTCAAAGTTTATAACAAAGACCTAGTATATTCTATGATGAAATTTATACTCTTGTATTGATGCGATCATATTTCAATACTTGATAATTTTAATATATTTTAAAATATTTGATATATATATCATGAATGTTGTTATAGCCTATTTATATGAGTATATACATAATATATATATATATATATATGAAAATTTTTAAAGGATTCATAATGTCTGAAACAATAAATTTAAAAATTCAAATCATATACTCAATTAAACTATAAAATCTCTATAATAATAAAAGCAATCAAATTGCATGTAGTATAATCATATGAGTGAGTTTTTGTTAAAATATGGATATGTGAATAATCTAATTTGACTATGTGTACTCATTAAAAAAAATAGAATCCGAGCTTATACTTATTAAAATATATGTAGATTATTTTTCTGAAAAGATGGTAAAAATAACTAATTAAAAAAAGAAATTTGAAATGAAAAACTTGAGAAAATAAGATATTGTCTCGCCTTGTAGATCTAACATTGTTCAAATGATGTATTAGTTCATTAATTGTTATAAATAGAAAAGTATTAAAATGATTTTATATGGACAAGTCATATCCACTAAATTTCTTTATGGTTGTTCGTTTACTTGAAGTGAACAAAGTTTCATTTCTTTTAAAAAAAATAAAAAATTACTTCGTCCAAAAATGGCATATCTCAATACAATTGGTTCATTAATGTATCTTACAAATTGTACTATATTAGATATAATATTATCTATCACTTTATTAGCAAGTTTTACCTCCATTAAAAGGTATTGAAATGGAACTAAATATATATTGGGATACTTTTGTGAGACAAATTATATTAGCTTTTATATTCAAAAGAATCAAAATCACAAGTGATTGGTATACAGATGCAAGATATCTTTCAGATACTCATAAAACTTATTCTTGTATTTATATATTTTTATTTGTGGAAGTGCTACAATATCATGGAGATCAGTTAAATAGTCATGATCATTATTTATTCAAATTATTCAGAAATATTAATAATTCATGAGGTAAGCCTTGAATGTGTATGATTGATATTTATCATAAATCATATTCAATAATAATGTGAATTTTTTTCTATCAAAAATACTCCGATAATACTATATGAAGATAATGTCACATGTATTACACAAATCAAATGAGAATATATTAAGTATAATTGAACTAAACTTATTTCTTCAAAGTTCTTTGATATACACGAGCTTTCCAAAAATAGTAAAACTAATGTTCTTCAAATAAGATTAAGTGATATTTTTGATGATTTATTTACAAAAATTTTATTTACTGCAACATTCAAGAAGTTTGTTTGTAAAATTATAATGCATTAGCTTAGAGTTCTCAATATTAAGACATTAAAGAAAGCATAATTATTCAATAATAAATTATTATCATAGAATGTTATCATGAGAGGAAATATTATCATAGAATATTAGTATACTATATTTTTTTTTCTTTTGTTTAAATTTATCTCATTGGATTTTATTGACAAGATTTTTAATAAGCACGTTCTAATAATTCTTTTCAACAATGTAATCAATTAATAAAGAGTATTATAAATATTACGGATCATTATGAATAACCACTTGGTTACCAATGAAGACTTTATAGTTACTCATGAATGTCTTTATATATTTTTTTTGTATATTATTTAAATGTTGTATTTAATTTAGATATTTTCTAATTCATTTTAATAGGAGATCCAAATCAATGAAATATGAGAGTATTATAAATATTTTTTTATTTTAATAAACAAACGATAAAAAATCATCATTAAAACAATCCTATAATGTTCCACAAACATTTGCATGAATTAAATGAAAAATATCCCCACGATGACATGACTTTTTTCATCATTGGCTTTACTATTCTTAATTTATCAAAGAAAAAATAAAGTTAAACACTTAGATTCCATCTTATTTGATTTAAGATTGCATGATCAATGTCAACAAAACCCTTGAGAGATGTCATCCTTGAAATAAATTCAAAAAGATAACATAAAATAAAGAATAAATAAAATTAAAATTGAATCAATTTGCAAAAAAATACACTACAAATTATAAAAAAATCAATAATATATATAATAAAAAAAAGTTTATGAGTGTCCAAAGTTAATATTATCAGTTCTAATAATTTTTAGTACAATAATATTTAATATAAGTTTTGCATGAAAGAAATTCTAAAATAATAAATAAGTACATAATAATGTGTAATGTACTTTGTTGCATGAATTATCTTAATTCTATTTCTATGGGATCAAGGGACTCTCAATCAAAGTTTTACTATCAATAATAACTCACAAATGGGTTCATTAGTTTAATGTGCATAATATTTTTTTTTACTTGGTAATTTTGGAATGATCTCAATGTGGAGAAATCCTAAAGTTTTCATATACAAGAAATGATGGATGTAATATGTAGATTATAAGCATGCATTATTATTTTTTGGTTTTATAAGCATGTATCATATTATATTTTGTTTTTATGAATGAGTTTGAACAAGTAATTTATTTTTCATCATGTATTTGTTGATAATCTTGATATTATCAATGATTGATAAAAATATATTGGCTTGAATAATTCCTTCAAATTTAGTTTAGTACACATAATTTTGATTAATTCAAATATTTTGTGGTAGTATATTTTCATAGATGATTGATATTATCTTAGTGAAAATATATTTTGAATGTTTTTGTTGAGTTTTAATATTTAGTTGTATATTTTATAGAAGTTATCTTGTATATTAATAGTGTGTTGTATATTAAAAGTATTTGAGTGAGAATAATACTATGATGATTGAGATTATTTTTGCAGTTGTGGTGAATAAACTAATATTTTAAGTTGATGTGTTTAAGCATAACATGTTATTAATTTGATCTTGAATTGATTTTACTTCTTATCATGATTTTCATGGAAAATATTTATCTATAATTATTGAGGCTTGATTATTTTTTTCATTATTTTTTATTATTTGGAAACACTCGAAATATGAGATGCTTCAAACTCTATGTATATGGCTTATATTATATTCTAAAAAATTGATTTCGAAACTAAAAGTTTTGTTTGTTTGTTTTTTTTTCCTATCTTCGTCCTTTCTCATGTAAATGATTCCCAAATGATATTGTGGCTGAAATCCTAATTTGGACACAACATGGTATCGAAGGTAGGTTAGGTGATGTATGTGGTGGCATTCGAGTGTGCAGGTGATGATGCATCCACTTGTGGTATCAGTGATAATAATCACCGGCATGTGGTGGTGGCGATGCTAGTGCCACCGGTGACTAACATAGAATATACTTATAATGGATTTTTTATTTTTTTCAATATTTCTTAGTCTTCGAACATTTAACGATGTGTTTCTAGTGGCCTAGAAACTTTTTTTGGCAAATGGAAGTGGACCCCTCGGTGACCGGCACAAGATCCTTCTTATAACCTATTGGTTGTTCCTTTAAAAAAATATGCCATTGGTTCAACAAAGACATAGTGTCTTTGTTGTAGAATTATATTCAAGGATATTATTGGCAATTCGTCAAACTTATTGCTTTACCATTATATAAATATCATAGTATTTGTATTTCTGCGGAATTTTATTATGCTGAGTTTTTTTTTTTTTAATATAAGGAAAGAAAATGGTTGGCATATTCATATTTTTATGGACTATATTGATGAGGATATAATTTGTGGCATAAGATTATGTGAGTTAGTTATTGAAAAATTCACCTTAAATAAGTCTAATTAGTAAATGATGATTAATGCATAACTATTAGTACATATTTGATAGTCAATTGATATTAGTGTGTCGAGCTTATTTGACTCGTGATATATTTGCAAGAGAGTTTAGTATTTTTTTGTTTTGATATATTCTTTGTGGATATTTTGCATGGATGAGAAAATTGGACTGATCAGTCAAATCACTTGCCTTCAACCAATCATTGGACTGGTTTGATTCTATCAATTGGGTTGATATCCAATCGGACTGGGATTGAACCATTATGATCGGTAGTTGGATCAGTGGACCAATAGAATTAATTGATTTTTTGGGAATTTGCCTCGGTTGTACACCCACTTAAAAATTATTCTATTGGTAGCTGATGGTATTTGACCCTTAACTTGAGGTTGGAAAATGATCTAATCACCACTTGGATTATTTAGCTCTTTTCTATTTTACATGCATATTAATTATTAATCTTTTAAGTTATATTCCTACTAAAATAATTTTTAGATAAATTAATTAATTCTATTATTTTATTTTATCTCTTATTTTATTTATTATTAATATATAAAAATTATTATTATACATTTTTTATATCATTTATATGATAAATAAATAAAATATACATATTAAATTAATATTGATATATATATATATATATATATATATATATATAAAATTTTTATTTTATATTTTTTATCATCATTTATTTTATATTATTTAATATTTTAAATTAAATTGATTCTACATTGAATATATTTGTAAAATAATTTATTGTATAATTTATTTATTTTATAATTTTTTGAAGTTTTTCTAAGTATTTTTGTGAATTTTGAATATTTTTAAATTTGTACTGATATTTTATTGATATTTTTGATATATCCATAAAATATAAGTACTATATATTTATATATGTGTGCAATTTCTTAAATTATTTTTCATTTTAATAATATGTAAAATATATTTATGATGTCACTAGTTTAATAACTATTCGTCATCGACTTGACTAGTGAATTCTGAACTGGTATTAGTTATTGGTCTAGTTTTCTCAACATTGATATTTTATTTATATGATGGTATTAGTATGTTGTTATTGTGCAAATTGACTGGCCAAGATGAAACAACTCGTCATGCGAATACAATGTCAACATAATTGTTGGAAAATATTATTGATGTGATATTGTGTTGATAGAATAGGTTGTATTGAAGATAATTAGTAATTTGATTTGAAGTATTGTTTTCATGTATGTATTAGGGGATTGATATGTTGTTTCACCGATGTAAATTCTTGTTGAAAATACATTTTAATTTATTTCATAGATTTATTAGAGGATGACTCTGATATTTATAGCTATACTTAGATTTATCATAATTAATATGATCATTGATAGTACTCTAGTGTCTTTATCATGTAGTAATGGTGAGAGAGCTGGTAGATATATTTTGAGAGGAAGAAATATGGTAGTGACATCTTTTTGTGGCAGGTTGATACATATTTAGGGTAGGTATTAAATATTACATCATGAATTATGATGAAGTTTTTCGCTTTAGAAGTTATACAATAACTATTGAACCTAGTCAGATTGATTATTCTACGAACATATATGTTGGTCTTATTACACTTATACTTTTTAGGAATAGTATGTAAGGTTTTTTTTCTTTTGGTGTTACTAGCTTAAGTATATCTATATTTATCATTGATTTTTCTCACCACCGCACTTAAGATTATTGGATCATAGATTCGAAAATAAATATTCATGTTATTAGGTAATTATACTTTTCATTTCTATTTTTTTTGTTAAGTTTAGAGTTTCTGATATTATCCTTATCATTGACATCATTGTAAGAGCTATGAGATATAACAATATTAATATTGATCTTTTTTTAAGTATGTTTTTTATGTATCCTTATTTTATTATAATTTATATTCTATTAGTTGATTTATGAAATATTTTGTAATATAATTTTTTTTTATTTTGGTATTTAAATGTAGAATTAGCAAAACATGTCGTGACTTTCCTTAGAGTTGAGCTAAGTGTATTGTAATTGTTCTTCACTCGCATGAGCATTGTCAGATGTATGTCTACCATTGATCCACTCATGATATGCTCTTGGTTAAAACATTAATTGTTGGGCAAGTTAAAATTTTAGAGTCGAGCATCAATGAGTAATAACTAGCGATTGTTAGGTGTGTTAGTTTTACAAGCATACTAGAGTTTCTTACTTGTCACTTCCGTATGATATTAGGACTAATTTATTCTATCTGATTCACGTGAATAGTTGGAAATTTTGTAAGATGGTCACTTGTGATATTTTGGGATATTTTATTAATGAATACACTCGATTTACATAGTTATCAATATTTATATAATTATCTTATTTTTTTTTAAATTTTTATGAAATTTTATTTTAAAAAAATTTGTTTGAATGTAATATCAGGATCTTGAGAAATAATAATATTTTTGAATATACTTCTCATCAATTTTTTTATTTCTTTGAGGAGCACGGAATGACTTATTAGATATCAATATTATGTGCTGATACTCTCGCATATTGTATGATATTGAGAGGAATAATTAACATCTGATTAAAATAACTATGGTATTCCTAATGTATAAAAGTATTCAATATATTTCAAAGAAGAAATAATATTAATCATTAACTTTCTTATTAATTAAATGTCACCTTCTATTCTCTTATATTGTATCTGATAATAGCTCGTATACACTTGAAAGAGGTTCTTTCATCTTCCACCCAAAGTTTTTGAGTATATCTATTTTGTTCATCAATTTTTCTAGGCTGGAAGAAAATGTTGCATTGCACATCTATCAAGTGCATCTTTCTTGTGTATGCTAGTACCCAAAAAAGATATAAATTTTATTTACCAAAGATTATGAGAATTATTATGAGTATCTATATAATATTCTTCGAGGATAAGTTTTCTTTAAGGATATAATTCAAGAGAATATACTTTCAAACATTATAGTGGTAGGTTCACTTTTATTCTTAGTTGTTATTCTTCATGGAAGAGTAATCAAAAATCTTGCTCTTATACTTACACCTCATATGACTAGCATAATTAGCTTTGAGGAGAGTAGTGACGCCTCTTTTAGGGTATTATACCAAGGAGATGAACTTAGTGTAAATGCCCCACTAGACATGATGTGTAAGTCTCCCTAGTGTGAATGTCTTACTAGACCTTTCGATTGCACATTGGAATGAAATCATGACATGTTCTATATAATATTCATTGTCTTGAGTATTTTTTTTTCTTATTTTTGATAGTACATATTCTAATATCATTTCTTGATAATATTTAGGATTTAGGATATTTTTTTTGAGGTATTTAATTATTCATGATAATGACGTACTATGTTAGATGAACTTGGTCTAATCACATTAAATTATACTTGAGATTTTATTGCGAGACTTACAGGCAAACAAAATGTTGATTATTGCAAGCCACATCATTGCAATTTTTTTGGGTATACTAGTACTTTGAAAAGATATAAATATTATTTACTGGAGATTATAAGTATCATTATGGGTATCTATGTGATATTTTTTGAGAAAAGTTTTTTTTTTTTAAGGACATAATTCAAGAGAATGTACTTTCATACATTATAGTGGTAGGTCCATTTTTATACCTAGTTGTTACTCATGCATGAGTAACCTTTTTTCTCGTTCTTATACTTATACTTTGTACTAAAGAGATGAACCTGGTGTGAATGTCTTATTAGACACGATGTGCGAATTTCCTTAGAAGATGGAGATGAAGATTAGAAGATTGGATGAGTCTAACTTGATGGTGTATTCTAGATGTATACATCCATATGTAATCTCATTCAAAGTAGCAAATTGGATATTTGATTGCACTACAGAATGAACTAATGACATATTCTACATAGCACTTGTTTCCTTTAGTACTTATTTATTCTCATTTTTAATATTAAATATTTTAGTTTTTATTCATTCCTCAATCATGATAGGATATAGGTAATTTTTTTGAGGTACTTAATTATCCATGATAGCTACATGCTATGCTACATGAAATTAGTGCAATCACGTTTAATAATACTTGAGATATTATTCTGAAATTTTCAGGTAAATAGATGTAGGTTGTAGATAGGTATCCATTATGAAAATGGGACCCGGACAAAATGTTGATTGGCACAAGCCACGTTAGTAGTAAGGGAATGTGTATCAGCTTGATGTAAGAAATATACTTTTTCATGATAATTTTGAAAAAAATATATTTATGCAATAGCTACAAAGGTTTACTATTCTTAGGAGCTTACATATGGTGTCTAGATTACGCAAGGTCCTTTATGGCTTTGAGTAATCTTCTAGTCTATTATTGTTATTTTGCGAGGATGTTATAATTGTTACTAATTGATATGATTCTAAAATTTTAATGTGAGATGATATTTTGTTCAATATAATTTCACAAGTATATGAGTTATACAAGTAATAAAATGAATGTAAATATAGATATCGATCATACATGAATTATTTAGGTAGTTCGATCAATTAATAGTTAACTAATTGATACTCTAGTTGAATAGATGTACTTAGTCTTCAGAGAGATGCTTAGATTCCTCTAGGGTTTGTTTATCTTTTTGTGTATAATAATACTTTTTTTGTATTTGATCAATATTATGTTTGATTATTAAATAAATAGTATATTAGTGTAAAAATGTCCATATGTCATAGCATACAAGGTGGTCATTTTCATTAGATTGTTATTATCAAAAATGATTCCCTTATAATTGTTCTTTTGACATTTTAATACTAAAGGCACATGTCATTTCGTGCAAAAGTCATTCATACATCTATTTTTTTAGGTGATATGTCAAGTGTCTTTGTTAATTGTTTCGAGTATGTACTTTTATTTTTTAATTTCTAATTATCTGAAAGACGTGACATATTTAGTATGAAATATGTTTGTAATTTTGATTTTATAAGAATTTATGATAATTAATATATGTTTTTTCATGAATCTCACTTATGAAAGTCTTACAAGTGAGAATGATTTGAAGGGCATTCATCACTATATTAGTCTTTCCTATTTGTGTGTGTCGACTATGATATGATAACTATTATTGTCAGTCACTTTGAATAATTGATTATTATATTATGATGAAACTTATAGGTTATATATTCTATTTAATTTTTATAATATTCGAAAATCATTTCTTCTAAATAATATATAATATATTGATTATAAATATGTTTGTGTTTTTGACTTTATAAGTATCATACTCATAATGATTAAATTTAGCTTAATTTGAAATTTCATATATTAGTTTATCTTACGCATTAAGTTATAATGCTAAAATTAGTTGTGACTATGATCTTGGTTTTATGAGAAAAGTATTATGATATTAGGATTATTGCAACTAATATGATTACTCTTTGTAGTATAAAGCCGTGATATTTGATTTAGTCGTGATTTTGGTCTTGGCTTTGAGGCTTTATGAGCAAAGTGTCGCAGTGCTGAGATTATTATGACTGAGATAATTATTTTTTGCAATATAAAATCTCGACACTAAACAAAAGCATGGTTTAGATATTTTCTTTCTAGAGTATAAAATCATGACATTGAAAAAATCTTAATAAAAGTAAATAATTTTAGACTAAAGAGTCAACAGAAAATAATATCATGATTCAAAATATTTAGTATTTTGGCTTTACATTGACTAGATCATGGCTTTAGAAATTATCATGATTATTATATTAATGACATACTTGATTGCTGCAATAAAAAAATAATGTCATATTCATTAAATATTTTAAAGATAGTGTGATAGTGATTCCAAAAAAATATCATGATCAAGATAATTGTATTGAATATTGAAATAGTTGTGTCATCTTGATAATAAAGTTATAACATACAAAAAAGGTTATGATTGATTTTGTAGAGTTACGATTAAGAGTTAATATTGCAACTAGTCAAGAATATGTATGGAAGTTGTACTCAAGCCCTTACAAGGGAATTGTCATGATTCTTCATCAATTTGTACCCTTCCAAATTTTTGTTTTATCAAGTTTATTAGTTTTATATAAAAATATAATAGTTTCACTAATATTTATTAATTTTTTTTAAAACAAAAATTTAGTAAAATCTTTTTAATAAATACTAATATATGTTCAAATACAACAATATATACTTGTTAGATAACCCAAAAAAATTAATACAAAGAGTGTTGAAGCTTAACAAACAATTCTTGATTGTGCAGATTTTATTTCATACTTATTATTTTTAATCTTTTGAGATACATCTCAGATTTATTTTGTTTTTATAATATAGATCAGGAGATTAGTATGTGACGTTAGTAGTATATGTTAATGATATTCTAATTATATATGATAATTTATTGGATATATTTTAGCTGAAATTATTTTTATTGATTGAGTTTTAGATGAATGATTTGGGATCCTTAGAAAATGTTATCTTTCTTTCTTGGAAGAAATATATTTTAGATATTTTATCTAATCTATATATGTTGAGAAGTGTATCTATTAACTTACCACTTAATCTAGGTGTATACTTATTTATAGTTATCAATTTATTAGTTGATTTTATTAGATATAAGATGATCTAGAGGTGTCAAACGGGCCGGGCCGGCCCGGCCCGGCACGAGGCACGGCACGGTTCGGCCGTGCCTGGGCCGGCCCGGCACGATAAAAAAACGTGGACGGGCTCGTGCCGGGCCCGTCCGCACGAACCACGTGCCGGGCCGTGCCCGGCACGACTCAGGCACGTCGGCCCGCGTGCCTGAGTCGTGACTCGTGAGTCGCGACTCACGAGTCACGAGTCACGAGTCACGACTCACGGTCACGACTCACTGAGTCGTGACCCAACCGGGCCCCGCCCCCGGTAAAAAGACCGCGGGTCGGGTCCAAACAGACCCGACCCGCCCCGCCCCGCCTGTCCTGCCTTGCCGTGCGCCCGTGCCCGAGCGGGCCGGCACGGCACGGCACGGCCTTGCCGTGCCCACGGGCCGTGCCGTGCCCGAATTTTAAAAATCGTGCCGTGCCGGGCACGGCACGGTACAGTGACCGTGCCGTGCCCGGCACGGCACGGCAGCACGGCTGGGCACGTGAAAAACGGGCCGTGCCGTGCTAGGCCGGCCCGTTTGACACCTCTAAGATGATCATTAAAAAACTAAATTATTTAATAGTGACCAGATTAGATATCACTTATATTGTCAGCAAAGTTAATTATTTTTTTGATTTTCTTAGACAAATTTCTATAAACATAATTTTTAAGATGTTTAAATATGTAAACAAAGTTATGAGATATGTGATTATATTTAGACATTATTAATATAATCAGATAAAAACATATTCGGATTTTAGTTTGGCTAATGATCATAGAGAAGTAATTTATTATAGTTTTTTATATTTTTTTGTAGTTTATTTTATATATAAAAAATTAAGAAATAAATAATTATTTTTAGATCCAGTACAGTGATAAAGTACATATCTATGACCTTGATTACTTATGAGCTCTAGTAGATCAGTTACTTCTTGAAAATTTTGTGCTTACTAATTTAGTGACGTGATGTTTTATTGTGATACCTAAGCAACATGACACATTGATGTCGATCATGTGTTCCAGGGATGGATGAAATATATTGAGTTTGATTGTTATTGCCTACGTGCTTACTAGCAAGCAGATTATAAATATTTTCACGGATGCATTTAGTTGATCGCATGTTGTTTTCTCTTCTATAACCTAAATATTTGTGACATGTATATCTCAGCTTGAATGATTTATTGAGGTTTGATTTATGTTCTTATTTACCTTGTTTATTTTTCATTATCAACGAGTATCAAATATATTAGTTCTCCCAAAGAATATATATATTATTTATGCTTCTTCTAAGGGTAATTTTTTTAAATTATTATAATTTTCTTTTTTTTTTTCTTCTCTTTTATTCTTCTATGTTGATGCAGAGATTTCCTGAAATACATTGTTGTTGAAACCCTAATTCGGCCGTAACAATAACTTGTTATATATTTTGTTCAAATATCAGTAACTGAATTTCAAATTCCTTAGTGTGAAAAATATTAATTTTCATTTAATCTTGTCAACAACTTTTTGAGGCACCCCACCCTTTTTGAGGCAGCCCTAACCTATTTGAGATGGCTAAGACCCATCCTTGAGAGAGTTTTTGGTCAAACTGAAAATGTTTTCCATAGCACAATATATTTATAGATTTATATCAAATATGCATGCCCCCATCTTTAATTCTATTTTTTTAGAAGTTCTAGATGCACAAAGAGACTTGTTCTTTTTGATTAAAATGTTACCAGCTTTTTTAAAGTCTGGTTTTTTATTCCACTAGATGAGCATTTCCAATCTTTTTTCAAGATTGGAAATGTAAGCGATTGTATTTTAATGAAAATATTTCTAAATTCACAATATAAAGAGACCTCTTGTTTCCTTCCACTAGATTCACATTATATTTATAGATCTATATCCATGATGAATATCTTGCTTTAATGAATATATGTAAGCGATTGTTTTTTCAAAGGTAATGTTTGATGAGAAAATTGATTGGTTTTACAAATATTTATTTGGTAACAAGAGTATGCACGTGGATTTAGAGTACATTAATGAAATGTTTCTCTTAAGTAATTACAATGTCTTTTTTGAATTTTTTTTCATTACTTTTACCTTGTTTGCATTTGGTGTGTCAATTAGATAAAAAAGTTACACTTGTGTCTTGTTTATAAGTTTTTTTTTGTGATTTACATGAAACAAACACTTAGTTTTCTTTGTTAAAAAGGATGGGTTAAATAGCTAACATTGAAAAGTCTTCTTTTACAACATTGTTAATATATATATATATTGGAAACTTTCTTGTTTTTCAAAAAAAACATAAACATTACTTGATTGCCTAGAAATTCAATATGAAAGAAATGAATAAAATTATACTCTTTTAAAACAGTTATGTTTATCAGAAAAGTTTTTTTTTTTATTATACAATCATTTATTATTTTGTCATTTTATACAAATACTAAAAGATTGAATCTTATATTAACTTTATAATAATAATATTTTAAAGATGAGGTCTAATTTTATTAATGAATTTTAGATTGAATTTATGATGATGAATTTTAAAGGCCTCATTTATTAAATTTTGGAAAGAAAGTTGCATATTTGGTAACTCAAATGATGTAATCAATAATCTTTCCCTTAATTTTATGAGAACATTTAATATGATAAGTTTTTTATTTTGCAATTATGTTATACATAAAAATATTAATGCTGCTAGTATTAATGAAAAGTTATAGGATAAAATTTTAAATAAGATAGTTGATGCTATCATTATCATATTTTTAAGATTGTTGATATTTGATCATATTGATTTTGATATTTCCTTTATTATTCTCTTTTTCAAACATTCATTAATTCTTTAGGTAATGATTACATGTTTTCATGTTATTTAGTATTGTATCTTTTTCATTAGTATTTTTTATTATTCTTAAAAATCCAACATTTTTTTGAAGTCTTTTTAAGCGTATGATTGGTAATCATTGTAACCTATCATGTTTTTTTGAAAGAAATATTTCTCTATAAATTCAATTGCTTAGTTTTTAATCTTTTGATCAAAAAGATTAAGTATTTTGTGCTGGGATATTCATTTCATTATCATTTTCTTAGAAATTTATTCTTGCGTCTTCAAATTGTTTTTCGTTGTTTATTGGTAGAAGTTGAAATTTTATTCTTGATCAAAATTTATAATTCTGATAAATGATTATTTTTGTTTTTGGATTAGAGACTCACAAAAATGGCTCAACGGAACCTCTATGATAAAACACAGATTTTATTAGATAAATTGTACAAAATTAAAAATAAGAGATAAGTTTTGAATTTCATTTAGTTACTTAAAAATGTGTAATGCATTATATATATGTATGTGTGTCTATATATATATATATATATATATATATATATATATATAATAATTTTTATTTCTTAGTTAATTGGTACTAAAATATTTAACTAGAGAAGAACAATTCTTCTATCGTAACATGACTAGGAAAAATCAAAATAATATTAAATTTCTTAAATTAAGGAATAAGTATTAATATTAGATATCTTTAATCAAGTAATTTGATACTATTATTGATAAAATATTAAATTAAATTCTTTTATATTCATTCATCTCAATATAAAACTAAATAGCATTAAAATATTTGGAGCATGTTAATAGAATAGTCATTATTTATACATATAGAACACACTAATATGAAGAAACAGTAATGATATATTGTTGATCATTATATACTTGTCATATGCAGTGCTGCAAAATCAAGATTATAATCTTTTTTTATTTGCATTCTTTGTGATAATAATCTTTAAAGGACAATAATATTTTTTTTCAATTGATATCAGAATGCAAAAACAAATAAAATTTGTTTAAATATGATGAAAAAGAAAGTTACTTGCATAGCTATCTTTACACCTTATGATGAGAATGCCTTGGATGATTAAAAATATATACTTTGTCTAATTTTACATAAAAATATTAATTGACAACATTTAAAAAAAAAGTTTTTCCTGAATTATTCTATTTAAATTAAAGCTTCTGATTTTTATATTTGAAAATAATAAATATTGAATTATTCTCCTTAAAATAAGGCTTCTTCTGATTTTTGCCTTTGACTATAATAATTGCTGAATTATTCTTCTTAAAATAAGATTTTTTTCTGATTTTTGTCTTTGAAAATCATAAATACTGAATTATTCTCCTTAAAATAAGGCTTTTTCTTATATTTGTGTGACAATAATAAATATGTTGAAGTTTATAAAGGCAATATTCAGAGTATAAGGATTTTGCTTAGTGTATAATACAAGTGTTTATTATCTCATTAGTCTTATCCTAAAAAATTAGATGTTGAATTTGATGTATATCAAACTCAAGAATTATTCTACATAGACAATAACACTTGTTGTCTCTCTAAGTCATGGCACAGCCTCTGTGATTTAGAAAGAAAAAATATATGTGATGGACATTTTTATTATTGTATTTAAAAAATAAAATATTTTTTTTTCTTTTTTTTTCTCGTCGGGAATTTCAGGTTATTGCTGTTGCTAAGTCTTCTGACATTGTGTTGATGGTTCTTGATGCCTCACGAGTGAGTTTCTATAGATGATAGTTCCTACTGTGCCATTCATTTACGTTTTGTGTTGTGTTGTTCACATGTACAGTATGAGATTTTTTATGATGTGCATATGCATGTGTCCACCAAGAGTGGTACACTTTGAATTCGAAACTTATCAAATATAATTTTTCTGATTTTTTGGAATGAAACTGTCCGAGATATTAATTTCTCAGACTTTGTGCTAATAGAGCAGTCAAGTGGGTTGGGTGACCCGAGCACGAAATGAGGCATGACCCATCTTGTCGTGTCTGACTCGGCATGACACGGTCCAGAACTGTGCATGAACTTGTGTCGTGTCTGCCCAAGGTTGGCTTGTGGTGTGTTTGGACAGAGGCTGTCGTGCCTTGTCCTTGGCTCGTTGGCATGGTCCACTGGACCTGGGACCTGGAATGGATCATGCATCACACAAAATTGGTTAACTGGTTTTCTGTGGTTGTGAGTGGTGGTGGTGGTGGCTGGTGAACGGTGCATGTGGTAACGCTGCCCACAAATTTGGCACAACTCGAGATAACCCGGCACGTGAGGCATTAGTTTACCCAGAATCATGCTCGGCCTTGCCGGGCATACTATCAGCCGTGCTATACATGGCACGACATGGTGGTCCGACTGGGCCATGCATAAAGGGGGTTATACTGGTATAGTATTGCTCATTTGACACTTATGTGCTAAGCATAAGTTTTGTGCACTAGATATGATTTTATTTTTTTTAGATAATATGGGAGATGCTCATTTATTGTAGAGCGAATGTCATCGACAAATACTAACCCGAGAACTAGAATCTGTTGGCTTGCGCCTAAACAAGAGGCCACCACAGGTAACTCATTTATATTGATGATGTGTGAGCAGTGTGCAAGTGTGTGTGTGTGTGTGTGTGTGCGTGCGCGCGCGCGTGCGTGTGTGCGTGCGTGTGCGTGTGTGTGCGTGCGTGCGTGTGCGTGTGTGTGCGTGCCTGTGTGTACGTGTGTGCGCGCGCGCGCGCGCGTGTGTAAAAGGTCTATGAGCATATTTGATTCATGCAGTTAGTGTGATGCGGGTACTTAATATCTGTGCCCTGCAGGAGTGCTACTGATTATATATTGATTAATTAGCTTGATTATTATTTGGAACTGACAGATTTATTTCAAGAGAAAAAAAACTGGAGGGTTTTCTTTTAACACCACCGTCCCTCTAACGCATGTAGATGAAAAGCTTTGTTATCAGATTCTACATGAATACAAAATCCACAATGCCGAGGTATACATACATTCCCAAGCTTTGCTATCAGATTCTGCGTGCAATAGGCCAACATTGTGTTGTAGTAACGGCCAAATTTATTAATCATCTCTTGTTGACCTGTAGGTGCTGTTCCGTGAGGATGCTACCGTGGATGACCTGATTGATGTGGTTGAGGGTAATCGCAAGCACATGAAATGCATATATGTTTATAACAAGATAGATGTTGTTGGCATTGATGATGTCGATTGGCTGGCCTGCCAGCCTAATTCTGTTGTCATTAGCTGCAATTTGAAGGCAAGAGCTGCTTGCTCGTGGTGTGAATTACATATATACCATGTGATTGGTTTAATCTCTGTTGTTTCTGTGAGCAGCTCAACTTGGACAGACTGTTGGCTAAGATGTGGGAGGAAATGGGACTCGTGAGGGTCTACACGAAACCACAAGGCCAGCAACCTGACTTTACTGACCCCATAGTTCTTTCTACTGTGAGCCACCATCGCCTTTTTGTTTAGACTGGCCAGCGGCCATAGCCATGTTCTGTCGTCAAAATCAATGTGTTGTGTGTGATAGGATCGTGGTGGCTGTGCTGTTGAAGATCTGTGCTGTCACATTCACAGGAACTTAATCATGGAGGTGAAGTACGTGCTGGTATGGGGCACCAGCGCTCGCCACTATCCTCAACATTGCGGCCTTGCTCATGTTCTGCAAGACGAGGATGTCGTTCAGATTGTCAAGAAAAAAGTATCCCGAATGAAATATTTGATTTCTTACATTTGCTCTGTCATTTGCTGTAATTTGCTCCGTCATTTGCTGTCATTTGCTGTCATTTGCTTCTTCATTTGCACCGTCATTTGTCCGTCATTTGTCCGTCATTTGTCCCTCATTTGCTCCGTCATTTGTTCGTCATTTGCTCCTTCATTTGCTCCTTCATTTGCTCCGTCGTTTGCTCTGTTTCGCGCTTCCCAACGTTTGCCGAAACCATATATTTTGTTTCCTCTTGGCAGGAAAAAGAGGATGGAGGAAGAGGCCGTTTCAAGTCCCATGTAATCACTCCTGCTAGGATATCCGACAGGGAGAAGAAAACCCCTTTGAAGACGTAGATGTGTGTGTAAAGTGGAACAACTCAACTGACATTTGATTGTTATCCATGAACAAAATTCTTCAACTGTCACATTGTCAATCAATATGTTTTTCATTACAAATTAAAGGGAAACTTATGTTTAGGAGTACAAATCAAAAATTTTGTTTTTTGGCCCCATTTCAAAAAATATTAATAAAAAATATACAATATAATATTTAATATGGACTTTTTTTCTTCTCTCCATGTCATCCATAATGTTATGCATAAACGCAGCGTTATGAACTTGTTTATGCATAACGTTATCAACTTGGTTATGCATTGTGTTATGAACGTGCTTAATGAACTTGTGCATAATGTTGTGTAGAAACACGGCATTATGCCTCAACACAATTTTATACATTACAATGTAACAATATGCATAAACAAGTAATGGTAGGCATTACGAGTTTATAATGCTATGTATAAATGAGTTTGCATAACATGCAAGTGGTTATGCAAATATAGTTTATACATAATATGAGTTTATTCATAACACTAGTTTATTCATAACACTAGTTTATTCATAACTTGTTAATGCATAAATCAAGTTTATGCACAACACAGGTTTATGCACAATGCAGGTTTATGCACAACGCAGGTTTATGCACAACGCAGGTCTATGCACAACGCAGGTTTATGCACAACGCAGGTCTATGCACAACGCAAGTTTATGCACAACGCAGGTCTATGCACAACGCAGGTTTATGCACAACGCAGGTCTATGCACAACGCAGGTTTATGCACAACGCAGGTTTATGCACAACGCAGGTTTATGCACAACGCAGGTTTATGCACAATGCAGGTTTATGCACAACGCAGGTTTATGCACAAAGCAGGTTTATGCACAAAGCATGTTTATGCACAAAGCAGGTTTATGCACAACATGGGTTTATGCACAACATGGGTTTATGCACGACGCGGGTTTATGCACGACGCGGGTTTATGCACAACGTGGGTTTATGCACAACTAGAGGTGTCAACCGGGCCGGCCCGGCCCGGCACGAGAATATCCCCTGCCCGGGTAAGGCACGAGCCGTGCTGTGTCGTGCCTGACGCGGCACGGTTTGGTGCCCGTGGCACAGCACACTGGCACGGATTCATCCCGTGTCCCCCTCGCTTCGCCCCTCCCGCAAAAAAAGACCGCGGGTCAGGTCTAATTGAATTAGACCCGCGGTCCCCCGAGTCGACCCAATTTCCCCCCCATCAACGGGCAAAAAAAAAAATTAAATTTCAGCCGTTGGATCTCGCCTCCAACGATTATGGGGCAGAATCCAACGGCCCTCATGATTTTACGCCCTAAAAAATTAAAAAAAAACAAAAAAATGACTTTTTTTTTTAAAAATATTTTCTTTAATCTATAAATTCTACCATTGCTCTCTATAACATTTATATATTTCATAATCATTTTTTCTCTCAAATCTCATATTTTCTCTCTCAAAAATATTATCCTCTCTCTCGGGATTTTGGCATTCAGCTTGAATTTTTGGGAATCTCAACTTTAGTTTTGAATTTTGAGCTTAACTGTGGTGGGCCGTGCACGTGATCGACTTCATTGCTTTTATCGGGTAATTTATTTTTATTTTTTTTACTTTCTCTCTCTCTCTCTCTAGTTTTCCTCTCTAGAACAAAAATAAAAAATTTTTAAATTAGTTATCTAGTCTCTAAATAACTATTCTGATTAACAAAAATCCTAAAAAATGACAAATACTAATGAAACATATTTAAATTTAGAAAATAAAAATATTACACAGAGGTTTGAGGCTGCTGAAACTTTGATTTATCCAGTCGTCTCAACCCAAACTTCTAAAAAAATAAAAAACTAGGAGGACTTCTGTAGTTTGAACTCATTTTAATATAATAAAACAAAAAAATATTAGGGGTGAAGAAGAAGAAATGGCACAGTGCAAATATTGTATGAGACTTTTAACATGTAAGAGTTCGTTTGGGACTGGTTACCTCAAGAGGCATGCCGAATTATGCACCAAAAAACATAGTCCATTAGATCCTAGGCAAACCAAACTTGGCACTGTACTTTTTGAGACTGGATAGAGTTCAGTCTCAAAGTTTACTCCCTTCATATACACCAGCGAGTTGGGTAGGGACGGCATAGCCTGACTTATCACATTTATGGGTCTTCCGATCAAGTTTTCAGAAGATCCAAGGGTAGTGCACATAATGCAGACATATTTTCAGCCTGCTTATCGTAGGATTCCTAGGTCCACATCTAGGAATGACATACTAAAAATATATAAATTAGAAAAACAAAAAATAATTAATGAATTTATGGTCTATAGTGGAATAATGTTCGTGACGTCCGATATCTGGACAAGTCACGATGAATCATCTTATGCATGTATCACCAGCCACTATATAGATTCTAATTGAACTATGAATAAAAAAATTTAAGGATTCTCTAAGATTCTTCATCCGCATGATGGCCCGGTCATTTTTGAGTGTATGATGAAAATCTTTAGGGAATATAAAATTCATAATAAAATTTGTAGTGTCACATTCGATAACGCATCTAATAATGGAGTAGCGATTAATATGTTTGTTAGGAATATTAGAGACACGCCATTAGGAGAGATTTTTCATGTCAGATGCATGTGTCACGTGATTAACCTGATTATTCAAGCGGGTATGAAGGTGTGTTCCCCCGCGTTAGATAATATACGTAATGCACTAAAATATATTCGCACTCCTCGCAGACAATAAGAGTTTGGTAGTCTCTATTTGTCTGTGAATCTTAAGAAGAAGAAATTTCAATCGGATGTGAGACATCGTACGTACCTGATGTTGGAATCATGTGTTGGATATGAACACGTGATATCCGACTACGTCAATAGTAAGAGTGACAAACTTATTATTGACGACAGTGACTGGGCTTCAGAAATTTCATTTATGAAATTCCTGAAGATTTTTTATGACACGACGAACATATGTTCGTCGGTTTATACTCCCACGACTTGCATTGTACTCCGTTGCATATGCAACATTAGTAGCATGTTTAGAAAGTATCGAGCTGACCTGACACTTAGCCATATGGTTGCAGAGATGGAAACCAAATACTTAAAGTAATGGTCTACCGTTTCATCTCTTTATTGCCTCGCTGCATGCATGGACCCTAGGGTTAAGGTGGAAGGGGTAGAAAACACTCTGACTTACATTTTCTCATGCATGAACCTGGAAGAGCCACTTGAAGGATTCATTCACGAGAAGTTGACTGACCTATTCACATACTACGATACTAGGTATAGTGGTGGTGGTGGTGAGACTGTGATTACGGACATGGATACCTTGTTCGAGATGACGATTTTTCCATTCAGCTAGCGAGGGGGAAACATAGAGGTGGACCATCACATAGGAGCGAGCTTTCTCGGTACTTAGATACCGATTACTGCTCAATCCTATCACATTCTGATACTAAGAATCTTGATATATTATAGTGGTGGAAATCATATGTGTCCACTTTTCCCGTGCTATCTAGGATGGCACGGGATCTAATGACTCCTTCGGTGTCGAGCATAGCATCGGAGTCTGCTTTTTGCTGTTGCAGTGAATATAATTTCGGATAGGAGATCAAGATTACGTCCAGATATTGTTGAGGCATTGGCTTGTTTGAAGGATTGGGAGGATTCGAGGTTTAGCATCCATGATCGTGCTGGAGCTGGGACTGGGAGAGGGACTGGGAGAGGGACTGCAACCGCATCCACTACGATAGTAGAGGAGTTGATTGCTGATAATGATGATCCATATGATACTGATCTTAATGTTGCGGATGATGATGCTCATGATATGCCAATTGACAATTGATGATGATCTACTATTTTTTGATTTTGATGTTTTGTTTTTTATTGATTGTACGCTTTATTTATACGTTACGTTGAAACTTTAATTTGTTTGATTTGGACATTCGGTATCTAATGGTTAATTGGTCATTTTTCATTTGATTTACTTATATTTTTTTACTTTTTAATTTTTTTTAACAAAATTTATTTTTTTTTATTTTAATTTTTCATTTAAAAATTTATATCTCTATTATATAATTCTAATAAATTTTAAACTAATTTTATATTACATTATAAAAAAAATTTTAACTTTGTAATTTTAATAATTTTCATATTATAAATATATAATATTATATATTATCTATAATTTTATATATAATCTAATAATTTATATAATTAAAATAAAAATTAAAAAAAAAATTACCTGGCCCGTACAGCCAGGCCAAGCCCGAGCGGGCCAGGCAAGGCACGGCACGGCCCTCCATGCCGACGGGCCGTGTCGGGCCAGGCACGGTGAAAGCACGCCCGTGCTCAAAAAAAAATGGGCTGGGCGGCCCGGCCCATTTGACACCTCTATGCACAACACGGGTTTATGCACAACACGGGTTTATGCACAACACGGGTTCATGCACAACACGGGTTCATGCACAACACGGGTTCATGCACAACACGGGTTCATGCACAACACGGGTTCATGCACAACACGGGTTCATGCACAACACGGGTTCATGCACAACACGGGTTCATGCACAACACGGGTTCATGCACAACACGGGTTCATGCACAACACGGGTTCATGCACAACACGGGTTCATGCACAACACGGGTTCATGCACAACACGGGTTCATGCACAACACGGGTTCATGCACAACACGGGTTCATGCACAACACGGGTTCATGCACAACACGGGTTCATGCACAACACGGGTTCATGCACAACACGGGTTCATGCACAACACGGGTTCATGCACAACACGGGTTCATGCACACACGGGTTCATGCACAACACGGGTTCATGCACAACACGGGTTCATGCACAACACGGGTTCATGCACAACACGGGTTCATGCACAACACGGGTTCATGCACAACACGGGTTCATGCACAACACGGGTTCATGCACTACACGGGTTTATGCACTACACGGGTTCATGCACAACACGGGTTCATGCACAACACGGGTTCATGCACAACACGGGTTCATGCACAACACGGGTTTATGCACAACACGGGTTTATGCACAACACGGGTTTATGCACAACACGGGTTTATGCACAACACGTGTTTATGCACAACACGGGTTCATGCACAACACGGGTTTATGCACAACACGTGTTTATGCACAACACGGGTTCATGCACAACACGGGTTTATGCACAACACGGGTTTATGCACAACACGGGTTAATGCACAACACGGGTTAATGCACAACACGGGTTCATGCACAACACGGGTTCATGCACAACACGGGTTCATGCACAACACGGGTTCATGCACAACACGGGTTCATGCACAACACGGGTTCATGCACAACACGGGTTCATGCACAACACGGGTTCATGCACAACACGGGTTCATGCACAACACGGGTTCATGCACAACACGGGTTCATGCACAACACGGGTTCATGCACAACACGGGTTCATGCACAACACGGGTTCATGCACAACACGGGTTCATGCACAACACGGGTTCATGCACAACACGGGTTCATGCACAACACGGGTTCATGCACAACACGGGTTCATGCACAACACGGGTTCATGCACAACACGGGTTCATGCACAACACGGGTTCATGCACAACACGGGTTTATGCACAACACGGGTTTATGCACAACACGGGTTAATGCACAACACGGGTTCATGCACAACACGGGTTCATGCACAACACGGGTTCATGCACAACACGGGTTCATGCACAACACGGGTTCATGCACAACACGGGTTCATGCACAACACGGGTTCATGCACAACACGGGTTCATGCACAACACGGGTTCATGCACAACACGGGTTCATGCACAACACGGGTTCATGCACAACACGGGTTCATGCACAACACGGGTTCATGCACAACACGGGTTCATGCACAACACGGGTTCATGCACAACACGGGTTTATGCACAACACGGGTTTATGCACAACACGGGTTTATGCACAACACGGGTTTATGCACAACACGGGTTTATGCACAACACGGGTTTATGCACAACACGGGTTTATGCACAACACGGGTTTATGCACTACACGGGTTTATGCACTACACGGGTTTATGCACAACACGGGTTTATGCCCAACACGGGTTTATGCACTACACGGGTTTATGCACTACACGGGTTTATGCACAACACGGGTTTATGCACAACACGGGTTTATGCACAACACGGGTTTATGCACAACACGGGTTTATGCACAACACGGGTTTATGCACAACACGGGTTTATGCACAACACGGGTTTATGCACAACACGGGTTTATGCACAACACGGGTTTATGCACAACACGGGTTTATGCACTACACGGGTTTATGCACAACACGGGTTTATGCACAACACGGGTTTATGCACAACACGGGTTTATGCACAACACGGGTTTATGCACAACACGGGTTTATGCACAACACGGGTTTATGCACAACACGGGTTTATGCACAACACAAGTTAATGCTCAACACAGGTTTATGCTCAACACAAGTTTATGCACAACACGGGTTTATGCATAGCACTAAGTTTGTGCATAATGCTAGTTTATGCATAACACAAGTTATGACATGTATTTATGCGTAACATGGTATTTTGTTTAACACTAATTTATGCACCCCAATTTATGGGTAAAATAAATATTAATGAATTTTATAATCCAAAAACATACATATTTATTCATAACATAATATTTTCTGCACACAAACATCAAAACAACAATATTTTTGTTTTGTACCACTAAACACAATTTTACATAAATAAAATAAGTAGGCAAGATTGAATTATAAAATAAATAATTTATGAATCGTGTTTTGGCAGAATAGCTCTGCTATGGAAGGTGAGCTTCAGCCCTCGCAAGAATTTTGATAGACTGCGCATTATTTATGTCAAATAATGCCGACTCAAACACAGGAAGTTCTTGCCAGGAGGGGTGACTTGCACCAGTGGCGCTCAGGTCATCTAATTCAAACAGGTCTGAACTGGCGCAACTCGTCAAACCGTCCTCCACGGCATCATCTTCTTCTTCTCGTTTTTTCTTCGAATCTTCAATTTCCGTAATGGGAAGAGTTTGATGATCGCGAGCACCGTAATCTTCGCTTAAAATTACTTGATCTGTACAAAACCTCACTTCTCTAGTAGCGCCATTTTTGTGGTGTCCTTTGTGAGAGCCAATAATACAAGACGATGGCACAAAGCGCTGTGAAGCATGCTCGGATTTCACGTCTTTCTCCAATTTTCTTCCATTTTTTGTCCCAAAAAACGAATGTAGAAAGTTGGAGATCCGACGACCAGGCGATATGGGATTCTTGCTCTTCTTTATATCGTTGTATAATTTCCACACTTTTGACTTTGATTTTGTCAGCGTAATACTGTTCTGCCTTTCTTGTACCTCGCTTTGCTCAAGTATTGGTCCTGACTTGGATAAACAATAACTTGACGTAGGTTTTGAAAACATACCAAGATCCTTCTCCTTTCTAATGGCAGCGTTTTCTTGATTTCTTTTATCACGAATGAATGGCATACTTAGGATCTTCTTACTGGCTTCTGCTTTGTTGGAACACTTCCCTTTGTTATTGGATTCCTCCATTGATTTGCAGATTGAATTGTGAAGAGAAAGAGAATGGGTTTCTGGTGGGTAATGCCTATCATAGCTTTCTCTACTTCTGGGTGGCTTTCTTTTCTCCATAACAAATACATCATATACTTGGATCAAATTTGTTTTGCCAATCCCTGTTGCTCGTGTTCTTTCTCTGTCTGTTGCCAGCCACCAGTCGCCACTGGCTTCTGTCGAAAAACACCAGAACAGAGGAGCAATTAATGGAGAAAATAGAGGATTTACGTATGAGCACTTCTGCGTCTGTGCACTTGTTCCACTTCCTCTAATTCTCTGGCTCTCTCTAATCTCTAAAATGATTTGAAAAAACTAGTCATCAGCCGCAATTTATGCACAACTTTTTGATTATTTTTTTTGAATTTGTTAAATAAAATGGGAGATTTATGTATAACCCAAACATAAAATATTGGTTGCACTAAATTTTTCATAATTAAATAAAAATCATAAATTATAAAATAAATAATTTTTTTTTTACTAAAATTAATCTATCCGATTTTATCCTCCAAAAATAAAAAATAAAAAATTTATTTTATTAATTTGAAAACTATTTTTTTAATCCAAAAAATCATATTTCTGAATTTGAATATCATAATTTATCAAAAATCAATTTAAAAATTTTCATTAATGATGGGTAAATGGGGAGTAAGAATTCAAACCCTTGTATTATATTTTGCAAAAACCACGCCATGGTACTCTGGTTACAAGATTAATACCTATTACCAATTTAAGAGCAAAACAAAATAGTTTTATATAAATACAAATGTAAATATAAACACATTACATATATAATTATAAATATATATATATATATTGACAAACATATATATACACACACACATACATACAAACATACATATATATACACATAAACACATACATACATACATATGTATGTATGTATGTGTATATATTTATGTTTGTGTGTGTGTGTGCGTGTGGATAAAATATACATGTGTGTGTGTGTGTGTGTGTGTGTGTGCGTGTGGATAAAATATACATGTGTGTGTGTGTGTGTGTGTGTGTGCGTGTGGATAAAATATACATGTGTGTGTGTGTGTTTGTATCTATATATATACATGTGTGTGTGTGTGTGTGTGTGTGTGTGTGTGTATTTATTTATTTTTTTATTTTTATTTTTATTTTTATTTTTATTTTTATTTTTATTTTTATTTTTATTTTTATTTTTATTTTTATTTTTATTTTTATTTTTATTTTTATTTTTATTTATATACACACATATATATAATGTGGGTGTCTATATAAACATATATATACATACACATAGACATGCACACACCAACACACACACACACACATGTGTGTGTGTGTGTGTGTTTGTATATATTCACGCACACACATGTGTGAATATGTTTAAATATACATATATAAGCATATAAATACACACATGCATAGACATGCACACACACACACACACATATATTTAATAAATATGTGTGTGTGTGTGTGTGTGTGTGTGTGTGTGTTTGTGAGTGTGAGTGAGTGAGTGTGTGTGTGTGTTTGTGAGTGAGTGTGTTTGTGAGTGAGTGTGTTTGTGTCTGTGTCTGTGTATGTGTATTATTTATTTATTTATATTTATATTTATACACACACATATAGGTGTATTTGTGTGTGTGTGTGTGTGTGTTTATCTATGTTTATATATATATATATGTGTGTGTGTGTGTGTGTGTGTGTGTGTGTGGGTGGGTGTGGGTGGGTGTGGGTGTGGGTGTGTGTATACATTTAGATGTGTAAACATGTATATATATGTATATATATAATATAAGTGTATATACAAATTTAATTATATGTTTATATAAATAATTACACACACACACACACACATATAAATATAAATATAGATATAAACATATTTACATATGTTTATATGTAATTATATTAGTGTAAATCGATATATATATTTATTTATCCCAATTTAAATGCTTTGTTGCATGTATTCGGATGGTTAAGAGTTGTTTTGCGTGGCAATGATATGGGTTTGAATCATTGTCTTGTCGAGCTTGGTTTTTGAATTGCAAAACCTATTTTCAAATACAAAACCTTAGATTTTATTTTATTTTTTTAATATTCGATGGGCAAAATCAGATTGATACATTTTAATGTACAAAAACATTATTATTTTTGAATTTGATGTATTATTTTTAAAAATTTTGAAAAATAAAGTTTTTTAAAATTTTTTTTATTTTGGTTTCCCAAAACACATATCTCCCTATTTTGTTTATATTATAAATAATATGGATAAGTATAAGTGACATCTCTGCTACCCATGAAGACATTATAGTTGCCCATAAAGATCCTATGGTTTTATATAAAGATCTTTATGTTTATTTGTACAAAAATTAATTATTATATTTAATTTTGATATTTCCCAACTTATATAGATAAGAGATCTACATCTAGATTAATAAATATAATTTAGAATTTTTTCATCGTTTTACTTCTTTATTTATTCTTTATTTTCTAACGCGATCAACACAAGTCTCTACTAAATAAAAATAAGCATGAGATTTGCAACATTGTGAAAGTTATTTAGAAAATATATGTGTGTTATTATAAATATAAATATATATATATTTTATATCTTATTTATTTTATTTGAATACATACACAAAATTTGATATCATGGAATAAAAATACAAGTATATAGTCAAAAGCTATACAAGCTCAACTAGAAGATATTGAATAAAATTACAAGTACATGTTCAAAAACTATTCATAATATACTTAATTCCTTTTAATTATACCATATAACTAGAATCTATATAAAATAATATTACATAGCTAGAAGTCAATGCCACATCTACCCAAACTTATGGACATTGACAAGTACATGGATATGGATGAAGCCGAGGTACAGGACATGGTCATGGTCATGGTAGACACATTTTCCTCGCATTGTGGTTGTCATCATAATTCTTTAAGTATAAAACATGATTCAAACTACCAAAACTAGAATTATTTAGAGTCACAACTTGAAAAGGGTAAGGAAGCACAAAGAAAACATAATGATGAGGATGAATAAAGTAGCTTTGGCATACAAGCACATTGGTTATGTGCTTGTACTTAAAAAATATTTGGTCGACCTATATCAAGTCTCATCCAAAGAAAAATGAAATAAGGTCGAAATGATCTTCAATAATGAGGATGCTTTTTTGAATATTACTCATTTAGATGTTTCTCAGTTTCTGATTTCTTTGAGGACCCTAGTAAAAAAAAAATTAATCATCTAATTTGTGATGGAAATGTTTGTTATGATTAGCTATTCTATTTTCATTTAAAATTTTATTATATTATTTTTGTTTGAATGCTTATAACTTTATTTTTACATATGATTATTTCTTATTAAATTTGTTTCTTTATTTATACTAGAAGATATATGAATCCCTCTCATTTCTTGATAAGTTATATGATGTGTAATGTAGATACATTCCTTGTAGATTGTGCCGCAGCTCACACAATTTTTTCTAACAAAAAATATTTATGTTACAAAGTATAATATTAATATCATGTCTAATCCTGTCAATCTAATTTGAGCCTCTCAAAGAGAAACTATCAATATCTAGTAGAATTAAAATTCATAGTAATGATGCTCTTTATTTTGCTAACTCCAACCAAAATAGATATCATATTGAAACTATGAATGATGATAATAATGAATATCTTTTCATTACTTGGGTTGTCTCAAAAAATATATATCTTAGAAAAACTCTACTCTTATTCAATTGAATTATATCGAATTAATGATGGTATTTATTTTACCATTGACTCATAAATTATCATGAACTATAAGTTATGTGACATAAACTTTTATGATTTGACATGAATGTCATGGTCATCCTATATTTTTTTGATGCATTATATTATTAACAATTATATATTTATCTATCTGTTTATTTGTCTATCTATTTATCTGTCATCTTTCTATCTGTCTATCTTTCTATATGTCTATCTTTCTATCTGTCTATGTGTATATCTGTCTATCTATCTTTCTTTCTATATGTCTATCTGACTATCTATCTATCTGTCTATTTGTCTCTGTCTATTTGTCTATCTTTTGATCTGTCTTCTGTCTATCTGTCAATTAGTCTATGTGTCTATCTATCTATCTATAAGTATATCTGGCTATCTACCAATCTATCTATTTGTCTATTAATTAATCTATCTATTTGTCTTTTTATTCTCTGTCTATATGTCTATCTGTCTACCTGTCTATCTATTTATTTGTCTATATGTCTATCTGACAATCTATCTATCTGTCTTTCTATATACCTATCTATGTGCCTATATGTCTATATATTTACTTGTCTGTCTATCTATTTATCTATGTATCAGATTATCTACCTATCTTTTAATATATTTATCAGTATATTTGTATATCTATCTATATATCTTTTTGTCAATCAATCAATCTATCTATCTATCAATCAGTCTATTTGTCTATCATTTTATATGTCTTTATGTAAATCTATCAATCTGTCAATCTGTCAATCTGTCTATCTGTCTATCTGTCTATCTATCTATTTGGGTATCATTTGAAGAAATAGAAGATTTTTATGTTTGATAATTACAATTATGTTATTTGCTCACAAGGCAAGTTAATTCTAAGACCTTTATTTTTCAAGGTTGAATTTGAATCTCAAATATTTCTATCATGAATTCAAGATGATATTTGTGGGTCAATTCATCAAACAAGTAGCCATTTTCATTATTTTATGGTTTTAGTCGATGTTATCAATCATTGATCAAGTGTTTGTCTTCTTTTGACTAGAAATATTGCATTCGCAAGATTGATTGCTCAAATAATTCAACTTAAGGCATAATTTTCTAATAATTCTATTAAGATAATTCATCTTAATAAGACTAGTGAATTCTTCTCACAAACATTCTTTGATTAATGTATATCAATGGCTACCGATGTTGAGCATCATGCCTCACATACTCATACTTAGAATTGATTAACTGAATATCTTATTAAGCATTTACAATTCATTGCAAGACTTTTACTCTCGAGAACAAGATTGTTTTTGTCTACTTGGAGACATACTATTCGTCATAATTCATGTTAATTCGAATTCATCATGCATCTAATTATGATGTCTCTCTTTTACAAATTGTTTTTAAGTTCCTAATTCAACCTCAATGTAATAAGTTAAGCCCTCAAAGTCTACTTGTTATATATGTTGGGTTTACTTATTCCACTATTATTTATTATCTTGAACCTTTAATGAATGATACTTTTACTGTTTTATTTGTGGATTGTCACATTAATAAATATGTCTGTCCTCCATTAGGAGAGGCAAGTCAATTCCAGAATAGTGTCGAGACATTCCATGGAATGTATCCTCATTGTCTCATCTTAATCCCTGCACGAGGAAGAGTGAACTAGGGGTTCAAAAGATTATTCATTTGTAAGGGCTTGCAAATTATTACCTTATACCTTAACATATACAAAAAAAAAACAACACATCCACATATACTAGCCATGAATACTCTAGCATATATTGATGTCCATATACGATAATTAGATAATATTTTGATAAGTAATTCTAAGACATGTATGAAGCATGATAAACCTGTTGGCTAAAAGTATTTAGTTCCTGGATAAAAAATGAATAAAATATGATAGGCTTGGTATTATTGAAGTGGTTATTAGTACAAAAGGATCAATAAAAATGAATGATAAGACCTGTCTTGATAAATAGTTAGCCCCTGGTGAGATAGAAATTGAACTAGTTTATTTAAGAGATAATGATATTCGATACAAAAGACATCTTAATAAGTCACAATAGGAGAAACAAGGAATGACTATGAAATTATCATTGACAATATATTTGCATTCCAAGTAGTTATAGACATCATAAAATATGATGAAGATCAAGAACAACAAATTGTGGATGAATGTCATAAAATGAATGATTTTCCAAAATAGAAAGAAGTGATTCAAACATAGCTAAACTCATTAATAGAAAGAGAGATATTTGGACCTATAGTGCAGACTTCTTAAAACATAAAAATTATTACATATAAATGGGTTTTTGTGATGAAACAAAATGTAAATAATGAAATTACAATATATAAAATGTGAATTGTTACTCAAAGTTTCCACAAAGAGCCAATATAGACTATGAGAATACTTATTCTTTTATAATGTGCACAAACATATTTTGATGCTTGATAAATTTATTAGTCTTTAAATGACTTGATATGTATCTCATGGATATTGTTAAAACCTATTAAATGAGTTTATAGATAAAAATTCTTAAAAAATTCAATTTTCCTAAAGTAACTAATTCAAAATATCAAAATATATACTCAATCAAACTACAAAAATCTCTAGGCAAATTAAAGTAATTCTGTCGTATGTGGGATAATCATTTGAGTGAATTTTTGTTACAAGATGGATATATGAATCATCCAACTTGCCCTTGTGCATTTATTAAAAATTCAAAAAACAAACTTATAATAAGTATAGTATATGTAGATAATTTGAACTTTATAAAATTTCTAACAAGCTCACAAAAATAGCAAGTTATTTAAAAAAGAAACATGAAATAAACAATTTGAGAAAAACAAGTATTATTTCATAATATAGATCAAATATTATTCAAATAGAATATTAGTCTATCAATTTGTATAGATAGAAAAAAAATTAAAATGAGATTATATGGACAAATTGCATTCACTAAATTCTCCCATGGTTGTTCATTTACTTGAAGTGAACAAAGATTCATTTACTTGAAGTGAACAAAGATTAATTTCATCCTAAAAAATAAAATGAAAAATTACATGGTATAGAAGTACCATATCTATATGCAATTGATATTCTAATATATCTTACAAATTATACTATATCATGTATAGCATTCTTTATAAATTTTTTAGTAATATATAGTTTTACCCAACCTAAAAGGTATTGAAATGAGATTAAATATATATTGTAATACATTTGTGGGCCAAGTGATATGAGCTTATAATATTCAAAATAATAAAAAATACAATTGATTGGGTATGTATATACAAGATATCTTTCAAATACTCATAAAGCTTTATCTCAGACAAGATATATTTTTATTTGTAGGAGTATGACAAGATATATGTATATGGAAGTCAACATTTTCTCAAATCATTTAGAAACATGAGTAATTCGTGAAGCCAATAATGAATCCATATGGTTGAGATCTATGATAAAATATATTCAAGAATCTTATATATATCTTCTATCAAAGATAATTTTAAGATTCTTATAAAATTTACATGAAAACAATGATGCATGCATTACACAAATCAAAGGAGGATATGTTAGGGGTGATTTAACTAAGCATATTTCTTCAAAGTTCGATACACATGCGTTTTAGGGAAAAGAAAAGTAAAATCAATGTTCATCAAATAAGATCAAGACATAATCTTGCAAGCCTATTTACAAAAGTTTTACCTAATACAACATTCAAGGAGTTTGTATATAAAATCAGAATGCATCAACTTAAAGAACTTAATATTGAGATTTTAAAGAAATCATAATCATATCACCACGAAGGAAAGCATTATCATAGAATATTAGCATATTATACTTTTTTTTCCATTCATGCAAATTTTATCCCACTATGTTTTGCTGGCAATGTTTTTAATTAGATGGTTTTGACAATACTTTTTAGTAGTGATGGTCATTCAAGGAGAGTGTTATAAATAATATGGATGATTATGAATGAATCTTTAAATTTCCTTATATTTACCCATGAATGATCTCGGACAAGGATAATTATATCAACTCACTTGACTAACCAAACTAAATTATCTCCAATGATATCAAAAACTTGTTGTAACTTTGTTGTGCTACCTAATTTTACTAGTTACGTAGTATCCCAAAATCTCATTAGCTAGAATATCTCATCAATAAACATTCATGAGTATATGATTCATACAAGTAGTAAAGAGATATTTTGTCTATATATTGATCTTGTATAGATTGTATCCATAGTTTGGTCATTTAAAAGTGAGCTAACTCAATCATAATGAAATATGTGCTTCAGATTATATTTGGACATAGAATGAAAGTTGAATTATTATATAATAACTTCTTATCGTAATGATGTATAAGATAGTTATCATTATTGAGCTCATCTAAAATGATGGTCCTATCAAAGCTATCTCTTTAGTATTCCACCATCAAGACAATAGTTCATCTTTATTCAAGAGTCGATTACAATCAAATATCCTTTAGGCAACTTATCAATTATCCTTGATAGTTTCTTTATATGTACACTCTTATTTTTTAGCATCGGGTATCATAAAGACCAAGAATTGACATTATTTATAAGTATTTACATATTTGGCTTCATAAGCATCATACTAACATAATTGATATATGTTTCCCTCAAGTTTCACTAGTGAGAACCATACAAGTGAAAGTAATTCAAAAAAATTATTGTCACCTTATGAATCACAATCTACTCGAACATATCTAGAGAAATACCTATCATCATCCTTCTTAATGATGATGCAACTTGCATACTAAAGCTGAAAACCTTAAAAGAATATTTTAATATAATGTTCATCCCAATCGAGAACTAGCTTTTCTAAGTATTGCAATTTTGATTAACATGTATAAGTATTAGTTGTTTTAGCTTAGTAAGTATCATACTAATAATAATTAATATACCCAAATTTAAGTTTTAATATATAGGTTTATCTTATGTATCATGTTCGAAATAACTATCACTTCCTTCCTACCATATACACAAGTATGCCTTATGGTTTATCCATCATTAAAATAGTTGAAATTCAAGCTCATTTATTAATATAAAATCATTTGTACATTATATAAACAAAGTTCAAAAAAGTGATTTCTGAATCTACCCTAAAGAGGGGGATTTCAGAGTCATGCCCTTCAACTCTATGGATTAGCTTATGTCTCACATCTCTTGCTTTCTTGTGAAGCTCCTAGGGAGTACAAAATTCACCCTTTGGGTTTGGTAGATGTGTCTTGGCTTTTACTTGGTATGTGGAAGATGAAGAATGAATTTTTTTTGATTTCTTACTCTTCCTCTTTTATATTCAAATGATTATATATTAATTTAAGTAAAAAGTTATGATTTTTGGAAGAAAGCTATCACTTTGGCCTTTTTCTCTTCAGTTCAAGGTCATGATTGTAGAAAGTAGCCATGACTCTAAAATGTATCCGAATATTTCTATAACAGATAGTTATATCACTAGCAATGTCCATGACTTGGACATATTATTTCCATAACACAAAGTAGTGACATTATGAATGACAATGACTTATGTGTCTATCTTTCTTGTTTATCATATAGCCACAATACTAGGAATAGCCATAACATTGTGAATGATCTCTCATATCATAATATGATCATGGTACTAGGAAATGGATATGATATTAATCTCTTTTGATCATCATATGGTCATAGCACTAGAAATAGCCACAATACTCAAAATGCCTTTCATGAGTATCATATATAGCCATGACAGTAAGAAATGACCATAAGCTTGATACAAAGAATGGTCTTTCATGTGTCTCAAGTGGCCATGACACTAGGAATGACCATGGTGTTGATCTTGACTTTTCTCATATATCATATTTTCATGACACTGTAAAAGTGCCACATCACTAGCAATTAGCTTAAATATAAAATTTATGTATTTGTCTTCTCTTGAAGAAAAAATTTATAGCCTTAGGGGATGATTATAATTGAGTAATACTCTTTGTAACCTTTCATGTCCAAATGTTGCAATGCTGAGTAATTGTCATGGCTCTTTGGCTTGAGTTGTTTTGACTTTGTAACTTTCTTTAACTCAAAACTCGTAGCTTTGTAACATAGTCATGACTCTAGCTTAAGACTACCTAGTTATATTAAAGATAAAGTCATAATACTATGATGTAGCTATAACTTTTAGTACTAGTGGGATACTTAATTATTGTGATATGAAATTAATATCATGGTCATTTAGATTTTATGAGATAAGTGTGGCTGCAACTTAATGATAATATAATAGTCATAAAAGAATATATTGAATAATGAAAGAATTGTGTTAATGAGTTGTAGAGTCATGTCGTATAAGAATTGTTTTAATGAGTTGGTAGAGTCATTTCGTATAAGAATTGTCATAACTAATTAGGTAGAATTTCAACCAAGAATATACGCTAAAAATATGAGATATTTCATAATATGCCCCTTAGCAAATTACTTCCAAAAGCTTATAGATATCATGGCTATTTATCAAATTTTATCAAAACTCCAAAGTCATGAAATCAATTTATTAATATCCTATTTACAAGCTTACACATCATTAAAAATCACCAAATTTACTAGAATATTTGATAATTTGAATACCAAATAGTTGATAGTCATCTTATACACCATGAAGACACATGATCATTTTCATACTAATCTACTATTTGTCATACATACAAACACAATATTACACAGCTACTAATGAAAATATTATCATACACAAAAAAGTGAGCTAACTTTAGAGTCTAAGTATCTTTCTGAGATATAAGTATATCTACTCAACTTGAGAATCAATTAGTTTACTATTAGATGGTTAGACTACCTATACAATTTCTATGAAATTGATATCTAGACTTAAGTTTACTTTACTATTTGTATCACTCAAATATTTGCAGAACTTTATTGGATAAAAGATAATTGCGTAATAATTATTTGGGACCATGTCACAAACATTAAGTTTTGGCACAACAATAAGATCACAATAATGATGTCTAAGTTCCCAATGAAAAGATTGGAAAAAATAACAACCAATCTAGTGGAGTCTTTTGATGCTTGGGTTCTTGTTGAACATTATCATTCACTATGTAGTTTTCTAATTGAGAATATAAGGTTGATACGATGTTGCTTAAGCATAAGGCAGATTCACTATGTTTAAAAGGAATCAATAATTCTAAAATTGAAGAATAAGTAATGTCAAACATTTCCAAAGGTCGACTCTTACTAATATCTCAAATTATGAATGTTATATTTGGATTTTGTATTAGGGAAGCTAATGTTAATATTGATTTCATTAACAAAATGTGTATTTGTAGAGTTTGGCCAATTTGTGATTAATTTTATTGATGATTGATATATATTTGCAAAAAAATAATAATAAATGCATGCTCATTTTTAGGGATAGAGACACATGACATGCCAATAATTTGTAAAGATGGCTTGGTGCGCGATGTATTTGGTATAATTCACTTTTCTTTATATACTCTCAAGTCTAAACATTTGCCAGAAAAATCATGAAAGAAACATGTTGAATTTCAATTTATGCACAAATAGGATATGTTTTGAAAATTATCTTTTTTTTTTATTATTTGTATTAATATTTACATTTTGTAACTTGTTTTGAAATGTTTTTGTTTGTATATTATTTTATATTGGGTATAATTTTACTCATTTGATGTATGCATCTTTTGGATTGTCCATGTGCATGACATGTGTAGTATATACTAAAATATTTTGTTGTGAGTATTTACTTGTGTACATGTATGCACAAACGCATTTAATTAGTAGTCTATATGTAAGTATTGTGTGTCTGTGTGTGTGTGTGTGTGTGATTATAATTATAAAAAATGCATATATACATTTTGAAATAGTAGTACATATTTATATATTATTTATATATATTGTCTATATATACACTATCTATATACATGCATATACTATCTTTTGTTGATATAACTAAACATATGTGTATATATACATGTTTATATATAGTAGTATATGTATATATACTATTATATATGTATATGGTACTAAGTGTATTTGAGTATATGTATATACTATTTTTATATACATACATCTATATATATTGTTTATTTATATGTATAAACTACCTTCTATTGATATACATGCATGCATACACACACACACACACACATATATATATATATATATAGTACATAATACAATCCTGTGTTTATAAATATGCATATATATGTACATGTCAAGACAGAAGAGTATATATAGATATGTGTATATAGATATATATGTAAATATACTATTATATATGTATAATGGCACATATGTATGTTGTGTGTGTGTGTGTGTGTGGACATTTATATATAGTTTTATTTTTTGTATATATTGCTATATATGAATATAGCACAATATGTTTTTGGATGTATATGTATATACTATTTGTATATACATACGTCTGTATATGAAATCTATTTACACGTATAAACTACCTTCTATTGACACACACACACACACACACACACACACACATAGCATATAATGCAATTTTGTGTTTACAAACATGCATATATATGCATGTCAAGATAGGTGAGTATAGATATGTGTGTGTGTGTGTGTGTCTTCATATAGATCATTTGTATATATAGAATTTATATATAGTCATTTGTGTATATCACATGCATAATAATATACATACATTTATACATGGCATTATATGGATGTGAAAGTATATGCATATACTATATATATATATATATATATATATATGACTATCTATACATTTTGTTTACATGTAAAAACTACTTTTTATTGATTAAATAAATAAGTGTGTGTGTGTGTGTGTAGTATATAATGTAAACCCATATTTACAAATGCATACATATATGCATGTCAAGATAGGTGAGTGTGAGTGAGTGTGTGTGTAACATGCAGTTTATATAAGTGTATATATTTAATTATGCATACACACACAACATATAAGTATATAAGTATATCCTTCTCTTATATTTTAACAATTTGTTTAAATGTTTATTTAATTTTATTATCTTTGTCATAGGTAACAAAGTCGAATCAATATACTTTTGGAGTCCTTGACTAGAGGAAGAGATGCAACACATTTTTTTTATGAATATGTTAACATTGATATTGAAAGTTAATATCGCATTGTGTGATGTTCAAATTATGTGTTGCATATGATTTCAAACCATGATGTCATTTCTATTTGTGATATGTATAAATGAACTAAGACTTGAATTGCATCGTATACATATAAATATACATATTTATATTTATATTTATATTTATATTTATATTTATATTTATATTTATATTTATATTTATATTTATATTTATATTTATATTTATATTTATATTTATATTTATATTTATATTTATATTTATATTTATATTTATATTTATATTTATATTTATATTTATATTTATATTTATATTTATATTTATATTTATATTTATATTTATATTTATATTTATATTTATATTTATATTTATATTTATATTTATATTTATATTTATATTTATATTTATATTTATATTTATATTTATATTACAATACAATAAATTTTAAATTTTGTGATGTATGTTAATAAAGATATTTGTGATATAATTTATGATACATAATTATGTGCTATGTATGTTAATATTGCATAGCATGATATTCGAAGAAAATATTAATTTAACATGTTAATTTGATTTGAAATTCTTTTATTATTTGTAATTTTAAAAAACTGAATGGAAATAAATTTTATTGCAATTCTATTTATTACTCATCTGTTTTATCCAAAATTTTATTTAATAATATCCTTTCAAAAATTCACAATTAGATATTGATAACAAAATAAATTAAACTCCAATTACAAACAAAAAAATTGATTTTTACCAAAAAAAAAATCATATGGAACTTGACATTTTTTATAAAAATGATTGGAAATTTCAAATTTCTATAAAAATGAATAAATATTTATTAAAAATTTCAGTTTTTTTTATAAAAATTCAATTAATAATATCTATTAAAAACCATTTTTATAAAAATGATTACATTTTTTATAAAAATTAAATTAAATTTTAGTCTAAAATTTAATTAATAATATACATATTGAACTCCACTTCAATATATGTATATCAATACATTAATTTGCACTAAAAATAATACACATATATATAGTAGTATAAGTTGAATTCTAGTTATAATTCACAAATTTAAAAATAATTAATTTTGTTTTTAACCAAATTTTTCATACAAAATTTTATTTTTCTAGACAAATGACTAGACACATACATAAACATACTAAAGTATATAAATGTATACATATATATTAATTCGCATTAAAAATAATACACATATATTAAAGTAATATAAGTTGAACTTCAGTTACAATTCACAATATTATTTATAATAAATTTTGTTTAAAAAAAAATTCAAACTAAACTTCATCTTTTTATATATATCTTTGGATACATACATATACACATACTATAGTATATATTACCTGTATTCTATTTGAATTTAAAATAATACACATATATAGTAGTATGTATATATGGACCTATATTCAAGTAATATATATAAATGTAGATATATGAATGTTTATATGTAAATGTACACATATTTTATTCGTATTGAAAATAACACTTAAATAAAAGAGTACACACACACACACACATATATTCAAGCACTAAAAATAATGAAGCACTATATACAATAGTATATATATATGTATAGATAGACATACAAGTATATATATAGACGTATACTACAAACTATATATGTATATACATATACATTTATAAACATACATGTACATATATAGACATATATTGCTTCAATATATATATATATATATATATTGCTTTACATATAATTATGTATATTAAAAGTCCATTGAAAATAACAGACAATAGTAGTATATATACACATAATTATATGTCAATACATATATAGGCATATTTAATTATTCAAGTAGTATATGTTTATATATATATATATATATATATATACTATTATGTACTACAATAGGAATATAAGTTTCTTTGTATATATGTACTATTATACATATATGTCAATGCACATATATATACACATATCAACGCATTATATATATGCATGTATATTATGGTCTATATGTTATATATATATATATATATCCTACCTAATTATGTGTCTATAAATACATATAAATATTATGTACACACACACACACATATACATACATACATATATGTGTGTGTGTGTGTACCATATATATGTATCCATATATATTATATGTCTATATATATGTATTTATACATACATCTATATATACATACATATATATATATATATATATATATATATATATATGATATCTACATAGACATATACATACATGTATATCAATACATATACAATACTATTGGGGATCGACCGAGATGTAATTAAAAACTAAGAACATTCTAGAAATTAATTCTCATTCCAATAATAGGTTAATTAATTTTTTTTGAGACTTTATATTTTTAAAAAATATCTAATTAACTATACCAAAACATCATAGATTCTAAACTATTTCGGATTTCACAAATATATTATGTCCAATACACACACACACGCACGCCATACACACACACACACACACACATATTCACACACAAACAATATCACACCCAATTAACAATCCAGATTATATTAATCATAAGCTCACAATTAACAAATTAGCTGGAATCTAAATACATTGAGTATTTGTTTGTATTTTCAATATAATATTGAGCACCTGAGCACCACGAGGTCACCAGCACATCCTCCACATGAACATTATACGAACATCGTGCATGCCTAAATATATAGAATAAGATTAGAAGAGTATCCTATCATTCATAGGGACAGCCCAATCTCAAAATAGGATTGATGCTCAATCTACACCTTATAGAACAGGTCGGGAATGGGGGACAACCCCCTTTCCGTGAAAAAAAAATAAAGAATTGTGTTTTAGGGTGTTTCTCCAGAAATATTTAAGATTCAGAAACTAAAATTTTTATATTTTAAAAAAGTCACAAAACTAAAAATAAATAAAAAATAAGTGCACTCAAATTCATAAGTATCAAGCTACCCTCGCCCACGCCCACGCTCTGGCCTACTCCCCTCGCCCACGCCCTCGGAGTCGAGCTTTTTTGAGCACCAGGAGCTCAGCCTCAAACTCCCAGAGCTTGCTATCGAGCGAGGGCGAGGGCGTGGGCGAGGGGCAAGGGCGTGGGAGAGGGGCGTAGGCGTGGGTGTGGGCGTGGGCGTGGGCGAGGACGTGGGCGAGGACGTGGGTGAGGGGCGTGGGCATGGGGTGTGGGGCGTGGGAATGGGCGTGGGTGTAGGCGTGGGCGTGGGCGAGGGTAGCTTGGTACTTACTAATTTGGGTGTACTTATTTTTATATTATTTTTAGTTTTGTGACTTTTTTAAAAATATAAAAATTTAGTTTCTAAATCTTAAATATTTATGTGGAAACACCTCAAAACATAATTCTGACAAAAAATAAACAATCCATTTTGTGAGTTAACTTTTTCTTTTCACGCATATTAGCAATCCACCGGTCCTACATAATCACGTGCAAGCCATGGGAGTTCAATTTGCCATGTCTTTTGTACCATCCATGCATTTGTTTTTGTTTATGCACAACCTGCCATATAATGGTTGCTGTCACGTCGATCATGGAAATTGTGCATACTAGGGCTATCATGCCATGATAGTAGAGGTGTCAAACGTGACGTGTCGGGCCGGCCCCGCCAGGCCCATTTTTTCAGGCATGTCGTGCTTTCGTGCCTGGCCCGGCATGGTTTTGTGGGGGTTCAGCCCGGCACGGGCATGCGGCATGATCCACCAGGTTCGGACTGGTCGTGCTTAACCCTAAATTAAAAAAAATTAGGGTTTCGACGCACGACATTGCGTCAAACCCCTAATTTAAAAAAATTAGGATTTCGACGCGCCCGAAGCCCTAATTTTAAAAAAAAATTAGGATTTCGACACCTCCGTAACCCTAATTTAAAAAAAATTAATTTCGGCACGGTACCGTGCCGGGCCAGGCACGACACGAGGCCCGGTTGGCCTCGGCACGGCACGGCACGATTGTGCCGTGGTCGAGCACGACATGAGCCCGGGCACGGGATATTACCATGCCGGGCCGGCCTGCCCGGCCTAGTTGACACCTCTACATGATAGTCATGCATATCATGATAATCATGCATGCCAAGACATCCATGTTAATCCCTTTCTAAAAAAAAGGAATTATTCTCTTCTTTTCAAGAACATACACATGATATCCTACTTATTCTAATTGGGAGAATTATGTTTTGGGATGTTCCCATAAATTTTTAAGATTTATAAACTAAAATTTTGACATATTTTAAAAAGTCACAAAACTAAAAATAGATTAAAAAAAAATAGTGCATCCAATTTCGTAAGTCCTAAACTACCTTTGCCCAAGCTTTCGCCCCTCGCCCACACCCTCACCCACGCCCTCGCCCCACGCCCTTGCCCCTCGCCCTCGCCCCTCGCCCTCGCCCCTCGCCCTTGCCCCTCGCCCTTGCCCCTCGCCCTCGCCCCTCGCCCTTGTCCACGCCCTTGACCCTCGCCCACGCCCTTGCCCCTCGCCATCGCCCCTCGCCCTTGTCCACACCCTCGACCCTCGCCCACGCCCTCGTCCTCACCCTCGCCCCTAGCCCGTCTCCCCTAGCCCGTCTGCCCGAGCTCTCGGTCGAGCTTCTGGAGCTATAAGGAGCTCGAAGGAGCTCCAGGTCGAGCTCAAGGAGCGCGACCAAGAGCTCTAGGAGATCGATGGAGCTCATGGTCGATCTTCATCGAGCTCGATGGGTGAGGGCATGAGCCAATGAGAAAGGGCAAGGGTAGTTTAGTATAAACGTAATAGAGAGCACTACATTTAAATATTTTAAGATTTTAGTGACTTTTTTTGAAACTTAAAAATATAAGTTTCAAATTCTTAAATTTTTCTGGGGGAGCACCCCAAAATATAATTTTCCAACTCTAATTTCTATCTTTTTTTAAAAACAAATTTTATATTATAAAACTTTACTTTTTTATTTTAATTGTTAATAGGCATCAATTTAAATGATAGCAATTCTATTCATTTAAAGTAAATTAACAAGAAAATTAAACCAAACAAAATAAAACATAAAGCAAAACTAGACCAAACCAAGTATGCCCAACCTAAGAAGACCCAACAATCTCTTCCTCTACTCTATTTGAGCCGATCAAGATAGGTCATTAGTTTAGATTTGAAAGTCACATGAAGTTCTCCCATGTTAACCCAGAAACCAATTCTTGTTATACACATGAGAAATATTTCTTTGAAATTTTGATTTTTCTAAAACTTAAATTGTATTTGTTAATTTTTTTGGACTCCTCTTTTTTTTTCCAAGTCATAATCTTTCCATTGATCTGGTAGTTACCTGAGAGTGGCTAAAATAAAAGTATAACTTTTACTTCCAACATATAAGTTCTTCATTGATCTATTTGATCCCTATAAATGATTAGAATAAAAGAGTCAATTTTACTTTCGATTCATCAACTCCCTCGTGATATGGCCAATTTTCATAAGTGATTGGAATAAAAGTGATATTAGCATGAGATTCTTTTAATAATCATTCTTATCTCGAAACAAATATTTGAGAAATCCAAATCAACCAACATCTATCTCTTTAGAAGAATTGATTAATAACAATATAGTTCTATGACTCACCTTAATTATACCGGCTATCTTCTCATTACAATGTGACTTTTGGATTGTAAGTGTAGATAACTTTCTTATGAAAATTGGATCTTCCACATGAATATTTCCATTTTTTTTGTAGTTCATAGTTAGTGCTTGTTATTTCTTGCAAGTCACTTTCTCAATCCAAACCAACCATAGATTATAAATCATCATTGAAATATTCCCTTTACCCCTTGATTTATCAAGCGACCCAAAGACTATTGATATTTATACATGACCCATATTATGTGAAATTCTAGTGGATAATAGGCTCATAAAAATATTCAATATATCTAAATGAAATGTTTGTCTTCAAATAAATACTCTGATGCCAAATAAACTTGATGTCTATCCTGATTAATCCATAGTCATCACACTTTTGCCCAACCTGACTAATCTACTATACCTAGGAAACTAAATCACATTCCAACCAAGATTCAAGTGACACATATGGTGGCTTTTATATCTTCCATATTCCCTTTTCTTAACTAATTTTGTCAAATAATAACTTAAAGATTTATATTTTATTTCTAGACATCTCCAATTAATTATTTTTCTTTCCTAAGAAATAATTTATTTGTCTGGACTAATAAAATATTTAATCACATAAAAATAATTAACTCGCTCTACTATCACTTATTGATGACTGATTGAAACATAGCTTAAAAACCAAAATAGTTTTTAAATAAATTCTATATCCAACAATGTGTTTATTAATTTTATATTATGATTTTAAATATTTTAAAATTATCTAGTTAACTTTACCAAAACACAATATAACACAAACCATTTTGGATTTTATAGGTATATTTTTCCAAAACATAAATTTTATTATGAATATATATATACATATACTATCTACATATATACAAATTCTATCTAATATATTATATATAGAAACAAATCTAAAATTTAACAAATCAAGACTGAACAATACACACACACACACATTCTGCTCAAAATAATAAAATTTATATACATCCACCCACAAACAATATCACACCTAACTAAAAGTCCATATTATAATAATTACAAGCTCACAATTAATAAATAAATTGTAATCTAAACATTCAAGTATTCTTTTGTATTTTCGGCATAATCCTAAGCACTCGAGCACCACACGAACACCAGCACATCCTCCACATAAACATTGCATGATTATCACATAAATGCCACTCAAATATAGAGCATGCTTTAATATACAAATGAAGATTAGAAGAATATCATATCACACATGTGGGCAACTCAATCCCAAAACAAGAATGTTACCCTATCCAAACCTTATAGAACTAGAAGGGGAAGGGGCATAATCCCCTTTCATCATGAAAATAAGATAGCCCACCCCATGGGTTTTTTTTTTCTTTTCCTGCATACCAGCCACCCACACAATCATGTGCAAGTCATGGAAGTCTCGTATACCATATCTTGCATGGAAACTATTCTTTGCATCTTGTTTATGTGTGACTAGCCATGCCTTTCATGGTAGTAGCCACACCATGGATGTTGTCATATCAGCAATCACAACCATGCCTATCATAGCTATCATGTCATGACAATTATGTTATTCTCTCCCAAAAAGAATGGATTGTTTCTTAATTTCCAAGAACACACACATGCCACTGACACCCGACATGTGCTCTCTATTTCTTTTTTTTTTCAAAACAAGTTTTATATTATAAAACTTTAACATTTTATTTTAATTGTTAATAGCACTTAATTTACATAAGAGCGCCCCTATTCATTTAAATTAAATTAATATGAAAATCAAACCAAACAAAATTAAATTTAAACAAAAACTAAATCAAACCGATTTGGCTAACCCAGGAAACCCATCAATCTTCCCATCTAATCTATTTGGGAATACCAAGACATGTCCTTGGTTTAAATTTAAAAGTCAAAGGGTAATTAATAAATCTTGAAACTAATTCTCATTCCTTACACGAAAAATAGTTTCTTTATAATTTAATTTTCCTTGAAAATCTAATTTTCCTTAAAAAAATAGATTTTCTTCATTAATTCCTCAATACTTCTCTTTTCCTTCTATGTCATAAGCTCCCTCTTGATTGATCTAATAGATCCTTGAAAATGTCTAAAGTAAAGGCATAACTTTTACTTGCAACTCATAAGTTCCTCCTTGATCCATCTTATCCCCAAAAGTAACTAGAATAAAAAATTAACTCTTACTGCCAATTCATCAGCTCTCTTCTAATCATCCCGAACACACACACACATATCAACAAACCTAAAATTGTACAACTACAAATCACCAATATATTTTCTACCCAAAACCAGCATAATATAATTGCAAACACAAACAAGTATTTTGCCCAAAAATAACAAAATGCATGATAATAATAAAACACACAGATTAAAACAATCCATTATCCATACACCAACTATTTGAAGACTGAAATGTAAAATGTAGTTGAAATAAATGAATAAATTAAGTTTGGAAGTTTATTTTCTAAATCCGATACTCCTCATATTCGATAAATTTTCAAGAACTCATGGACAATATGTACTGCATGATCACCACACGAACACCACACATATTTCGCAAGAATACCACACATCCTATGCACAAACACATCTACCACAAGTCCTACATGAATATTGCATATCCTCCTAACTTCCTCCATAAGTACCTTGTGTATAAAAGAAGATTAAAAAAAATGCTTTTTAAAAGACTCCCTTTTCCACTAAAAATTTGTTACAAATGGTTTTAGAAATCTTATGTAATTATTACAATAGACAAACCAAAAATAAGATGAAGGCTTTCATGTTTTGTAATAAGATGGACAACATGTACCATACCTAACAAAGTTGAAAGGATTTGCTAAAAATTTTTGTATATCACACGAGCCATGTGAGTTTCATTCCAAAAATCAATTTTTTTTCTTTTAAAACAATTTATATAATTGTTTTTAGAAAGATTAATGTTTGAATTTATTTAATGTTATTTCCACCTTTATTTAATGAGAGAACCTCTAACAATTCTCATTAAATTAATTGTAACATTAAATAAATATAATGCACATTAAATTCAAACATAATTTAAACAACAACAACAACAAAACTAGTTTTCCCAAACCCAAGTAGACCAAATAGTCAATCACCTCATATGCCTTATTTTTGCAGATTGAGATAGTTTAAATTATAAAAGTTATCATTGTAGAAAATTTTATTTATTTTGTAGACTCCAAAACATATTTTTGTTCCTCGTATGAAAATTTTTTTTCCCAAAAGTTAAATATATCCAAACAAAAATCCAAGACTTCTACATTTGTCTTCAGGTCATCAACTCGACAACTCCCCATTGATCAATCTAATTACTAGGATTGGCTAGAATAAAAGTCATATTATAAGTGATTATTTTGAGAATTTTTTTTATTCCAAACAAGCATATGAAAAATCTAGATCAATTATCTTCATTCTCTTTGAAAAAGAAAGTAAAAGCATCATAGTCTTACTGTTTTCCTTAGTCATACTGATTATCCCCCAATCACTAGGCAACTTTAGTATAAAAAGTATGAACTACTTTTCTATTGAAAGCGAATCATCCACACAAATATATCTGGCCAATATAGCTCAGAATTAATACTTATTATTCTTCTCTGAGCACTTATATGATCTGAACTAACCTTAACTTGTGTGACATAAAGGGAACTTATCATTTTACCCCTATCTATAATTAGTAACCTTTTGACTATGATAAATTTTTGAAATACCAAACATCCTCCATATCTTGTCATCACTCATCGTTACTATGATAAAAGTGTTAGACTTTCTTTAGATAAAAACTTTACTTCTATTTGAGAGAATCTCTCTTGAAGTGACATGCTTGGTCACAGTAGTAACACTTCATTATGGGGTTAGCCTATGAACTTTCTCTTAGATGAACACTATCTTCCATCTTCCAATGTGGATCTATGTTGTGTCTGCCTATGTTTGGGCTAGTCATCTATTTTAATTTAATGAGTGATTAGTTTAAATTTAAATTAATTTTGGGTATAACATTTATTGGGTTAGTTTTATTTTATTAAAATATGGAATGTTGGGGTGCTCTATAAATGTAGAGCACTCATAATATTTTTGTTAAATAAAAGAAATAAAAAAACATTTAAAAGTGATATTTTTGAGTGTGGTGGGTACCACGCTGGAAAATACAAGCACGACCCTATATTTCAAAATAAAGAAATGGGTTCTCATTGTTTTTCATATAAAAAAAAGGATGGTGGAAGGTTGTGTATAATTTATATAATTAGTGGGTTGTCCCATATTATGTGTAACTACACATAAAAACCCCATTTTTTGTGAGGTTTTCTAAAAACCTTACAGAAAGTTTATGTAAGGTTTTGAAGAGGAGGGGTAGCAAATCAAATTTTGTGGTTGGTACATTATTTTATGTGTGTTGCATGTTCAAAAAATAGAAGAAAAATAAGAAAGATTATGTTTTTCTTTAGTTTATTTTTTATAACTAATTTTGAGAGGAGGGAGAGTTTAATTTCCTGATTTATTATTTACATGAGGGGTTTACAAATGATGTGTGGTATTCACGTCATGTTCAAATGATGCTTGGGGGTGATTGTTCATGTAGTATGGACTTTTGTCTTTATTCTTGAATTTGTAAGTGCTCGGGGGTGATTGTTTTTAATTATATTTTGTATTTTATTCTTAAATTGGTGTATGGACTTTTAACCATTTTAATTTGTGTATTTTTGTTTCTTTTAATTATTATACTATTTTAGGGTAGAATACTTGTGCAAATATATAATTATTTTATGTCATTTTTGGGTAGAATATACATTGGGGATTTATTAATGTGGAATTTGGGATTTGTTATTATATATATATATATTATGTGATGATAATTGAAAATTTTAATTTTAAAATAATTAAAATCGAGCAGAATCTTTTTTAAGATTTTTGTGTTTTGTAAATTTAAAATTTAATTTAGGAAAATTAAAATTTGTCACAGTATTAATTTAAATTAAAATTGAATTTTAATTTAAAATGAATATAACATTTTTAAAAGCCAAAAAAAATTGTTTTGGTTCTAAGGCATTTTTATGATTTGAAATATAACTTAAAAAGTTTTAATTACAAGGAAATTAATTAAACTATTTGTTAGATAATGAAATAATCTCGAAATTATTCTTGATGTTTATGCTATATCTCTATTATTCACAACAAGTGCCATCAAAACAAGATGAATTAATTTTTTAAGTGGTTGAACATTTTTTATGTTTAGGCTTAGAGATCGAATTATTTATTTGAGAAAGAAAGAAATAATTAATTATAATTATTTAGAAAATAACATATAAAATTTTTGAGTTGTTGGATTGTCTAATAAAGTTAGTCATGATAGTGACTGCCCAGTTTATTAGTAGCCATGTCACTCTAAATCTTGATTGATTTGTAATGTTTATACAAGGAGACTTTAGACTAGTCATGATGTGTATTGATAAGACATCAAGTTTATTTTTCATTGAGGTATTTATATGGATACAAACATAGGATGTTGGTTAAATTATGGATATCCCAGAAATTTGAACTATCCATTGGGATATTGGATAGTTTGGTTCATATAGATTATCTTAGGAAAGGCTAAAAAGATGCTTGTCAATGGTTGCTGCATAAAGTGGGGGATAAAAAAAAATATTCCAAATATAGTTTCCAATCTAAGGTTGTATCAAATCAAGAGAAAGTGTCTCATGAGAAATTATAAGCACCAATTTTGAGCTACAAAAAAACCTGGATATGTATATTTTGATGGTCCACTTTCCATATAAAAGTAATCTTTGTTTACTATCCCCATGTCACCTAATAATGAGACAATTGATATAATTAGCAAGAGTCATATGACTGTGTTGTATTTATCTCCTCATTCTAGGAGATCAAGATTATTAAATTGATTTGAATTTCTCAAGAACTTATTATGAGACAAACATAACTTTTGAACGAATTATATTTCTAATACTACTTTTATTCTAATTTCTTGAAATTCAAATAGATCAAAAGAAGATTATGAATTAGAAGTAAAAGTTGACTTTTTTATTTTAGCTTCTCTCGGGGATCTATCAGAGGGAGCATATGACAAAGAAGAAATAAAATGAGTCTCAAATAATTAATGAAAAATTTTAATTTTTAGAATAAAATAAATTTTAATGGAAAATTAAAATTTCAGGAATTAATTTCTCATTGAGTAACTAGACTTAGATTTGTGGTAGTTGGCATGGTAGTGGTGCACGTATGACTTTGATGGCTACAACAATGTGGCATGATAGTCATGGTTGGCATGGCTACCATGGCTTTAATGGCTAGTGGTTACCAGGCATGGATGTCATCATGGCTTTCGAGGTGGCTGTTTGTGTGAAGAAGCCTGAGGGGGTGGCTGTGTGGTGTATGAAAAAGAAAAGACAACCTAGTTATAGGCTGTATGTATTTCACACTGAAAAAGAGTAGTCCCCCTTCCTCCTATTTTGACATTCTATAAGATTTGTTTAGATAGCACATCAATCCTATTTTGGGATTGGGTTTTCCCTGTGTGTGATATTCTTCTTCTATTATTTTTTGTATGTGAGGAGTTTCTTAGTGTTCATATGGTGTTCATGTAGAAAATATGTCGGTATTCATGCAGTGTTCAGGTGCTCAAGGCTATATTGGAAATACAAATGGATACTCATGTGTTTAGATTTAAATTCATTTGTTAAGTGTGGGCTTGTAATTATTATAATATGGATTGTTAATTGGGTATTGTATTATTTCTATGTGAATGTGTATATATTCTATCATTTTGGATAGAATATATATATATATTTGTGTGTGTGTGTGTGTGTTTGGTCAGATTTATATTCGTGTGTGTGTGTGTGTGTGTGTAGTTACATACATATTCTAGATATACTGTATTTGTAAAATTTAAAATGATTTGAATCCCTTGTGTTTTTGTAAAGTTAACTAGATAATTTAAAAGAGTTAAAATCACAAAATACAATTAATTAAGTCATTGTTGGATCGAGCATTCATTATAATACCCCTTTTAGTTTTCTAGTTACATCTCGGTCAATTCACCACAATTATGTATCAAAATTGCATCATATATCAATTCATCTCATAGTTTCATTAGTCCTTTTATGAGTGCATGATTCAGATTCTCAATATACTTTCTAGATATTGAGATTTGGAATACATTATGAATCATTGATAATCTCTAAGGCATAGATAATTGGTATCTCATGTCTCTAATTTGGTTGTAATTTCAAATGGTCCTAAAAATCTTCAAGACAAAAATCTCTTTCCTCATAAATGCCCATAGTTTTCTTTTTTTATCAGTATATGATTTCTATTTACCTTGGATGCTTTCATTTTTTTTTCAGATTAGATATACCATTTCGATAGTTTATTGAACTACACCTAGTCTTATTTCTATCATTTCTTTTACTTCATCCCAATGTATATGTGAATATATATTGTTCCCATATAATACTTCATATGAACTCATTCGAACTGAACTAGTTGTTCATTTCAGATTAGATCTATCATTTGTATTGAACTAGTTGTTCTTATCATAAGTAAATTCTTTAAATAGAATTGAATAATCCTAGCACACAATTAATCTTACAAAATGTAATTAAATAACTCTCACTTTGGTCATAATTGACCTGATTTTGATAGCCCATTTATTTTGATACCACAACACTAAAATGCACCATGAATCTCTGTTAGTTACTATTAGAATTAGAACCCCATGTAATCTGAAAATTTCATCTCAACTAACATTTTCTTTTTACTTGGTAGAAAAAAGAATTAATGTTCATTACTAATATCAAAGATTTTTTTATTATAGTTTTAGGTATGCCATCCATGGAGGTCTACTCTTGTTTCTATTCCAGTATAGAAATGACTCTAATAACATTGGTGACTTTTGATGCTCTACTTTAGTTTGTCAACAAGTTACGCATTCAATTCTAAAATTTCATATTTTCCCATTGATATATTTTTCCACTGGTTTATTATCTTCAAGTCTGGATATGCCTTTTTAGTTTCGAGTTGAGGTGATTAGGAAGTCATATGAGCTTCTTACAATATCTCATATTGAGTTTCAAGGTTATATGACACACAAAATCTATCTTTGTATAATGGCATGTCATGCTGTGAAAAATAAAATTAATTATACCCCCCTATTTTTTTCTCTACCTCACTAATTATTCATTTTCTAGTTGTTCTTATTTTATTATTTTTGATAATGATAAATTAACTATAGTTTTAGATAGTATGTAGTTTCTCTTCTCCGTAAGTTTTAAAAATCTGTCATCAATTATTCTTACAATCATTGTTGATTGTAATAATCTAAATACTAATATCATATTTAGAATAATACTTTAAGATTGTAATGTACATTTCCATATTCTAATTTGGTTTTTTTTACTTTCATTTTTTTATATAGCATTTTACTGACATTTAGAATATTCTTATGTCACTCAATTAGTATTTTTCTACTCATAATCTCTTTCACAAGTTTTAACATTCTAAAGTCATTCTCCCAAACTCATTCTTACACATATCCTCGCTCACAACAATGGTAGTTCATATAAAATATTTATTTAATTTAACCTTCTATTTTAGTTGAATTTCACTTTCCTTGAGGATTTGTGTAACTTTTTTGTCATCTAACCACCCTTGTTGTCTTTTTCTCTTCTCATTGTTATTTCTCATTGTCTAAGAATCACAATCTAACTCAAAATTCTTAAAATCTCTATTTTTTTTTTATAAAATTTGAAGTGGAGAACAAAGTCAACTTGTATGTAGTTTTGTCTATCAAAGATGCAGATGCAGTTCATGAATTGAAGAATTATCTGCAGAGCTTTGGTGATGTTATACATGTGGAAGATATGATAAACCTATGCAGAAGCATGTGGGAAGCTATGATTGTGGCTATTAACATGCTAGAAAGCATGATAGTTCATCCAACAACAAGAGTTGAGGTATTAGATATCACCATTTTTGTTTGCAAGGGTGAAAAATTTTATGCTCTTCAACGAAAGTGCGCATAGACATTTCCCAATGAAAATTGCTCAGGTCATGCACATGGTTTTATTGAGAATAGTAGCAAGCATTACTACTAGTGCAAGCCCATTTAATCTCATTCAAAAATGCTAGCCTAATGGTGTGATTGCTAGATCTATATGTGCTAAAATCTATTTTATTATCATGAATGTTTATTTAATTTCATTTCTAATAAAATTCTATTATATACATAAATTTTGTTTGCATTTAAATAAATGCATGTATGCTTTTTATTCTACAAGTAGATAATTTGATGTGTAGAGTTTAACTTATACATAGAAGATCAAACCATCTGTTATTATTGAATTTAAGTTATTTGTTCATAATCTATTTGGAGTTGAAAATATTATTGGTAAGATTATAGCATAAAATTTCAGTAAGATGTATTATTGTGAGGAAAGAAAAAGTTTCAACTTTTTGTGCTAGTGCACATGTTTATATTGAGCAGCACCAATTTGAGGTAATTATTTTATACTTGCACAAAATAATTAATTTCTCATTATTATTATTATGAAGAATATCACTGTTAATCTCGAAATAAATAATAAGCACATATAATTATTATTGGTTATTTTGATTTATATAGAGTAAGATTTAAATATACATCAATAACGTCTAAGAGTTAGATGATTTCATTAATTGTATCATGATTTTTAATTATTAATAGAATCCATATCATATAAAATTGAATTGATAATACCTACTTGAGAATACTTATAAGTTTTGATTATGTCCAATCTTATAAGTGGATAATAATTTAACATATCAAATACGTTAAGTAGAAGATCTCAACGAATTTATTAGATATTAATTGAATAAAATTATCATCGATTTTATTTAATTGATATGTATTTGTAATCTTGCATTGAGAAATAATTAAGTATTTAATAAAAAAAAGATATGAATGATATTTCAAAAAAGAGATTAAGTGTAATTATAATTTATTTGGTGGAATGGATTTTAATTAATATAAATAAGTCGTTTATTTACATTGGGAGCTCAAAATTTGAAAAAATTATGTTTTGAGATGTTTTCCCAGAAATTTTTAAGATTTAGAAACTAAAATTTTTATATTTTTAAAAAAGTCACAAAATTAAAATTAAATTAAAAATATGTGCACCCAAATTCATAAGTACCAAGCTACCCTCGCCCTTACCCACGCCCCTTGCTCGATGCCGAGCTCCTAGAGCTCAACCAAGAGCTTCATCGAGCTCATCGTCGAGCTCTAGGATTTCAGTGGAGCACTCGGTCGAGCTCCTGGAGCTCGATGAAACTTAACACCGAACTCTTGGATCTCGATGAAGCTCTACGCTGAGCTCTTGGAGCTCGACCGAGAGCACCATAAGCTAGTCGTTGAGCTCTAGGAACTCGACATTACTCTCGGTCGAGCTCCTAGAGCTCGAAGGAGCTCTATGCTGAGCTCCTGGAGCTCGACCAAGAGCTCCATAGAGCTCGTTGTCCAACTCCAATGGCTTGACGTTGTTCTTGGTCGAGCTCTTGGTGCTCGGCTTCGAGCTCCTTCAAGCTCCAGGAGCTCGTCGTCGAGCTCCTGCATCTCGATGTCGAGAAAGGGCGAGGGGCGAGGGCGTGGGCAGAGCGAGGGGTGAGGGTAGCTTAGTACTTATGAATTTGGGTGCATTTATTTTTATTTTATCTTTAGTTTTGTGAATTTAAAAAAAAATAAAAATTTTAGTTTCTAAATTTTAAAAATGGTTAGTAAACACACCAAAACATAATTCTCCCTCAAAATTTTATTTAAAATTTTATGTCCCTTCCATAGCCTTCACTTGAGACATAATTGATAATTTGATAAAATAAATTATTATTTTATTTTGTTAAAGTTTCAAATCACTTTGCGTGATTTAGAAAAAATATATATATAAAAATAAAAGGAAAGAACAAAAAGAATCACGCATGATTCTTCTTCTACCTTTAGGTTTTGTTTTTATTATAACTAATGATTGATTATAGTCAAGATAGAAGAAGGGAAGAAGACAGTTTTCTCTTACTTGGCATAGAGAAATATGATAGAAGATTAAAATAACAAATCAACTTGATAGAAGTGAAATTGATTCGGCAATAAAAATGTATGATTTTTTCTCAAAGTTTATGGTAATCAATAAATTGCTCTCATATAATAATGTATGCATTCAATAAATTGCTCTAGTAGTTAGCCAACTTCGTTTATGATGTATCGTGGCTTCTCAAAGTCTTTGTTCCAATTGAAAACCACAATGATGAAGAAGAAGACCTCATCCCCCCCATGAATAAATGTGGATAAGGCATATCTTTTTTTGAGAGAGAATATAGAGTCAATTTATTCATGTGAATAATATATCATTGATGTTGTTGGAACTATTTTATACTAAAATTCATTCATAATTATTTTCTTAATTTGTATTTTTTATTATTTTAATAGTAAGTTTTTTTATTTAGCTAAATTGTAAAAAATATATTTGCCATTTATTCTGCTTATAGATGATTTACTGCATAAATATTAGCTTTACATTTAAGATCAAATCATCAGTACTCATTAAATATAAGTTTATTATTTACAATCTAGATAGAATTGGACACCCTATTAGTAAGATTATAGTACTATATTTCAATGAGACTGTCTTGACTATGGTAAATGATAAAAATTTAAAATTCTAGTATTTGTACATTTGCGTGTGTTAAATGAGGCCAAAATGATGTTACTTTTTTGTATTGACTTGTAAAATAAAATGCATCAGAGTTATTATAAGCATTGTTATTATTAATTTTTAGATAGTTATTATTTGCATATATTTGTTAATAGTTATTTTGATTCATAAATGGTAAAGTCTAGAAATATATTTAATAACTAAATTAGACACCTTTATCAATCATATGGTGAATATTAATTATTGATAGAATTTATGTCCAGTCAAAAAAATTGTTGAAACTCCCTTTGAGAAATCTGATAATCTTTATTATTGTCAAACCCTACAAGGTGGATTTTAATTTGACAATTCAAATAAGTTAAGTAGAAAGTATTTAAAAAATAACTAGAGGTTAATTAAATTAGATTGTTAATAATTTAATTTAATCAATGGTATTTGTAATTATTTATGGAGAGTTTAATTTGTGATAAGAAACAAAAGACAGTGTATTTTAAATAAGTAAGAAAGTGCAATTATAATTTTGTAGTTATATGAATTATAATTAATATAAATTATTATTCAAAATATTTTATATTGAAAGAATGTGATCTTATTTGAGTCGAGGACCCTTCCATAGCCTTATCTAGGAGCAATGAAAGAAATATTATATTTTTTGTTTGTTTAAAATATATGTATATACATAATTAGAATAATTAATTAAATTATAATCCAATTAATTTGATTTGGCTATTAAATCAAATTAATTTTATTTGCCTTAAATTAATTGTAATTATGAATATTTATAATAAATAAATTCTGATTCTTAAATATTTTTAGAAACCGAATGGATTGATAAAAATATAAATTAATATTTAGTTTTAATTTTAATAATATAAAAGAATTGACATCGGGTTGACGATGCTAATCCATTATAGCATCATTGTGTTTGTTGCATCATTCTGGAGTTGTGGATATATCACATATGGGAGAAGCCCATCTAGCTGAACCGGGCTTAATGTATGTTTCTTCTCGTAGTATTTATAAAATGAAATTATAATAAAATAATCTCAATCCATAAGCAATATTGACTTATTTTCGAGCTGCATAGCCACTAACAATGGTATCGAAGAGAGTTATCATGATATTTGTGTGTGAATGAGTTGGTTTTTAAATTATATTTAAGAATATGTAATTGACTAACCTAAATAGATACAATTTATCCTTTGTTTCCCAAGTTAAATAACCCAACAATGCTTGTGAAATGTGATGTTGATTTCTTTTGATTATGGCTTGTATTTTGCAATGATTTTATGTGTTTATTGCACACAAAATTGTAAGTTTTAGGGGGCGTTTGTTTTTTTTTATTCAAAGATTAATAGAATTTTTTTTGAGCTTAATGCAAAATGGTACTTAATAACATTAAGTATTAAGTTGTCTATTTTTTTAAAATTTTATTTCTATGAAGAAGTTAGTTGTTTGTTTTTTACATATTAAAAATTAACATTTTAACAGCTTAAAATATTAAGAAATTTTAACTACAATATATTCAAATATTTAAAGAAATCATATTTGATATCAATATTATAATGGATATTACTTATTATTCATTATAGTTATCCTATAATTATTTATATTGCATTTACCTGTGTGATTTTTTTTTCTTATTTATATAGAATAGAATGTGATATTTCTGCATAATAAAAATTTGGAAGATATTGTTTTTGTGCGATGCTAATATACTCATGCAATGGTATCAAAATTTGGAAGAAATTGTTTTGCAGAAATTGTTTATATTGCATTTTACCTGTACAAACTGGAAATGAACATGCTGGTTAAGGTATCAAAATTAAAAAAAATCTAATTAAAATTTCAAATATAGAGAGGAAAAATGGAGAAGAATTTGTGATGTTATATGCATTTTAACCTAGAGATAGAGATAAATATTAAAAAATAATTTACATGTAGATATTTGAATATTTGAGGGAGTCGTGAAAACTAAATGCAAGTGAGCTGAGGGAACAGTGGCTGAGTTGGGTAGCTCCATTGTGTTTCAGTCAAGAAAATGGAGTGGATATGAGAGAGAACATTTTTGAACAGAATGCGAGATAATTTTTTTCGTCTATGAACGAGAGCTCAAAAAATGTTGGATCGAGCATTTTTTGATCCAGCATTTTTCGGATGGCTTTTTCTGAGTAGAAAAAGGCAAAAAATATTACTTAACACTTTAAAGCATTTTAGAATAAATTTAAGTGAAAAGCTTAAAAAATATAATCAATTTCGACTTAATGCAGAAACTGATTTATTCTACAATGATAGTTGTTGAGATGATGGTTGACATGACATGGGTGACATAGGTGGCTGGCATGGCTGTTAGAGGTAATTGTAGTGGCTAATGAAATTATTTATGAAAGCAATATTGGCCAATGGTAGTGCAGATAAAATTTTTAGTTGTCGTCGAAAGTGATTATGGAAGCAACCATGAAAAAGGACAGCATCAATAACATTTTCAATTGTCGGTGATGGCGATTGTGTAAGGAACCATGGCCTATGGCAGTATCGTTAACATTTTTAGTTCATGACAATGGTGACTGTGGAAGCATCCCTACCAACGACAACACCAATGATATTTTTAGTTGCCGGTGATGATGATTGTGGAAGTAGACATGACCAATGATAAGATAGGTGATATTTTTAATTTTCAATTATAGTGACTATGGAAGTAATCCTGACCAATAGCAGTGCCAATGACATTTTCAGTTACCGATGATAGTGACTGTAAAAGTCGTCAATGCCAACAATAGTACCAGTGAAATTTTTAGTTGTCGATAATGGTGAGTGTAGAAATAGCCATGGCCAATGGCAGCACCGATGCTATTTTTAGTTGCCAATGATGGTGACTATGGAAGCATGTATAACCAATGAAAATGCCAATAACATTTTTTAGTTTCCAACAATTATAATTATGGAAGTAGCCATGACCAATAACAACACCAATGACATTTATAGTTGATGGTTACAATCACTATATAGAATATCATTGCCAATCAACATATAAAAGATTATATTTAAAGCCGGCAGTAATATATATGGTGGTTGACTTAGCCAATGGTGGAAGCATCTAGGGATAGTGGAACTCATGATGGCAGACACCGACAATGATTGAGTACACAGTCATAATTCTAAATGTTTCAAAAAAAAGGGGTAGATCTTTGTTACTATGGACACTACAACAATCATATGCAACTAAACTGAGTAGATTTTCTCATTTTAAGGAACTTTCTATATGTTAGCTATCCTATAACCTACATAGCTAGGGTGTTTGACACATGGATATGCATGATACTTAGTCATCATATATTTGTAGTAAGGTAGCATTTGTGGCATAGTAGTATTTGTGGCATGGTAGTATTTCTAGAATAGTTTTGTGTGTTGCATCAAATTGTAAATATTTATTTATTTATTTATTTAGGCCAAAAGAAATGCACATTTTTCAAATTAAGAAAACTTGGATTTTAAAAATATCTAAGTGGGTGAGGGAGTCCATTAAGTGAATCTCATGGTATCCATCGCTGGTTTGAAAGTTATGCAAGTTAGTTATTGTATTGGCCTTTGGTGCATTCTCTATATTAGACTAACTGACTTGTAGATATACTTAGCACAAACACCATAAGGTAATTTTATGGATTGGTTAAATGAATTACTTCTCTATCTAAAGGATTCATTTGAGAATTAATTGATTTAGAATTAAGACATAGTTTACACTTAGCTATAAATAATAATATTCTCTCTATTTGAGTCACTATTATTATTTATAAGACCAAAGATGAGTCATCAATTTAATCTTGTTTGGTACAACTGCTGCCTAGATCGCGAGATTAATAGTAATTAACATGTCTGAATAAATAATGAATAGTTGATATCCTCTCATTGAAGCATACTATTTAAGTGTATTAGATAGATGAAAATTCATTAAAAAAGCTTTTGAGAGAACATTTCTTGTTTAGAATTCAAACTAATAAAGCTCATTATAAAAATGTTTTTAGAAAATTGTCTTTCAACTCAATTGTCCTCATTCACAAAGGGAATAAACTAGTTGGAACCAATTATATTGAGTGGAAGAGAAATCTTAATATTGTCCTGACTTTTGAAAACAACAAATTTATACTTATGTAGTTATGCATGCCTAGATAAACCTCAATAAGAGGTGACCAATGAGGAATCTAAGCCTTATAAGAAATGGATGAAAGTTGATGAGATATGTAAATGTTGTATTCTAGTTTCTATGTCAAATATAGTCCAACATCAATATTAGCCTATGGCTACTTCCTATGACATGTTGTTTAATCTCAAAAAAATATTCAGAAATCACACTCATTCTACTAGGCAAAAAGTCATGAGAGATTTGATAAACATTACAATAACAAAAAATACCCTTGTGAGAGATCATGTTCTCAAAATAATTAGTCTTCTGAATAAACTAGAGATCTTTAGAGCTAGGATTGATGTGGACTCTCAGATTGATATTATTATTCAATCACTACCAAACTCATATAAGCAATTCTGTCTGAATTTCAATAAGAATTAACCTTATTAAAATTTAGTACAATTACTTAAGAAATTGGTGTTGACTAAAAGTATTATCAGAAAATCATCTCGAGCATTTGTAGCTAAAATAACTTTTTCTAAACCAAAAAGAAAGTAGAAGAAAAAATTTTAGAACACGCTCAAGTCCCATCAATAGCTCATAAGACACATGTGGAAACTAAAAAACCAAAAGAAAAATCATTTTTTTTCACTACAAGTAGTCAAGATATCAGATGGAGTAGTATCCTATTTATTTCAGTAGGGTGAACAATTAAGATAAGTCTCAATGACTAGTTATTGAAACATATTTAACAGTAGTATCTATGGGTACCTGGTGTGTGGGTATGAGTGCTAATAATCATATCTATAATTCTTTGCAATGATTTTGGGAAACCAAACAACTAGTAATGACAAGATTGATCTTCACAAAAAATACAATACCAAGATGATAGCTATTACAGTGGGATTTTGCATACTTTAGTTGAAGAAAAATAATATTTTAATTTTAAGAGATTATCTTTATGTACTTTCAATAAAGAGAAAATTAATATCAGTTTCTAGTTTCGTTAGAGATGGATTCTCCTTTTTATCCAATAATTTGGTAATAATTTACTTAAATAAAAAAATTATGCCTTGGGGGACAACCTTCATGTTGTGAAAATACAATCTACTCTACTACAATAATGTAGGTCAAATAGTATTAACTATTTATCGCATAAAAGAAAATATTCTTCTGATATAAATTAGACAAATCTCTGGTATTTAAACATAGGTCATATAAATCTAAAATAGATTTTGAGTCTGATTAAAGATGGACACTTAGATTCATTGAAAGTGGATACACTTGTAGTATGTGAGTCATGCTTAGAAGGAAATATGATCAAATTGCCATTTGTGGCCAAAGGCTATAGAGCCCAAGAGTCATTGTAATTGGTTCATCTTAATTTATGTGGACTCATGATAATCCAAGCAAGAGATGATTTTGAGTACTTCATAACTTTTATTAATAATTATACAATATATTGATATATTTGTTTGAAGCATCAGAAGTTTGATATCTTTAATAAAATTCAAAGAGTATAGGATAGAAATGAAGAAACATCATAATAAATATCTCAAAACATTATGATTTGATCGTGGTGTTGAGTACCTCTCTGGAGAGGTTGGAAACTACTTGTTAGATTAAGCAATCACATCCCAATTGATCGCACCTAGCACTTTGCAATAGAATGATGTAACAAAAAGAAAGAATATGACTCTTATCGACATAATAAGATCATTGATGAGTTATTCAAATATGTCTGATTCCTTATGTGGATATTAGATATGTATTAGAAATAGTAGTCTATGTTTTGAACTTAGTTCCATCTAAGATAGTATCTACAACTCCAACTGAATTATGGACTAGGCATAAGGTCAATTTAAAATATATTCATTTTTGGGGTTTCCCAACACATGTGCTAAAAGGGAAAACAAATAAGCTAGAAATTAAAATAAAAGTTTGTTTCTTTGTGGGATACCATTGAGGAATAAAAGATGATTTGTTTTATAGCCCAAAGGATTAGAAGGTCATTGTTAGTGCCAATGCATGATTTCTAGAACAAAACTATATGGTAAATTATAAACCTAAAAGTAGAATTATTCTAGAGATATTAAGAGGAGATATGTCATTCTACTCCAAGTATGGTAGGAATACTATAAGGTGACATCTCCAATGTCTCATTATCTTATTATAATGAGAGAAATATTAGTGATAATATTAATATTTAACCTTGTGAGTCCATCAGTGATATGCTAGTAGTACAGCCAGAGGGCAGTGATCAATATGATTCACATGGCTTGAAATCTATATAGCATGTTACTAAAAATATATAATCAAGAGGAGTACCTTATCATGGTGGGAGGATTGTCCATCAACCCACATGATATACACTCTTGGGAGCATCTAATTATAGAATTCCTGACGAGCTAGATATTGATCCTGAAAAATATGATAAAGTACTTCAAAATAATAATGTAGAATGCTAACAAAGAGTTATGGAATCAAAAATACAATCAATATAGTCCAACCATGTCTGGATCTTATAGGATTACTTGAGGGGATAAAATCCATAAATTGTAGGTGGATCTATAAGAAACATAGAGGGGTTGATGGAAATATTAAGACTTATAAATTTAGACTTCTTGCAAAAGGCATTACTCAAAAAGAAGAAATCAATTATAAAGAAATATTTTTGTTGGTAGCCATGTTTAAGTCAATCCATATTATCTAGTCTATTGCAACTTATTATTATGATGAGATTTGAAAAATGCATATAAAGATTACATTTTTCAATGAACATCTTGAAGAGTATATCTATATGATATAGCTAGATGATTTCATAGAGAAATGACAATAACACATATTATATAAGTTGAATAAGTCGATTTATGGACTAAAATAGGCATCTAGGTCTTGGAATACTCATTTTGATCATGTCATTCAGTCATGTGACTTTGATAATATCAAGATGAGTATTATGTATATATAAAAAGAGATGATAACAATATGATATTCTTGATATTGTATATTGATAATGTCATACTCAGTGACAATGATATGAGCTTATTATCTTCGATTAAGGTCTAGTTATCCAATCAATTTGATATGATAGACTTAAAAAAGCTACTCATAATCTTGGGATCAAGATTTACTAAGATCATAAGTGAAGAATTTTGGGCTTATTTCAAGCTATTTATATAAATCAATTATTGATTCGATTTGACATACAAATTTCTAAGAAAGATTTTCTTTATTTTAGACTTAGAAAGGCTTTATCAAAGAAAAAATATCTTGAAATACTCTAAAAGATATAGAAAATGAAGTTAGTTCCTTATGCATTTGCAATAAGAAGCCTCATGTATGTGATACTTTGTATTAGACCTATTATCTATTATGTTGTTTGGATGGAAAGTAGATATCAATCTAATATAGGGCAAGAGTATTGGATAGTAGTGAAACATAAAATCAATTACCAGATAAGAACTAGAGATTATATGTTAGTATATCACATAGAAATCCTTGTATCTATAAAGTATATAGACTCACATTTCCATTTAAATGAGGATTTGAGAAAATCTACCTGGGGTATTTTCCTTGGGAAGTAGAGCGATAAATTGGAAAAGTATCAAATAATCTTGTATTAATGATTTCACAATGAAAGCCGAGTATGTGGCAACTTTGGAAGCAACTAAGGAGGTTGTGTGGCTCAGCAACTTTCTAATATATCTAGGGGTCATTCCTTCTATGCAATTGCTCATTATACTTTATTATGATAATAATGAAGCAGTTGCAAATTCAGAGAAACCTAGAATATAAAAAAGGGAAAACACATCAAGCACAAGTATAATCTAATAAAATACATTATGAAGACATAAGATGTGATGGTGATGAAAGTGGAATCAATAAATAACTTGGTGGATTCTTTTATGAAGAGCCTTCCAGCTAAAGTATTTGATAGATATGTGGAAGGGATGAGGGTTGGATATATGACATCATGACTTTAGTTTTGAATGAGAGATTATTATAATTAATTTATACTAAAAGATATTCATGATTATTTTCTTGATATATATCTTTTTGTTATTTTAATAAAAGATTTTTTTAATGAACTAACTTATAAAAAAAATACTTTTGTACTTTATAACTTGCTTGTAGATGATTCACAACATAGATATTAGCTTATGTACAAAATATTGAATTGCCATTGAGTTTATCTTGACTATGATGAATGATAAAATTCTAACTTCTAGCACTAGTATACTTGAGTGTATTGAACATGACCAATATAGTATAATTATTTTGTGCTGACTTGTAAAATAAAATATACCATAATTATTATAAGCACTATTACTTTTATGCTTGAAGTTATTATTTGCATATATTTGTTTATAGTTGTTTTGATTCATAAAAGATAGAGTTTGAAAATAGATTTAAAAATTCTATGAATTGGACAACTTTATCATTCATGTGGTGAATATTAATTATTGATTGAATTCATGTTCTATCACAAGAATTGATGATATCTCTTAAGGAAACTTATAAATTTTAATATTATCAAATCCTATTAGTGAATTTTAATTCGGTATTTCGAATTAATTAAATGAAAAGTATCAAGGAAATAATTAAAAGTTGATTGAATTTGATTGTCAATAATTTAATTCAATTAATGAGTATCTATAATTTTAATATTGAGGATTTAATTTGTAATAAGTAATAAAATACATAATGTATTTTTAATAAGTGAGTGTAATTATAATTCTATCGTGATATGAATTATCATTTGGGTTGAGATCACTTCCATAGCCTTGTCCATTAGCAATTAAAGAAGTCTCATATTTTTTGTTTGTTTTAAATATATGTATATAAGTAATTAGAATAATTAATTTAATTGTAATCCATATCCAAATAATTTGATTTAGCTATTAAATTAAATTTTTTTGCATTAAACTAATTGTAATTATGTATATATTTTAAATAAATAAATTCTTCTTAAATATTATAAGAAACCAAATGAATTGGTTAAAATGTAAATTAATGTTCAGTTTCAGTTTTAATAATATAAAAGGATAGACATAGGATCAATGATGTTAATCCACTATAGCATCATCATTTTTGTTGTGTCATTCTTGAGCTGTGAACATATGAGAGAAGCCCATTCAGTTGGGCCAATCTTAAAGTATGCTTCTTTCTATAATATTTACAAAATAAAATTACAACAAAACAATCTCAATCCATAAGCAATATTGACTTATTTTTCGAGATGCCAAACCTTTAACAAATATACCTAATACATCATAGAATCAAAGATACTAAAAAGTTAATATGATAATGCAAGATCTCGGTTAATAACATTACAAACATCTCTCGCAAACATCTAGCTCACGGCCTACACACAAACACAAATTTAAAAAATATTTTTTTTCACAACAAAACACCACAACAAGGTGATGATATGACAAAATAATAAAGAAAAATACAAACAAACACATATGACATATCTCAAGATGAACTTATTACACAAATCAAAACTAAAGCAGAGAATTAAAGAAGAAGAAAAAGTGTGTCATCAGTCAGATGGATAAGGAGTGTTGGAATCTAGAGAAAAAAGGAAGATTGATGAAGATAAAGGAAGGAAGTGGTGGGGAAAATGATAGAGAGGAGAGGGTGGGCTGGCGATAGAGTCGCAACCCCTAGGTCATCGCTAAATGATATTATGCTTCTTCTTTGGATATGACATATCTATTTCAATTAAATCGCAACTAAACTCACCCATTTTTCAATACATGATTTGGATTGGTTATAGAAATAAATTGGAAGTGTTTAAAATCTATTTTCATAAAAACATAGTTTATGAAAATTTCTAAATTTTGAAATTTTTATTTGGAACTTAAAATATATAAATTTCTTAAATTTATAATTAATTTAATGATTAAAAATCATTTTTTTTGTAAACTTACAAAATATGTAGTGGAGCTTTAAATTATAAAATTTTAAAATATTATTAAAATTTTTCTTAAGGTTCTAAATTCTCAATGCGTAATTGATGGTCATTATATTACGGTTCAATATTTGAAAACTTGCTTTCATCGTATAATTCATGGAATAAATCATCAATTCTAGAAAAATAAGTTATATTCCTTATTTTATTTCATTCTTGATAATTAATTTACATCTGTATAAGTTTATCATTATTCTTTTTTAACGTAACTAGTATTTCTCAAAGAAAATTAAAGGATAAATGATTCCTTTGTTTAATAATTCTTTGGATTGAATCATTAACTTGTTGAATTTTACGAAACTATATTATACAATTAAACTTTAATAAGACCTAATTGGAATTTTTCATTTTTAATTCTCACAAAATTACATCATTTTTTAATGTACAAATTGGCAATAATCTTACTTATTTAGTTATTCAAAACATATTTTCAACAAAAAGAAAATAACAATAAACATTATTCTTAACTACAAGGATATACAACAAATCAAAAACTATAGTTTTTAAAAATTAAAATAGCAGATAACGGGTTTCCTACTTACAATTCTATTTAAAAATAAAAAGTTTTTAGTATATATAAAATGTATGATTATTTTTAGAAAATTTATATCTTGGTGTCTAAATTCAAAAATGCAGGAATATGAATGTGCCCAACTTTACCTGTAAAATATTTTTGAAATAAAAATATTTGGGAATAATTCTCTCATCACTTATCATATTTTGCATAATTATACAACATTTATCAAAATTTGTAATTAATTATTAAAAGATTGTTGGTTGACCAACTCATATTTAATGATATTATTTCATTTGAAAAACAACATAATTAAAATACATGAGTAAGTGTTTTCAATGCAATTGAATTTTAAAATTTAGAAATATTTTCTATCAAATTTAAGATTTTTTTAAAGAATTTATGACTTAGTGTCACAATTCAAAATAATGAAGGCTTAATGCCGATGACTATACTTGATTGTGAAATAATTAGCTCATTTTTAAAGAGCTAGTTGGGCATTTGAAGTCTCCTCTTGCTACATTTTACACCTTTAAATTATATTTACATAATTTTTTGTTAGCTATTTTTTGAAAAAAGTTAATTGATATTTTATTAGTGTGTTATTATAGATAAAAATAACAAAATTGATAAATTTTATAAAAAAATAAATAATATACAAATACACAAATTGTAAAATAAATATAGTTAATAAAGATAATAAAAAATATATAAAGCTTACCAAATTTATCAACTTATACATTTATAAAGTTATAAATAATATGAAAACTATATTTTTTGATAAAAATTCAAAATGCTATAAATTTTTTAAAAATGTAACAAAAATTGGAAATTTTTATAAATATAATCTTGAAGATTTTTTATATATTTTTTATATTTTATGATGTTTTTTTCTATTTATATGTTTATAATTATTTTTAATTATATAGCTTTTTAATATTTATACTCATATATTGATATAATTTATTATTTTTATAAAATTTATATTTTATGACTATTACAACTTTTGGAACCTTATTTATACTGGAAGTTTTTTGTTTGTTATGAATATTTTTTAAATGTAACTTATTGTTTTAATTTTATGAGATGAGCTAATTGGGCGAATGAATATAATGGTCTTCTATTTTTTATTCTATATAGTAAATAATTTGGTGTATAAAGTTTGACTTATGAATGAAAACTCAAATTATTAGTTCTTAGAATTAATGATCATGTGCACTTGATAATAATAATTTTGATTCATAAAGAGTAAAATCGATAAATAGATTTAAAATATGAGTTGAATAACTATATTAGTTGCATGGAGAATATTAATTATTAATAGAATCAATATCATGTTAAAATGATTGATGATACCCTATTTAAGATACTTATAAGTTTTGATAATATCAAACCATATAAATGGATTTTAATCCGGCATATCAAATAAGTCTAATATAATGTCTCAAAAAAGTAATAAGATATTGATTAAATCAAATTATTAATAATTTAATTTAATCGATAAGTATATGTAATCTTAACATAAAATGATTATAAGTATTAAATGATAAATATCTATAATTAAAATTCAAATAAGTGATGAAGCACAATTATAATTCTATAACAGAACAAATTATAATTAGTATAAATAAAATTATTTAATTTACATTGGTAAATTAAAATCTCATTAATCTTTAGGTCACTTCCATATTATTAACTAGTATCATAAGTGATGGCTTCATAAATTGAGATAAAATATTTTGTTTATATATTATACACACACACTCACTCACTCACTCACTCAGAATGATTTTTTTATAATATATATATAATAAATAAACTTTAACTTATAAACTTTTAAATGAAGAACTATCGCATCATTAAATGTGATGTTACATGTACTTAATTTTTTTTAATAACAATTTGAGAAAGGTAAATACCCACCTATTCTTCCTTGAGTGATTATGCTTGGAGATAATAAACATGGAGTAGACTTATGGCGGAGTTACAAAAGGTATGTCTCCGACTTTAACAACATAAAAATCACCCAAAAACTAATAGATCGATTCTTTGCTCAATATCACAAATAAGGGTTAAGGCTCAACAAACACATCTATTGCTTTCTTAAGAGAAATGTTTATGAATCTAATAATTTTTTATGTTTTTAAAATTTTTTTAATTTTATAATGATGATAGTCATATATGATTTTTATAATCACATATATATTCATAATTATTTTGAGTTTATAATTTAATAATTTTTTGTTATTTTCATTCATGATATATATATATTATTTATTTATTTATTTTTATTTATTTACTTAAATTTCATGTTTGATTTTATAATTTTATAGTTTTATATTTTTTAGTTATTTTAAACTTGTAACTTGGTAAATTGTATTTCTTTAAGTTTTTTATAAGATAATAATTTGATAAATTTTATCATTTTAGTTATTTTATTAATCTTCACTAACTTTATGGGTATCATATTTCGTTGGAATTCTTGAAAGAGGGATAAAATAATCTCATATTAGTAAAAATAATCATTCCCATGTTTTTTTTTTTTGGAGAAATACTCATGTTTGATACAGATGTCCTTTATTATATTACTTATTTTCACATATGTTTCAATATAAAAGTTATCTTTGCTAGAAAATTGTAACAATATATTTGTTAAAATCCAAGATAGGAAGCTCTTTTTTTTTTTTGGTTGTTGCCTAGATTTTACATAGCAAACATGAGATTGTGAAGAATAATATTTATTTCATATATTTTTATTGTCAATATGTTTTATACATAATAAGTGTTATATTAGATATAAACTTAATATTCATTAAATTTTATATGTAAAGAACCTAACATTGACTATGTTCATGTTTATCATGTTAAATATATATAGTTTATAGTAGTTATATTTAGTGTATAAAAATTTGTTATGTACATCCAAACAATAGAGATTTAATATGTATATTTGTATTTATTAATATGTTCATTTGTACTTAAATAACATTAAGATTTTTTTTATTACAATTAAGTTTAATATATAATAAATTTAATTATATTTTGATCTAGTTTTATGTATTTATATATGAGCTAACAAAAACTTTTTTTGAATAAAATTGAGAGCATGCTATCAAAAAATCATACAAATCGATCACCTTATTTTTGAAATTGGGTGTCAAAAGGGTCATGTAGTAAAATCACCTTGTTTTTATATCTGATTATTTGTTTTTTCTATGTTTTCTTCTTTAAAAATTTTTAAATTTTAATAATTTTTATTTTTAAATATATATTAGAAAAATAATTATTTATTGCCTAACAAACTATATAATCATGTGGAATGTTGAGTGGAATAATCACTCAACATTGTTTTAAATATCAAATTAAAAAGTGGGGTAAGGATAGTTGAGCATGGAAAACATAATAGGTGAGAATGCACACCAATTCTCATTTATTTATGACTTAATCTCTTATTTCAAAATTAAGTAAAGTAATTGGATAGTAAATATATTGTTAGGAAAAATTAGAGATCAAAATAATAATAAATTGGTATCAAAACTTTTTTCATTCCCAAATCTATATTAATTAATTGTAGTAATTCCAAATTAAATCTTTCAAATATTTTTTTAATTTTCAAATTTTACCGAATACATATATGGAATTATAAAACAACATGCAAATAAAAATATATACATACAAACTATCTATGTATGCCATGGAATTTATATAGAGATTAACCAATTGAAATTTTATGGTTTTTTTACAATCACAATGCTAAAAGCACGACACGTAATATGCTCAAATTCTACCAAATATAAAAAATTAAATATATTGTCAAAAAATACACAAGCTTGAAATTAAAAATACCAAAACTACTGTCCAAATACAATTTTTAATTTTAATATTTACAAAATATAAATGTAAATGATATTACTTTAATTAATAGACATTTTCGTGCATAGTTCTATCCAAACTCTAGCATAAATATAACACATTCATATATTTTGTTTCATGCTTCACATCCTAGCACATCATGGATACTAAATTCAATAATCAACCAAAAGAAATTGAATCAAGCATACTCGTAATGAACAACGCCCAAACAAAAGATTTTTGTCATAGTCACTAGGAATATATGATGTAAAGAAATTAGAATTAAGAGTGACATGGAATATGATAATCCAACCAGCCACCAAACCACTCTCTTCATTCACTTTGTTGGACAATCCAATATCAATGACTAAGGCAATATTGCTCTATGTGGCAAAAGAGGCCACCTATCTTCCATGTCTATCTTCTCTCATCCTAGAGTCTCCTCTTTTCAAGTGTTAACACTCACTATAAAATTACCCTTAAGCCCCCTCCAAGAAAGATACTTCATTCTCTCTCCTAGTGAGTACCTAATGATGGTCTTGCCTATGATCTCTTTTTTTTTTTGGAACGAGAACACATAGAAAAGTTTATTTTTCTTTTCATCCCACAATCTGATTCATTATACTAAAAGTAATGATAGTTGTGGTCAAGACAATATATTGTTTACTTGAATATTGCTCATATGTGCATTGATATTAGCTTCATCCCGATACTTTAGATTAACTAGATATTAAATTAGCACCATTTTGTTCATATTGTTTTTTTTTGTATATCAATTATCAACTTTATTTTTTTTATATAAGATTCGTATTTATGATCACAAAAATATGATAAAATGTGCTTAATCTATTATTCGAACTCTAAGTACTAGCCCCCTGTGTGTTATTTTGTATTATTTTCATGATTTGTTGTTTTGAATTAAGCTTTAAATAAAAGAATTTCACCAAATTATGATTTTTATATAATTGAATGAATATAAGTTATGGACTTATGAATGACCCTCGAATAAAGATATTTTTTTTTATTTTGGTCATAAAGTACCTAGGGGGCCATCATTGAGATGAGCTCAATAATGATCACCACCTTATATGCCATGAGGTTATAGGGTTTTCTAATAATAATCTAATTTCTATTCTATTTTCAAACTTAATATGAATTGAATTATTTAAACATATATCATTTGAATTAAAATGGACAAACCTTAGGATCTAAGAATCTAAAATCTCAAATTATTTTTTCAACTAGAGTAGTGTTATCTCACTATTGAGTGATTGAATTACTAATACAATTCTTATGAGATTGATATATGGAGGAAAGTCCTCTTCATTAATTCTATGACTCATATACTTGTTAATTTTTGTTAAGAAGAGATAATGGCTAACAAGTTTTTAGAACACAATTTAATCAAAAAAAAAAAATAGGGAACATAAGTACATAATAAAGTCACAATAGTACACCCCATTTATTATGGGATGACCATGTTTAGCGATTGGAAATATGTTGATTGACATATAGAAAGCTGAATTGATACTTTATGTAGGCAAAGAGCATGTAAAAGTAAACCTATATCCAAGCCTATAGATTTCATATGATAATAAAGAAAATTGTTGGAGAATAAATAATTGTTTATGCACTACCAAAAGACAAAATATATTTTTTAGATGAAATAATTTTTTTAACAATTTTTGGCCCAAAGAAGAATAGAAAACAAATGAACTAGAGGCAATTCTAGATGAAGAAAAAATTAATATAGTTTTGGATGAAAAATTTAATTTTTAAATCTTAATATTTTTTTAAGTCACAACAATAGAAGAATCAAAGTCAAACTATGTTAAAGATATAAAAAGAAGAGGCTAAACAATCAAATTCCTAGTTGAAGAACATGGTGAATTAATAAATGAAACTTTTGATACTGCAAAAAAAACATAGGAGGAGGAAAGATGACAAATGAATGTTGATGTACTTGGAGAAAAAGACAAAATGAATACTATTATCACTAAACACCAAAAAAAATTAGAAACAAAAGTTGATATGCAGAAGAAAGTCATGACTCTTATCAAAGTTGTAACTATACAAGTGGGATCAATAAAAGAGGGAATCCATGCATGAGAAGAAGCCATGACTTTGATGAAACATAAGCTTAATGAAGAAGCTATGACTTATTTTATAACCATGATTATGAAAATCCCAAGTCATGAAGAAGCTTTTTTAATGAAGAAGCTTAATGTTCTAGAGAAAAAATATCAACATTGGAACTTCACAAAAAAAAAAACAAAGTCATTAATGAAGAGGAGTATACTCAATGATGTTGTGCCTATTCATAAAGTCACAACATTTACCTAAGAAAATCCCAAAGGAAGGCATTAATTAGATGTTCCCATCTCAAAAAAAAATTTGAAAGACTTGCAAAAGAGAAGGATTATATTGAGAAGATTGCTCAAACTATTGAAATTACCAATTGAAATAGAGATAATAAAATCAGTCTAGCTAAAGATGTTAAATGTAACACAGCATGGAAGTCAACCAAAATTTTATTTTTGTACAATGTGATTTAATTTATTTTATTTTTTATGTATATTTTTCACCTAAATATTTTTTCATATACCAAAAGAAGTCACATAACTCAAACCTAATCATGTTTTTTATCATGACAAATGAGTCTTGGTGCTCAAACCCAACCACAAGTAAACTCTTAAAGAAAAGTCATGACCATGCCAAAAGTCATGGCTATTTTTTTTCAATTATGACTAAAATCATTACCCTATAAAATACACTAACCCTTTTTTTTTTCAAAAAATCTTTTTCTCCACTACAAAAAAAATTCATCATGATACCATTTTCAAAGATTGAAGCTACAATAGAGCATGAAACTCTTATTATGAATCTAAGGAAGAGAAGATAGAAATCTGAAATGAGTCATGAGGTTAAAGGGAATCAACATAAAAAACCCACCTCTAAGACATCCTCCCAAGTCATGGTTCCTGAACCCATATTTTTGACCAAAAGTGGGAGAAGGTTAATGTCTACCTTAGCAGAAAGAGTTTTGTGGGTAAGCAATGATTTAAAAAATTCAACTACCCTTTTTAGCTAATGATAGATAAAATGAATCAGGTTAGATTTTGCACACACATAGAAAGGAAAAACATGATAACCATGCAAAAGTTTTACTCGAATCTTGAAGACATTCATGATAAGAGGTGTTATATACAAAGAATTTGAGTATTTTTTGACCGTGACTTTATAAATGAGGTATTTGTATTGTAGGAAGTTTTGGATGGTACGACCTTCAAAACTTTAAAGATACAGCCAAACTACAAGATCATCACCAAGTTATTGATGAATTGTAAAGAAAAGTTTCATCAAAAAGTACTTCTGGACACAGAGAGGAGAGAAACAATATAAAAGAATAAAGGTTGGTTATGATTTTTATGCACTATTTTGTAGCTAACTTTCAACCTCTCTAGTATCATGCAAGATAGGGTAATCTTACTGTTTTTCATAGTAAGAGATTATAAGATCCATCTAGTAAATATATTGGAGAAGTCAATTCTCAAATTTCAAGGAGGAAGTTGAGAAGTTGAAAATTCCTATTAAGATATATTTTTTTAGATGGCACTTAGTTAATTGATTCATTCTGATCAATAAAAGTCTAAAGAAGAAGGCCTATAGCCTGACATCTAAATGTGGCAACTACCCACAAGAAGAGATGAGTATTTACCTTATGCTTTACTATGAGGATTCCCGGGGAGTATGGCAGGAACACTTTCCTAATGTGAATATTCTAGATTACATGATAAAACAAGCCATGAAGCTTGAAAACCCTTTGAACTTTAAGATTTTGACTAATTTACCATGGATTAAGAGGCACGGAGCTCTCTTGAATATGTGGGAGATTTTGAAGGAATATAATGATGTCAGATTTAGAAACTTTCACTTCTTGGTGGATAGAGTTATTTTTCAAGTTGACGAGCTTATTGAGACAATTTTACAGTCTTGCAAGCCAAAGGTAAAAAGATTAGGAGCACTCACATCTATTTTTCCTTGTTACTAATCCTTTTGTGTGAATTTTTTCTATTTAGTAGGTTAGGTATCGTGATAGCATTGAGTTGATGTGATGGAGCAGTCTAGATCACCCAAGCATGTTACACTTTTTATCATTAAGTATGCTTGTTAGCACAAGATGTAGTATTGTAGGTACAGATTGTTGATGGAGGATACTGGATCTTCTTTGGTTCAGGTTGTAGTGTAGAGCGATGCTGAGTTGATGTTGAAGATTTGAATCTACAGAGTTTATTTTTTATTTTCTATTAGTTATCTCATGGTTATATGTTAGTCGTATATCTATTACGACCCCCATTTTTCTTTCATTGCATTTTTCTTTTAGGAATGGCTCATGTCAACCATATTGTTTTTGTGGCCCCCATTTCTAGAGCCCAGGGTGCTTAGGATTTAATGGGTTTGGCCTTTTAGCCACCCTTGCCTTATGTTTAACACTATGTGCATATATATATATAGAGGTGTATTTTAACAAAAAAACTTCTAAGGAGAAGAGTTCTTAGGCCTAATAATTTACATTTCCTTGATTAAAATGTTATGTCAAGTATTGAATATATAAATTATCAACATTCTTGTATATTTGTGATATTATTAGATAATGTCTAAGCATGAAAAGGGTAATAATTAGATAGATTTCATAATTTTGGAGTTTGGTTGATTTATATGAATAATATTGAAATCAATATATTTTTGGAGACATCTAGCTACTTGGTGATTTATGAATCATAGAGTAGTTTCAACATCAATTCTTGGTTGAAACACTACTTAATTAGTTGTGAAAGTCTTTGTATATCATGACTCTACCTCTACTATCTCATTAGCACATTTCTTTAACTATGCAACACAATATATGTGGATATGAAATTATCACGAAGTCATATTTATACTTATCTCATAATAATTAAATAGCAGTGATATTAATTTCATATCGAATTAATCAAGTATCCTAATGGTGCTAAGAAATGATGACAACTTCTTAAAGTGGTAACTTTATTTTTATAAAGGCTTTATATTCTTAATTTAGAACTATGATCTTTTCACCAAGTTGTCATTTTTTGAGCTTTAGAAAGTTACAAGTCAAAACTACTCAATTCAAAATAATGACAATTATCTTTACCATGACTTTTGGACACAAATCATTACAGAGAGTATTTACTCGAGTATGACCACTCCATTAGATCAAGACTCTTGTCCTCACAAGAAGGAAAAATCATTATTCTGAAGTATGGAATACTTACTAATGTTGTAGCTTTTTAAAGCACCATGGCCATATAAGATAATATAAAGATCAAGGTCAAAGCCTTAGTCATTCCAAGTGTCATGACCATATTATTCCTAGTGTCATGATGGATCATTCCCATTTTTATGGTCATTCTCAGCACAACAACCATTCCATTAGGCATATGAGGGATCATTCCCAAAATCATGTTCATTCCTAGTGTCATGATTTTGTTTTGTAAAGGTAATATACCTAAGTCAAAGATACTTCTCAATACCATGACTTCATGCTACTAAGATATTAACATGCATTCTAAAGTTGATGCTTATTTCAAGAGTCGCAATCTCAAACTCAAGAGATGAAGGCTAAAGTTAATGCATCTTCCAAAAGCCACAAATTTATACTTAAAAATGTAAAAATATCAAAGCATAAAAGAGGAAAGAAAATTTATTCAATGATCTTCTTCTCCATGCATCAAGATAAAGTCAAAGCATGGAAAATACCTTTATGAGTGATTTTCATACTCCCTAGGAAATTAAAGAACAAGTAAAAGATGTAAGACATAGGATAAACCTTAAAATTGGGGGGTACAACATTTATACTCCCACTTTCTAAGGTAGATTCAGAAAAATAAACCAACATAGCATATCATTAGGGCTTTGTCCAAAATTCTTGTGAGGGCTATCATTGAGAAACTGAGTTTCATGAGATTTATTCTCTTATACCTCATGAATATCTCCTGAATATCAATCTAAATTGAGATATAGGGTTGTATACTATTGATTTTTGTGATATATAAATAGATCTATGATTAATTTTTTTATTTGATTTATATTATGAAATGGAAATAAATAAATATGCTAATTAAATATAAAAAAATAAGGGATTGAACTTTCTGTGGGTTTGTGTGTGTTATCATGGTTGATGGTGATAGATAAATCATAAGGTTTACTCATACATACAACAGGAAGGAAGTAATAGCCCTTCCGACGAAGATGTGCGAGTCAATCTTTTTTGTTAAAACCAAATAATGAGGTATATTAATCATTGTGAATGTGACACTCATGAAGCCAAATGCATGAATGATTTTATATGTCACTCCAGTGTAAATATCTTAGAAGAAGTAGTTCTCAATTTATATGGATATTTAATAGAATATTATCATAAGGATTTGACCTTGAGGATGCGAGTCACATCATGACTATAAAGGATGATGATAACTAATCCATATCACATATATGAGTGTAGGGTGACTCACATAGAGGTAACAACCATTTGAGTTGTTTTCACTCATATGGTTCCCATCAGTGAGATTTAACAAAAGTATATATTAAATATGTGAGTATGATATTTATGAATTCAAAAATAAAAATGCTTATTAATCATATCAATTCATTATTTTTATGACGCATGAGGTTTAAGAATAAGAATATGAATACGAACCAATCATCAAGTATACTTGACAAGTTGTCTAAAAGGTATAATCTTGTTAATTAATATTGTGTAGAGATGATTTGTTGCTTTGGTGGTAAAGTATTGAGGGGATAGCTATGAGTGGATCATCATTATGATGAGCTCAATGGTGATACCTATATTTATGCTATTAAGGCAAAGGGTCATTCTACAATAATCCAACCATCATTCTATATCCATGCTCAATATAAATTATACTATTTGAATATGTATCATACAAATCAAGTGGACAAACCCTAAGATATGAAAGCCATTAAGGGAGCACATTTTATAATCATTATCCATTCCTAAAATCTTCATGTGAAGATATACTTAACAAGCTTCGATATAAGTTAAGAAGATCAAATTCCATTGTAGAAGAGAGGGAGAGATGATAGAAAGAGACTCAAGAAGTCACTAACTTAGTTATGTTCAAAGGAAATTTTTTATCATAAGTTTTAGTGACTAATATAGATGAAATTGAGGAAGCCAAAAAATATGATGAAAGGTTGTTGCAGAAGTTTTAATGGCTAATATAAAGATAGTTTAGATTGAGAATCTAGAAAAAGAATTTAAAAATATAGTCATGATTATGCTAGAAGAATGGTGAATAGTGAAGTTTTAGTGGCTGATAAAAAGAAAGTTGATGAGGAGAACCTTGAACAAAATATTGAAAAAGTTAAGATATTTCACAATAACAAAACAAGGGCAAAAACAAAGAAGATGTACTCCATCCCAACAATCCTTGTAGATGATGTTATCGTGATAATTACTTATCAACACCAAAAATCAATACTAAAAGTAAAACAAGGAAAGTGATCAAGAATTTTATGGAGAAGTTAATTTGGACAATAGAGATTTCTGATGACTAAGATAATCATCTATAGTCTAAATAAGAATATTAAATGTAGGACTACTTTAGAAGTAACCTAAGAGTTTTTTCCTTTACTTGATGAAGTGTCTTTATTATAAAGTAAACATTATGTTTATAAAGTTACACTTAAAACCCATACATAAAAGAATCATAGATTCAAACCAGGTATGATTTTGATTATTTAATTCCAAAGCCATAACTATTTTTCAGCATCATTACTTTGGTGTTACATAAATAGATGCCCCTTAGAAGCTTAAAGATGAAGTTATGTCCATGCTTAGTACTATGACATTGGCATTATAGAAATAAAAACATCATCAAAAACCAAATAGAAAAGCCATGATAGTGACCCATTGCCACAACTTTAAAGTAATAGCTTCATGTAGTGTCATGACTTTTATTAATCATGTCATGACTATGAATACCTAACCCTATAAATTCTCTAACAAAACTTTTTTTTTCTACGGAAACCATAACAAACCAACCCTAAATATATTAATCTCGTTGATTCAATGATGGAAGAGAGATAATCTTAAAAGAAAAGAGCCACGAGGAGAAAGGGAAGAAACAAAAATCTAGCACCATGAAAATTCCACCTGAAGTCATGGAACCCATGATGATTTTTATTTTAGAACTAGGGTAGTAATGGATGGGCCCATTTCTTCCAAAGAAAGGCTTTATTAGAAAAAAAGGATCCAATCTCTTCATTCATCCTTTTTGAGACATTATCAGGAAGAGGAAATGAGTATTGTTTTGCAAACATAGAGAACGGAATAATACTTATATTGTAAAACAATTCTATATCAATTTAGAGGATGGGCAAGAAGAAATGTATTATGTGAAATGTATTTGAGTGCACTTTGATAGGGAGGATAATAAATGAATTACTTGGATTCAAAGGAGACAAAAATAACATAGATTTTATATCACTTCACATGCAACTTGATTTTCTAGCTATCACTAGTTTCTTGATAGATAGAAAGGGTGCATGGAGGGTAACTTATAAGGGTGCATATAGATATTTAATATAGGGAGAACTTTTAGAGGTGAGTGAAGTTTGGTTATATTTTATATGCTTATTTTTATTTCTAATACTCAATGTCTTGGAGATCATTCCAAAGAAAGCAATCTTGCTATATTTCTCCTCATTGGTTATAGTTTTGATATTGGAAAGATTCAAGAAAAATTGATTCTTAGTTTCCTTGAGGATGAATTTTTTAGTCAATTGTTTCACCATTCCATGATTACCTTATTATGTGATATGTACAATAGTATCCCCCTAATATTATTGGGCATAAAAAAATAATTAAAGAAGATAGAATAGGAAAGAAGCCAATGCTTGAAAGGAATGATCGGCAAAAATTAGTAAAGAAAGACCAACCTTCACTAGAGCTGACATACAAGATACATAAAGAAGGGAAGGAAGATGATAATAGAATAGGCTCATATTGAGTATTTTTTAGCTGCACATAAAGGTATATTTTTTGATGTTTTTTTGTATTTTGGAAAATGTGTGCATGGATGTTGAAAAAAATAAGGAAAAGATGAAAATATGATATAAACCCTTTGTATAATATTTGTAGAATAAGGTGGAAATGAGATATAATGCGTGAAATAAATCTCAGACAAAAAAAGATATTTTTTTATCATGAACCAAGAAAAGTTTGAAGACAAGATCTACAAACTCTTAGAAGAGAGGATGAAGTGGGAAGAGATATAATTAAATGCTATAGCTAAATCATTTGTGATACTATATGATGCCGTCACAATAGAATGAAAAAAATAGTGGTAAAAAAGAAGTAGCAAAATGGAAATGACATACTATGCCATGAGAATCAATGGATAGAAAAATTGTGAAAATGCAGTGCGAATGAAAAAACTTATATTTTGCAATGGCATCATTTGAGGATGCGAAAACTTATATTCTTGGCTAAAACTCCACTTAATTAGTAATGATAATCTTTCTGTGTTATGACTTTACCGCCTTTTTAGAGCAATTTTTCATCTATATAACATATTTTTTATGGCTACGAAATTATCATGAAATCACAATCATATATATTTTATAACAATTAATTGGCTATGACATTCATTTCATATCATAATCAAGTATCTCACTAGTGTTAAAAGTCTTGATCATTTTCTATCACTATAACTTTATCTTTACCAAGACTTTGTATTCTTGTAAGGGCTGTCATTGAGAATCCAAGTTTCATAAGACTTCTCTATATACCTTATGAATGTCTTTCGAATGTTAATGTTGGGCAATTACACTTCCACAGTTGTGATTTTAAGATACATAAGAAGAAATAACAATAAAAACAACAAATGATATATATCCAATCCACAATCCAATCATGAGAGAATAAAAACAAAAATCAAAAACCACAACAGAAATGCACGAAATAATGTGGTTCAATAGTCGCTCAGTATGACTAGCTACATCCACTAGAAAATACTTATGCATTATAGATTAAACCAAATTAGAAGTCTTACAGTATGTGCAGTGCAGAAACAGTCACGATAAATTGTGCAAAGAGAGAGAGAGAGAAGATGAATAATTCCAGATCACAAAAATAGTAACCCGAAAAAATAAAAAATAAAATATTTTATATTAAAACTTTCTCGCTTCAATTAACCAGAGTGGGTCGGATTATAGGATGGATCAGGCTCTGCTCCAAAAATTTCTTCAGCCCATGGACCAGATAGTGGGACCTCTATTATTGTGCAACTGCTACATTTCTAGCCTCTTAATATTTCTTTTCCTGCACTTACACAAAAATATTAAAATAGAAATATTTGGTCATACAAACATATTATCAAAACAAACTATATACAACAGTTTGGCTAAATTGAGGTATAGAATTATGTACTTATGATTTTTTTGATCTATAGATGGTTTTGTAATTAATTATTTTGTTTGATTTATGTTGTGCAATAGGAATAGATAGATATGGTGATAAAAAAGAATTGGAATTAGGGATTTAACTATTAGTGGGTTTGTGTGTGTTGTTATGATGGATAGTAATAGGTAAATCATAAGGCTTATTTTCTCATAAGATACGAAGCAAGTGATAGCTCTTTTGACCAAGATGCAAACCTATATGTTAAAACCTAATATTGTGGCATATTAATCATTGTGAGTATGACGCTCATAAAATTGAAAGTATAAATGATTTTGCATATCACTATATTGTACATTTCTTAGAAGAACTCATTCTTGATTGATATGGATATTTAATAAAATATTCTCCAATGAATTTACCTTTAGTGTGATAATCCCATCATAACTATGGAAGAAGATGCTAAGTAATTCATATGATATGCTTGAGTGTAAGTTTCACAAGGTGGTGATAGTCCTTTGGGTCATATTATTTTGCATGGTTCCTACTAGTGAGACTTGAGATAACTTATGTTTATTGTGAGAGTATAATGATGCTTATAAAGCCAAAAGTATAAATATTTATAAACCATTTTAGTTATTTGTCGTTATGACACATGAGATTGGAGAATAATAACGTGTATATAAAGTAACCATCAAGAGAAGTTGATACATTACCTAAATTGTATTAACTTGTGAATGAACCTCGTGTAGAGATGCTTTGCTGTCTTAGAGATAAAATACTAAAAAGATAGCTATGAAGAAACTATCTTTAGGATGAGCTCAATAATGATAACCATCTTATATGTCATTAGGGCAATGAGTCATTATACAATAATCCAATTATCATTCTATATCCCCACTCAATATAAATTAAACTATTTGAACATCTATCATAAGAATTAAGTGGAAAAACCCTAGGATTTAAGAGTCATATCTACATCCCTAAATATCTTGATTACTATAATTATGTTGTTTATTTTTTAGTTGACTAAATTGCTAATACAATCTTTATATGATTGATATCTAGAAGAAAATCCTCTTTACTATTTGTTGATGAGATACCATTACCAATGAGTTTTTGTTATATATCTAACCAACAAAATTAACAAAGTCATAATACTAAGTTGAAGGAGTCCTAATGTTTAAAGACAAAGATAAATAGTGCTCATGGATATCCCCTGGTATTTTTGGGTATGAAGAGATGGATGAGATAAGAAGACAAAGTTTGTTTTTGAAGGGGAAGAATCAATCTATATGGGAAAAAAAGTGTCAACCATTTATGAAGCTGTTGTAGAAGCAATAGAAAAAAATTAGGGATTAGTTTGATGAAGAATCAATACTCAGATATGATATTCCTATGGATGGATGAGAAGGAAACTTGGAAGAAATTCACACCCTGCTAAAGAATATGAAGTTGGAGGTTGATGATTGTGAGATTCAATTGAAGGTGGAGCTAATTTTGATGCATAGCTTCTTGGTGGATGAATTAAAGAAATAAAATGACAAGTGGGAAAAATATATGAAGAGAAAAGAAGAGAAAGACATGTCAAGGAAGAACAATGCAATGCATTGTAGGAGGTGTATCATAATAAGAAGTAGTGCTTATATGTGTCTGCCCAAGACAAGTTTGAGAAATAAGTAATAGAGATTTTGGATGAGACAATGAAAATAGTAAAGACCAAATTTATAGAATTTGCGGAAGCTTTTGATAGCTATCAGTCTATCACAAATGAGTGGAAAAAGATGATGATGACAAGAGATGAAGGTATAAATGGTAACATGAAGTATAGATAGAAATAATGGATAAAAGACTTATAGAAGTGTAATGGGAACCAAAAATATATATATAATCTGCACTAAGCTCCTTTTAAAATTTACTCTCAACTCAATTGGGAGAAGACAAGACATATTATGCAGTATGATTTTAAAGATGATGGAATGAGTAATTAGTAATAAGAGAGATACAAAGAGACCTTCCACATTCATGGTTAGACTTGAGCCATCAAAAGCATAATATTCATTGAAAACATTTGGATGTGAATGGTCGATCACATAATCCACTTCTCCCTACTTATGTAGTGCCTGATTATTTTCTTTTTATTTTTGTTATATTTTTCATTCATCACTATCACAAAAAATTTTCAAATAGAGAGAGAGAGTAAGAGAGAAATTCTTTGCTTAATGATGAGAAATACTTGTCATATGGAAGTTTATTTGATACTCACAGTACTTATATTTTTGAGGTTATTTTATATTGTTTTCATTATGTATTGTACTAAATCTGGCCTATAAATTAAAATCTTTTACTAACTTGTGATTTTTATGGAATATGATGAATAATAGTAAAATCAGATATAAATTGAGTAGATTCGGTGGATTTGATTAAAAGCTAAATTAGAGGGTAGAACAATGAGAAAAATTCATGATAATTTTAATGTCATGACTTTGATATACTAGCACATACCTATTGATAAGTTGTTGTAGGCTTTCTTTGCTATGACTCTAAAAACAAATCATTACAATTTGTCCACACTTTGACTCTACTATTAAATTTTATAATCTTTTACTATGAAACACATTCTTTACAGCCACAATATTATCTTGGTGTTGCATATACATTAGTTCTAAAATAAAATTTTGGCTATGACTTGATTTTCACATCATGACAATCAAGTGTCTCACAATTAAAAAAAACATAGTATTTCCCACTACTATGATATGTTCATTATAGATCCACAATTAGATAATACCAAACAATTCAAAGTTGCTTCCCACTTTTCATGTCATGGCTATTTACTCTAGAGTGGAACATACTCAATCACAATATTCTTGCTAGCACAATTCTATGTTTCCGAAAAAAAATCTTAAATGGCCATATTCTTGTTGTTGTGACTATTTGTTTTAGAGGGATTATCTTAGTTATAATATTCTTTCTGCTATGACTATTTCTATAGAGAAAAATTGTCTCAGTCATGGCATTTCATTGTTTCCATAACTTTATACTCCAAAAATAGATTCAAATACATGACATAGTCATAGCTTCAAGATAAAATCATGACATCAATCTTGATTATATAAAATGGTGACTTAGAGTTTTTTGAAAAAAGATTAAGGGATTAATAATTTTAAGTCCAAAGCCATGCAAAATCTAGACAATTTGATTTTCAACCCATAATTAGTGACAAAGTCAAAATGGGGACTTAAAGATTTTTGAAGGAGGAGAAGACATTTGGATTTTGAGGCCAAAGCCATGAAACTACTAGGCAATGTGATTTCAACACCTAATTAGAAATAAATTTAAGCCAAACACAGATACGAATTAATTATGAACTAAATGTGAGATTAAGATTTTCATGTAGCTATCATTGGAAACACTTGATTTGATGAGATGAAGCACCAAATATCTCACATGGTTGAGTTTATGTATAAGTGTATGAAGATTGAGTTTGTATAATTTTGAATTGTGGTAATGCTATATTTTGAATGTTGATAAATGTAGATATTATTTAGAATAAATATTTAAGATCCAACTCTTACAGAAATTTGTGTGTGTTAGTTTTGAAAGATAGTGACAGATAAGTCATGGGACACACACTCATGAAATTAGACCCAAAGAAAGTAATATATCTTCTACTTTTATTATGTGAGATAAACATATGTTTAGAAATTCTAAATTTATGTAATTTTATTTGATACAAGTATGATACTCACAAAGCCAAAAACATAATTAAATTTATGATTATTCCATTATGCATATTCTAGAAAAACTAACTTTCAAATTAATGAGAGTTATGCAGAATATTTAACCTAAAAATTTTACCATAGTATGAGAGTCAAGTGTTGAAAGTGATAGATAGGTGATAGGTAAGTCATGAGACACATGCAAGTAGAAATATTTCATAAGGTGGTGGTAATCTTGCAAATCATCTCTTTGTATATGATTTACAATGGTGAAACTCATAGAAAAACATATTGATTGACACAAATATGGTACTTGAGAGCTGAAAGTGCAAGAATAATTGTTATCACATAATTTCACATTTTTTATGATATTTTGAGGCTGGAGAATAGAAATGAAAACTCAAAGTAGTCATCAAGGGTAATTGATGTATTACTTAAAAAGGAGTATATGTATTGATGACCCATGAACACAAGTATGGTTTGGTGGCTTAATACCTAATGAATAACTATCAGGGGATTATCCTTGCTAGTGATTGTCCAAGGGTCATAAATACCCTTTATGCCAAAAGGTAGTTAAATAATTCCACATCAATGTATCATTCATCCAACAATCGAGTATAATACTGTCCCAATATTTAAGAAAAATGATCATACACAAGGAAGTAAGTAAACTTTAAAATCTAAATATCTTTATGAGATCCAAGTTTATTTATTCAACTAAAGTAGTAATTAATTATTTTAAAAACATAATGTATCTCACTTTTCAGAAAGATGATATAACTTTGTACCAATAACTTAATTTGCTATTTAATTATTATTGCATTCTCCTTAAGTTGAATTTTATAAATAGATTGAAATGATTTTTCTTTAGAATCTTTGTAGATTTTAATTTAAATAATCTCTTTTATTGCTTTTTTTGTGAAAATTTAAATGCTCGCGTAGATGGGAATGTAACTAGATAAGAAAGATTATGTGAATATCAAAACACTCACTTTTTCAATAACTTCAACTCCATTTTTTTTCATGTGGTAATTTTGTGACCATTAATAATTTTGCAAAAAAAAATAGAAATATTTAGTTGTCAATGAAAGTAAACATATTATAAATCAAATTAATTATTTTCTAATTAGGAATCAAGACACAAGGATATGCAAAAAAATATGATGCTACATGAGGAGAGTATCCAATGAATGAACATAAAACATTGGTTTTTATATTTTTCTTAAGAGGAAAAATAATTTTTGAATGTAGTGCTAAGCAAAGTCAAAACCATAAGTAAGTAGTGGATACTAAGAAGAAATTTATGTTAAAAATTGGAAGTAAAATTTTAGATGTATAATCAATCATAGAAAAAAAACAATGTCTGACATAAGGATAAAATAAGTAGCATATTTTGTATATCACATTGTTATTTGAATAAAGAGTTCATTAAGATTAGACAAAAAGATAAAATTATTGAGTTTTATCAACTTTACATGTAATATTAGGAAATTGAATTGTGAAATAGTAGAAATAACAAAAAGAGGATATGATAATTCACATTATATAGTAGGTAATATGGAAGAAAAACAAAATATTTTGAAGTTGACTAAAATGTAGAAATAAAAAACTAGAAATCTAAGGCAAATTAGATGTAGTTTAAAATGATTGAGTGCTAATTCTATTAGATGTGTGTGTGTGTGTGTGCTAAAATCCATTTTATTCTTATTAAAGTTTGCATAATTGTTTTTCTAATAAATTTACATTACTTTGTTTCAATGAGAATATACATGAGCTATATTTTATTTAATAGTTATGCGTGTGTATTTTTTATTCAATATAATAGAAGATTCGATATATAGAGTTTAGCTTATACATAAAAGATCAAATCATTGATTCTTATTGAATATATGACATTAGTTCATAGTCTAAATATAATTGGACACAACATTGGTGAGATTATAGTGAAAGATTTCAGTGGGTATGTTATGACATCTGGGAATGGTTAACTTCCAAGTTTATATGCTAGTAATATTATGCATATTGAATGGGACAAACTTGACTTTGGTGCACCATGCACGTGATCGACCTCACTGCTTTTACCAGGTAATTTATTTTAAGTTTTTTTTTACTTTCTCTCTCTCTCTCTAGTTTCTCTCTAGACCAAAAATAAAAAATTTTAAAATCAGTCATCTAGTCTCTAAATAACTATTCTGATTAATAAAAATCCTAACAAATGACAAATACTAATGAAACATATTTAAATTTAGAAAATGAAAATATTACACAGAGGTCTCAGGTTGATGAAACTTTGGTTTCTCCAGTCGTCTCAACCCAAACTTTTAAAAAATAAAAAACTATGAGGACTTCTGTAGTTTGGACTCATTTTAATATAATAAAACAAAAAAAATGTTAGGGGTGAGGAAGAAGAAATGACACGGTGAAAATATTGTATGAGACTTTTAACATGTAAGAGTTCGTTTGGGACTAGGCATCTTAAGAGGCATGCCAAATTATGCACCAAAAAACATGGTCCATTAGATCTTAGGCAAACCCAACTTGGCACTACATTCTTTGAGACTGGATCGAGTCCAGTCTCAAAGTTTACTCCCTTCATATACTCCAGCGAGTTGGGTAGGGACACATGGCCAGACTTATCACATTGATGGGTCTTCCGATCAGATTTTCGGAAGATCCAAGGGTAGTGCGCATCATGCAGACATATTTTCAGCTTGCTTATCGTAGGATTCCTAGGTCCACATCTAGGAATGACATACTAAAAATATATAAGTTAGAAAAAACAAAAAATAATTAATGAATTTATGGCATATAGTAAGTAGAGTGGTGTCCATGACGTCCGATATCTGGACAAGTCACGATGAATCATCTTATGCATGTCTCACCAGCCACTATGTAGATTCTAACTAGACTATGAATAAAAAAATTTTAGGATTCTCTGAGATTCTTCATCCTCATGATGGCTCGACCATTTTTGAGTGTATGATGAAAATCTTTAGGGAATATAAAATTCAAAATAAAATTTTTAGTGTCACATTCGATAACGCATCTAATAATAGAGTAGTGATTAACATGTTTGTTATGAATATTAGAGACGCACCATTAGGAGAGATTTCTCATGTCAGATGCATGTGTCACGTGATTAACCTGATTGTTCAAGCGGGTATGAAGGTGTGTTCCCCCGTATTGGATAATATACGTAATGCACTAAAATATATTCACACTCCTCGCAGACAACAATAGTTTGATAGTCTATGTTTGTCTGTGAATCTTATGAAGAAGAAATTCCAATCGGATGTGAGACATTATTGGAATTACATGTACATGATGTTGAAATCATGTGTTGGATACGAACACGTGATATCCGACTACGTCAATAGTAAAAGTGACGAACTTATTATTGACGATAGTGACTAGGCTTCAGAAATTTCATTTATGAAATTCCTGAAGATTTTTTATGACACGATGAACATGTGTTCGTCGCTGTATACGCCCACAACTTGCATTGTACTCCGGTGCATATGCAACATTAGTAGCATGTTTGGGAAGCATCGAGCTGACCCGACACTTAGCCATATGGTTGTAGAGATGGAAACCAAGTACTTAAAGTATTGGTCCACTGTTCCATCTCTTTATTGTCTCGCTGCATGCATGGACCCTAGGGTTAAGGTGGAAGGGGTAGAAAACACTCTGACTTACATTTCCTCGTGCATGAACCTGGAAGAGCCACCTTGAAGGGTTCATTCATGAGAAGTTGACTGACCTCTTCACATACTACGATACTAGGTATGGTGGTGGTGGTAGTGAGACTGTGATTACAGACATGGATACCTTGTTCGGAGATGGCGATTTTTCCATTCAGCTAGCAAGGGGAAAACGTATGGGTGGACCATCACATAGGAGCGAGCTTTCTCGATACTTAGATACCGATTACTACTCTATCCTATCACATTCTGATACTAAGAATCTTGATATATTACAGTGGTAGAAATCATATGTGTCCACCTTTCCCGTGCTATCTAGGATGGCACGGGATCTACTAACTCCTCTGGTGTCGAGCGTAGCATCGGAGTCTGCTTTTTCTGTTGTAGTGAACGTGATTTCGGATAGGAGATCAAAATTATGTCAAGATATTATTGAGGCCTTGGCTTGTTTGAAGGATTGGGAGGATTCGAGGTTTAGCATCCATGATTGTGCTGGAGCTGGGACTGGGACAGGGACTACAGCCGCATCCACTACGATAGCGGAGGAGTTGATTGCTAATGATGATGATTCATATGATACTGATCTTGATGTTGCGGCTGATGATGCTCGTGATATGCCGGTTGACGATTGATGATGATCTACTATTTTTTGATTTCGATTTTTTGTTTTTTATTGATTGTACGCTTTATTTATACGTTACGTTGAAACTTTAATTTGTTTGGTTCGGACCTTCGGGATCTAATGGCTGATTAGTCATTTTTCATTTGGTTTGCTTATATATTTTTTACTTTTTAATTTTTTTAAACATAATTTATTGATTTATTTATTTTTTTATTTTAATTTTTCATTAAAAAATTTATAACTCTATTATATAATTCTAATAAATTTTAAACTAATTTTATATTACATTATAAAAAAAATTTTAACTTTGTAATTTTAATAAATTTTAACAATTTTCATATTATAAATATTTTATATTATACATTAACTATACTTTTATATATAATCTAATAATTTATATAATTAAAATAAAAATTAAAATAATAAATTAATAAAAAAAAAATTTTTACCTGGCCCGTACGGCCATGCCAGGCCCGAGCAGGTCGTGCCGTGCCGGGCCAGGCACAGCGGTACAGTAACCATGCCGGGCCTGGCCCGGCACGAAAGCACGCCCGTGCTCAAAAAAATGAGCTGGGCTGGCCCAGCCCTGCCCGTTTCACACCTCTATATCACTGAGCCAAACATCAAATGTGAAACAAATCATGAAACCCAAAGATAAAAAATAAAACAATTAAAATTTTTTTTGGTGATCCTGTGTTGCTAAAATTTCAAAAAAGATAATGAATAATCATTACTTTTGAACACCTAAGTTAAGGTGTATAGGGCACTACACCTAAACTCAATATTCCTAAAGAGTTATCTACATTACTTAACAAAGACCATAATAGTTGACCTATTATGTTTCATGATTTTAATTTGATGGCATGAATAATAGTTATATGTGATGACATACATAATGGTTATATGTGATGACATATGTAATGGTTATATGTAATGGCATGTATAATAGTTGTGTGATAGAATGTATGATAGTTGTAAGTGATAGAATGTACGATGGTTGTAAGTGATAGAATGTATGATTGTTGTATGTGATAGAATATATGATGGTTGTATGTAATATAATGTATGATAGTTGTATGTGATAACTTGCATGAATGCCAAATGAATTTATGTTTATTTATCAAGATTAAAAACTATGATTTTGATAATAAATATAAAACAAACGATTAAAATAAATTATCATGTTTTAAGATATGAGATTTTTTTAAAGAGAGTTTGGATAATATTGGTTTTCCATTTATTAGTTTTCAATTTTGAAATTTTAATTAATTAAACATATGTATATTAAAAACCCTCATAATTTCCAAATAACTAAGTGGGAAAGAGAATTTATTAAATGTAAATCTCATGGTCTCGATAACTAGTTTGTAAGTGATACAAATTAATTAGCATGTTGGTCTGGTATCTTCCTTCCTATGAACTAATAGACTTGCACACTCACTTAATACAAACTCTCCTAGCGATAATTCTATAAATTATTAAAGTGATCTCTTCACCATATGAAAGATTCATTTAAGAATAATATATATACAATTAAGTGATGGTATATATATATTTAGCTCTAAATAATAATATCTTTTCTATCTGACTCACTACTAATATTTAGAAGACAAATACAAAGTCATCTATTTAGTTTAGTTTAATATGAATCATTACCTAAATAATAATATTAATAGGAACGGACTTATCTAAACAAATAATAAATAGTAGATGTCTTCCTTTCTAGGTATGTTATTCATGGTGTATCAAGTTGATGGAAAATTCATCTAAAAATTAGTAGAGGGAACTAATATTTAAAATATAATTCAAAGTTAATAAGCTCTTTGTAATTTTTAGGTTTTAATAGGACTTCCAATTCACTCATTATAATTCTCAAACAAAATAAATTTGATGGAACCAATTATATTGATTGGAAAAAAATATGAATATTATTTTGATTATTGGGGATTATAAATTTGTAATCATAGACTTATGCACATCTAAATCTCATGATTGTGCAACCAAAATGGAAGCCAGCCTCATGAGAAGTAGTTTAAGGCTGATAAAATGTTGTGATATTATATTTTGGTCTTTATGTCAAAAATTTTCAACATCATCATCAAAATAAACCCACTGCCTATGATATGATCCTAAACTTAAAAAATTTGATGAACAAACTAATGGCTGAAACTATCCTAATAAGATATCATATTTTGAAGATGATCAGTATTCAGAATGAACTAGAATCTTTAGAGCTAAAATTGTTGAGGAAACCCATGTCGATATCATTCTCCATACATTATTAGATTCATATTAGTAATTTTTTTTAAAATTATAATATGAATAAGCTAATATAGATTTTGGCATAATTACTTAAAGACTTAGTATCAGCTGAGAGTTTTATCAAGAAGCCAATTGATATTCTTCTTACTAAAAGAGATTCTTCTTCCAAACAAAAAAGAATACAAAATAAGAAAAGAATTCAAAAGCAAGTTCATATGGTATCTCCTGCACCACAAGGAATGGTGAAAGGGCTCAAGGACAAGTTTCTTCACGGTAAGTAACCAAATCACTAGAAAAAATAATGTCCAACCTATCTCAGCCAAATGAAATTTTTTTATAGATATGTGAATCACTAATCATGTTTGCAATTTTTAATAGGAGTTTCAGGAAATCAAGCTTTTTAATGATAGTGAGATTAGTCTTCACATGGGAAATACTATGAAAGTGGCTACTTATATTTTGGGTGATATCTATCTTACTTGTGGAAGAGATATATATTTAATTTTAAAAGATTATTTTTATGTACCATTCATGAGAAGGAATTTAATTTTTGTTTCTAGTTTGATTAGTGATTGATAATCATTTTTGTTCAATAATTCTATATCAATCAACTTGAATAAAAGATGTATCCATTCTAGTTCATTGCAAAATAATCTTTATATTATAAATCATATATCTCCTTCACTACAATAAAATGAATTGAATAATACTAATATTTTACCATGTAAGAGAAAGTAACTCTCTAAGTGAACCAAACATATCTTTGGCACTTATACCCTAGGTCACATAAATCTAAAATGGATCTCATGAATATTTAACATTGAACCCTTGGGTTCATTAGAAGTAGAGGCATTTCCAGCATGTGATTCAAGCTTAGAAGAAAAGATGACCAAATGACTTTAATGGCTAAAGGCTATAAATCTAAAGAACACCTAAAATTTGCTCATTCTGATTTACATGGACCCATGATCATTCAAGCTAGAGGTGGATTCGAGTGTTTCATCATCTTCTTTGATGATTACTCATGGTATGAGTATGTTTATCTGATATGTCATAAGTTTGATACCTTTCAAAAATTCAAAAAGTATCGGACAGAAATGAAGAAGTATCTTATAAATATATCAAGATATTATGATTTGAATGAGGTGGTGACTATTTTTTGGGAGAGGTAAGGGATTACTTATTAGAAAAATTTATTACATCTCAATTATCTAAACCTATTGTACTTTAATAAAATAGTATAGAAGAAAGAAGGAATATAACTCTTATTGATATGGTAAGATCAATAATGAATTATTCAAGTATGTCTAATTCTTTTTGGGGATATGTATTAGAAAAACAACTTGAGTTTTATACTTGGTACCATCTAATTCAGTATATACTATTATAATCGAATTGTTGACAAGGCACAAGCCTGGTCTAAAACATATTTTCTTTTGGGTTTACCCAATACATGTGCTGAAAGGGAAAGTAGATAAGTTAGAACCAAGAAAAGAACTTTGTTTCTTTGTAAGATATTCTAAAGGAACCAAGGGTGACTTGTTCTATAGTTCAAAAGATCAAAAGATTATTGTTAGCACCAATGCATGGTTCTTAGAAACAAATTATGTAACAAACCACAGGCCCATAACTTGAATTATTCTAGAAGAATTGATGGAAGATACACCAGTGCACATTTTTTAATATTGATAGTTCAAGAAGAAATACCACAAGAAAATATTCCAAATATCTTATTACTTCATTATAGTGGAAGAATTATTGAGGAAAGCATTAATACTATACATTGTGAACCTACCATTGACATGTTGGTTACACAACCATCGGAGCATGATCATAGTAGTTTACAAGAATCAGCATTTGAACAACACACTACTAAAAGTACACCACCAAATAGAGTGTCTCATCATAGTTGAAAGGATATTCAACAACCTTTATGTTATATACTCTTATGCGTCTTATAATAGAATTTTTATTGAGTTAGATAATAATCTATGTAACTATGATGAAACATTAAAGAATAAATATGCAAAAATTTGGCAAAAGGATTTTAAATCAGAATTATAGTCCATGTATTTTAATCAAGTTTAGAATCTTATGGAACTATCTAAATAAGTAAAACCCAGCAAATGAAAGTTGATTTATAAGAAAAATAGAGAAATAGATAAAAATGTTGAAACCTTTAAGACTAAGCTTATAGAAAAAGGGTTCACTCAGAAAGAAAGGATTAATTATGAGGAAACTTTTTTCCCGATAATCATGCTAGAAGTCAATCTAAATTCTTTTATTTAGTACAACTCATTTTAACTATTATTTTGAAAAATAAAAATAAAGACTATATTTCTAAATGGATATCTTAAAGAGTATATCTATATGATATAACCAGATGATATCATAAAAAATGATCAAGAACATATATAGTGCAAGACCAAGAGGTCTATTTATGGACTTAAGTAAGTATCTAGATCTTGTAATACTTGATTTGATCAAGCCATTAAATCTGATAATTTTGATCAATATTTTGATAAATCTTGTGTACAAAAAGTGTGATAAAAGCATGATAGTGTTCTTAGTGTTATATATCAATGATATCTTATTCAATGGTCATGATATGGAAGTATTATCTTCAATATGAGCATGGTTATCCAATTAGTTTGAAAAGAAAAGCTTAAGAGTATCTAGTTACATTCTTTGAATTAAGCTTTTGCATAATCACAAGCAAATAATTTTGGACTTACCATAGGCTAATTATGTTGATCATATTTTAATCCATTTTAGCATGCAAGATTCTAAGAAATGATTTCTTCCTATTATTCATTAAATCACTCTATCAAAGAAATGGTCCCAAAACACCAAATGAGATATAGAAGATGAAAGTAGCTTCTTATGCATTTGTAGTAGGAAGCCTAGTGTACACAATATTTTGCATGCATTTGCTTTGTTGTTGGTATGGTTAGTAGATATCAATATAACCTATAAAAAAACATTGGATAGTGGTAAAATACATATTCAAGTACATAAAAAGGACTAAAGATTATATATTAGTTTACCAATCATTTTGTCTCATACCTTTAAGGTACACAAAATCAAACTTCTAGTTAATTGATGATTCTAGAAAGTCTACCTTAGGGAATGGTGTCATAAGTGGGAGGGGTATCAAACAATCTTATATGGATGATTTCATCATTGATGCCAAATATGTGGAAGCCTCAAAGGCAGCTGAGGAGGTAATATGACTCAAACTTTTTTATGGATATATGAGTGGTTCTTTCTATGAAATTGCATATTATACTTTATCAAGATAATATTGAGTTATTTCCAACTCAAAAGAACCTAAAACCGATGAGAAGGCAAAATGCATTGAGTATAATTATTATCTAAAAAAAGATGTTTTGAAAAGATGAGATATAGTAGTTACCAAGATAAAATTAGCAGACAATTTGGTAGATTCTTTCATAAAGAACTTACTTGCAAAGACTTTTTTTAAGTAATAAAATGTACTATCAAAATCTGTACATCCTAAACAAAGTAACTAATACAATCTTTCCGAAATACAATGAAAATTTCTATTTTTATCTTCCTAAGAATTGAATCTTAATTCTGAGTCTTTCCTTCAAGCAATCTCTAGTTTCTTTCCATATGTAGTAAACGACATCATCAAATAAAGCCTTCCTTATGTGGTTCTTTGCGGTGTTGGTTAAATAGTTTCTTTTTAGGCACTGGAGGGTTGATAAAATGGAATCCATGGGTTTATTCATAGCTGTCCAGCTTTTTAAAAAATCTCATTAGCTTATGGTGAATTGGCATTCAAAAAAAAGTGTTTGAAAGATTCTAGTTGAGTGTAGAATTTGCAATGCATGTTTTTTAGGGTAGCAAATAAGTAGTTCTCTGCAATTATCATTTTTATCTTTTTTTCATTTGCAGTCAATAAATGGGAAAAAGGATTCATTTTATCTCCTTCCTTGGTGTAGAAAATATGGTAGAAGATCCAGACTAATCGAGATAGAGTTTGAAGAAACAATCAAGGTATAATTTTCAATTTAAATCATCAGTAACAAAGTACATAATCTCAACCCACAGAGAGTACCAACATAAATGGATGAATCAATCCCAACAAATTCAACATAAATTTTATTTAGATAGTTTATATATATTCACAAGTAAATTAAAGGAGAAATTATGTTTTGGGGTGTTTCCCTAGAAATTTTTAATATTTAGAAACTAAATTTTTGATATTTTTTAAAAAGTCACATAACTAAAAATAAATTAAAAATAAGGGCATTCAAACTCCTAAGTCCAAAATTAACCTCGCCCCTCTCCCCTACCCCTTGCCCCTCGTTCCTAGCCATAGCCCTTGCCCTTGCCCCTCTCCCATGCCCTCGTCCCCTCGCTCATCTGCCCTCACCTCTCTTCCCACCCCTCTTCCCCTGCCCATCTCCACGAGCTCCACGAAAGAGCTTGTGGAGCTCCAGTGAGATTGATGAGCTTAGTCGAGCTCCAGCAAGCTCCACGAAGGAGCTCCTCAAGCTCTAGTGAGCTTCACTTAGAGCTCCCTGGAGCTCCTTGGAGTTCCTCCGTCGAGCTCCATGGAGCTCACTAGAGCCCTTGAGCTCCATCATGGAGCTCCATGATCGAGCTCATTGGAGCTGCTCGAGCTCCATCATGGAGCTCCACGAATGAGCTCTAGTGAGCTCCTTCTTGGAGCTCCGTCGTGCTCCACGTAGGAGCTCACAAGAGCTCCTCCAGGGGGCTCGTCAAGCTCCAGTGAGTTCTACTTCGAGCTCGATGGAGCTCCACAAAAGAGCTCATCAAGCTCTAGTAAGCTCCACGAAGGAGCTCACTAGAGATCCATGTCGAGCTCGTTGGAGTTCGACAAAACTCCACCAAAGAGCTAGTGGAGATGAGTGGGGAGAGATGGGGATAGCGGTGAGGGCAGACATGTGAGGGGAGACGGGCGAGGGCGAGGGAGGGGCGAGGAGCAGGAGAGAGAACCGAGGGGCGAGGGGCTAGAGAGAGGGGCAAGGGTAGTTTAGGACTTATGAATTTGGGTGCCCTTATTTTTAGTTTTGTAACTTTTTAAAAAATATCAAAATTTTAGTTTCTAAATTTAAAAAATTTTTGGGGAAACACCCTAAAACATAATTCCCCTAAAATTTAATGTACTACATGTAGGATGAAAAATGTCATATATTTCATCGAAAAGCTAAATAAAAGATAATTAGGAAGAACTTTTAAAATAAAGAAAAAATGATTGGGTCAAATCAATTTTCAATTAAGATACCAAAATATTTTGGAGAATTTGAAATTTAATAGATAACTATGTCATTTAATAGAAAAATAGAAGAAAAAACTAGCATTTAATAGGATTTTGAATATTAGAAAAATGAGTAACTTACTAGTACAATTTTGTGATATCAACTTATAGAAATAAAATTCATTTTCAAAATTATTTAAATTGTAAAAGATAAAAATTGATGAGATATAATATGAAACTTTAAGAAATGATTCCAGCATCTTTTTTTTTTCAAATCAAAAATACTATAGTAATGAATAACTTTACAAATATATATATCAACAATTAGACAAGTACCATAACATATATATATAACAATTATTAAAATGAATCCACTAGATATTGAATATCAAATGAGAAAAATTATGTCTTTGGGCCCTAAATCAAAATATTTTTTTTTAAATTGCAAGTTTTCAAAATTTTAAAGAAAAGAGGTCACGGACAAAAATTATTTAAGGTTTGGTCTCATTTTATATGTTAAAAAAATATGATTAATGATATTTTCGGATTTATGCATAGAAGGGTATCAAAACTTAAATATTTTAATTTTGGGATCTATTTTCTTTAAATTTTTAACAATAACTTTATTTTTTTGAATATTTTATTTTTGGGATCCTATAACATAATCTTTCCATTTCAAATTTGTTATCTTTAACTCTAATCAAAAGAGAAAGAATTAAAATGGGATTGAAAGTAACAAAATCATAATTTTCTTTTCTTTTTGATATCTAATATTTATTATTCATAAAAAAATAAATGTTAATGAATATAAAGCAAAAAAATTTCAAAATTTATTAAATAAAATAAAGGATGATGTTAAATGTTTTAGAGGAAATTGTATTGCCACAACTATATAAAAATATTTACTATTTAAGAACATCAATTTTGCTTTCTTTTTAATTAAGAATAAGCAAAACATATTTAAGTTTTTTTATTCACTCACTTAATTCTATGTTTTTATCTCAACCATATCCACATCATTAATTAAAACATTCACATTAGCATTTAAAAATTAAAAAAAAAAATTAATTTAAAAATAATAAAAAATTAAATAAAATTTTAAAAAAAAATTTTTAAAAACCCATGTATATTGTTTAGAAAATATGAAACACACTCAAATACACACACACACACACACACACACACACACACACACACACACACATATATATATTATTTTTTGAAATATATATATATATATATATTAGGATTGGTCATATTTCTTCAGAAGATGTTTGTGCTTTGGAGTTTCAATCTTATTTTGTTGAGTTGAGACTTGACTAAAGTTAGTACATGTGCTAAGGATTCATGCCCTATTCTATGGAGTCGTGACTAGACTAAAGATGAAACATGTGATGAGGAGTCGCATGATATTCTCAGGTGTAGCAATTGGACTAAACTGAATTATGTGCTACAAAGTCATGATCATGTTTTGTGAAATTGTAATATGACTAAAGTTAGATTATGTGTTGAGGAGTCATGCTATGTTCTATGGTTTAATTATTGAACAAAATAAAGAATATATGCTAAAGAGTCGTGCACTATTATGTGGTGCCAAGATTAGCTAAAGCTAGAACATTCATTAAGGAGTCTCGCCTAGTTATTTGGTGTTGTGATTGAATGCTATGCTTTGAAGTTGTAGCTTGTATAATGTAGTGACTCACCTTATATTGTATAATATTCTTTGGAGTCATTACATGAAATAATGTTGGCATTACTCAACATAAGTTATAACATGTGTTATAATGTAGCTGCTTTATTTTGTGTTATAATGACATCATTACAATTTGCGAAATATTGAGTGTAGTCATGATTTAAGATTTAAGTGTTAGAGATTTTTTGCTATACTATATAAAGATTGATATAAAAGTCTTTACCACAAAACATTACTATAGTGATGTTTTCTTTTGTATGTATTGTGTTCTTCTTCACTCTCTCTATTATGTGAGGGTGTGCTTCTACTATATGAGTAGAGGTGTAAAATGGGCTGAGCGAGGTCAGCCCGGCCCATTTTTAGGTGGCCCAATCAGGCCACTGTGCCTAGCCATACATGGTATGACATCACGACTTCAGCAAAGTCAGCCCGACATGGCCCGTTAGGTCAGTTATTTAGTTTTTTGGGCTAGGTCATGCTTGGACTGGTAGGAAGGCTAGGTTTGGAGCGAGGTTTTACCATTTGGGTTGAATTCAAGTCGCTTGCAAAATTTTTAATCCAAAATTCAAAATTATAAAAAAAATTAATTATTTATAATTAATTAATACTTACACTAAATTTATTAATTAATTATTTAATTTTTAATTTATTAAATTAAAAAAATATGAACAACTAAAATTTAAAAACTAACTAGTGTCTGACTTTGAATCAATAGTAGTAACAGTATTTGAAATAATAAAGCTAAAATATTAATACAACAATCCATTGCAAATCACAAAAATATAATAGTTTGAATCAAGCCTCAAAGTAAAAAAAAATAAACAAAGACAATCCATAAATAATAAATAAAAATAAAAAAATGTAAATCTCGTCAGCATATGATCAATAATGATAATAATATGAGTATATCAATAGTAGTAGTCCATATGCAATAAAGTAGGCTCAAGTGCTCAGCTCAATCATCAATACTTCAATCTCATATCAGTTATTAATCATCAACAACATTAATGTCCCATGAATCATCATCAGCAACCAACTCCTCCACTTTTATTACAGTCTCAATATAATCCTGAATGCCCAAGTTTGAATCATTCCAATCCTTTATGCATGCTAAGGCATCAATAATATTTAATCATAATCTTGATCTCCTATTTTAAAATCACATTCATTATAATAGAAACAGTAAATTCTGATACTATGTTTGTCATTGAAAGAGTTAGTAGATCTCGTGCCATCTTAGATAGATTGGGATAGAGAACTCATATAATTTTAACTATTATAAAATATCAAGATTCTTATTTTTAGAATATGATAGAATTGAATAGGAATTGGTATCTAATTACCGAGACAGCTTGCTCCTATTTGATGGTGCACTGCATTATTTTTTCCTTGCTACCTAAATAGAAAATGCATCAATTTCGAATATGGTATCTATGTCCTTACTCAGAGCCTCACTAATACTACCACCATACCTAGTATCATAGTGTGTAAAGAGCTCAGTCAACTTCTCATGAATGAACCCTTTAGGTTAATCTTCCAGGTTCATGCATGAGGATATGTACGTCAAAATATTCTCTATCCCTTCCACATTAACCCTAGGTTCCATGTAGGCAGCCAGACAATAAAGAGATTGAATGGTAGACCAGTACTTAACCCTAGGTTTCCATCTTTACAACGATATCACTAAGTGTTGAATCACCTCTAAACATTCTAAACATGCTAATAATGTTGCATATGCACCAGAGTTCAATGCTATTCATGAAAGTATAAACTAACAAACACTTATTTTTCATGTCATAAAAAATCTTCAAATTTTTCATTAATGAAATTCATGTAGGCTAGGCAGCATCGTCAATAATAAGTTTGTCACTCATACTATTGACCTAGTTGGATATCACGTGTTCGTATCCAACACATGACTCTAATATAAGGTATGTGTAATTTTTATAGTGTCTCACATCCGATTAGAATTTCTTCTTCTTTAGACCTACAAACAAATAAAGACTACCAAACTTCTTTGTCTACGATGCATACAAATAAATTTTAGTGAGTTATGTATATTTTCTAAACTAGGGTAACAACCTTCTTCCCCACTTGTACTATGATGTTAATGACATAATACATGTATCTAATATGAAAAATCTTTTTTAATGGCATATCTCTAATAGCCCTTACAAATATATTAATGGCTATTCCATTATTAGATGCATTATCGAATGTGATACTATATATTTTATTTTGAATATTATATTCTCTAAAGATTTTTATCATGCACTCATAAATGGTAAGACCATTATGATGATGGAGAATCTCTAAGAATCATAATATTTTTTTTATTTAGTATCTATTTAGAATATACATAGTAGGCAGTAAGGCATTCATAATATGTATCATCATGACTAGTCCAAATATCAGACATCATGGACACCACTCTACTATAATGCCTAAATTTATTAATTATTATTTATTTTTCTAAGTTATAGTATTTTAGTATGTCATTCCTATATGTAGACCTAAGAATCCTATGATATGTAGGCTGAACATAAGCCTGCATGATACTGATTACCTTTAGATCCTCCAAAAAATATAAATAGAAGATTTATCATTGTGATAAGTTTGATCATGTCTTCCCTCTCTAGCTAATTATGGTAATTGAAGGGGGTCAACATTGAGGCCAAACTGGATCTAGCTTCAAAAATCTTATTGCTGAGTTGGATTTGCTTAGGATTTAATGTATCATATTTTTTAGTATATTATTCAGCATACCTCTTAAGGTGCACAGTCTCACAAGAAGTCTTACAGCTTAAAACTTTTTTATAATATTTGCATTATGTCAATTTCTTTTCGGCACCCTTGATATTTTTATGTTGTATTATATTAAAGTGAGTCCAGATTATTGATGTTTTTCTAGTTTTTTGTTTTTTAGATGCTTGGTCGAGGTAACTGGAGAATCCAAAGTTTCGGAGGTCTCGGATCTTTTCGTAGGATTTTCGTTATCTATATTATAATTATTTATATATATGTTAAAAGTAATTTCATTATCATAATTAAAATTACTATTTAACATTTTTATTTTTATATTTTAATTATATTGTATTTTAGATTTTTAAAATTAATTAAACTAACAATTAACCTTTAAAGTTTAAACTAATGTTAACTAAAATTTAAAAATAAAACTTAGCTAAATAATAAAAAAATACTCGTAAATCATAATGCATAAAATAACATTTATCTTTTGATGCCAGTACCACACCATAATCGACAGGTCACACTTATAGTCTATTGTCCACACCCGAGTCCCCAAAGCCAAAAGAGAGAAAAAATGAAAGTCGAGAGGAGAGAAGACAAAGAGAAAATATGAGAGAGAACAATGTTAAAATTTATGAGGGCATGGCTTGGGTTTTGCCGAATTTTCATGCCTTTGGGCTAGGGTACTGGGTTGTGCCTGGTCCAGCATGAGGCCTATTATATCTTGGCATGACATGGCACAAGCCTTGCCGTGAGCTAGTCCTACATAGGCATGTGCACGAGTATGGACCATGCTATGCTGGGCTAGGCATGACTGAGTCGGGCCATGCCTTGGGTTGCGCCCAGACTACTCGACCCATTTGACACCTCTATATAAAAGTTTGATTCTTACCCTCCTTGAAATCTCAAACACACATCATAATATACATCAATTAATGATTTGGTATCAATGGAAGGTTACTCTAGGAAGTTCATATTCCTCCTTTGTGTTGAGACAATATTGCATAGTGGTGTGATTCACCTTCTGAGATTTTAATATTTAGGTATAAATGCCAAATATAATTTCTGCATGGATTCTTGTTGATCTTGATCCAACAGTTAGCATTAAAGCATACTTAACATTTAGCATCGAAATGATTGTCTTTGGTACATGTCATTCTGACATTTTGGTATTAAAGTGGAGATGTACTCACATAGCTTGGTTTGACAATTAGACCTAGGGTTTACTAGAAATGTGAAAATATGAATCCAACAATGGTGGGTATGACGACATGTAGGGTTGAGATAAAGGATTTTATAAAAAAGGGCCTTGAACTATGAAAATAAAAACTAGAGGATTTACTTGTTGATAGATATTACTAGTATGTAACTAAAGAACTAAAGCCAATTATAAGTTATTAAAAATCATAGATGATTTCTATGTATAAAATCAATTTAGACAAGTTGGATCTAAAAGAACTAGGCTTTATCCAACTATGTATGGCAAATAAAATCTTGGTAAATATTTTTAGTGAGAGAACTATAAAAGATCCTTTGAAGAATCTAGAATTATTTATCACCACAAGTTATTCTTGAGGAAGAAACTATATATGTTATGCATCAATAAGGCTGATTATTTATCTCACATATGCATCAATTTCATATACTGACCAATCATTTATCTTCTATTGGCTATGAGATCAATGAAGATAACAAAACAATTATGCTCATTTGTTTATTACATGATTCCTGATCATTTGATTTTCAACATTGGTAAAGATATAACACAACTATCTTATGGGAAAACAAATTCAATAATATATTCTGAGGATATGAGAAGGTATAATATGATAAAATATTTGAAGGATGCATTATATCTAAGGAGAAAGACTAGAGAATGAGGTGTGCAGTCTAAAAGCATACCAAAGGCAAGTGAATAATCAAAAAGTGTGGATAAGTTTAAGGTGAGGTGCTTGAAACATGATTTAACTAGGTACTTCTAGAGGATCTACAAGGGAAGCCAACAAATCATGATTGGGAACTTTGAAGTCACATCCTAGGCATAAGTTGGCTTGGTAGATGGGGAGCCATTCATTTGTGGTTAGCTTCATTTTGATGATGTGTGTGTTGCTCATGTTAATGATGATATTTGGTATATTGACACAAGTACATTATATCACATGACTCCTTATCAAAACTAGATTAGCCAGTATGATTTACCCATATAAAAGATGTGACTATGAGAAATGACTTAAAGGTAAAAATAGTCAGTCGTGTAAAGGTGAAGATGAAGTTGCATGATAAAACAATCATATTTCTTTCGAAGATAATGCACATTCTAGTTTGAGTAGATATCTTATCTTAATAAGTACAATGATGAATGATGATGTAGGGTTTTATTATAATGATAAGGATTGTAAGATGACAAGGGGAGCAATAGTAATTATTCAAGGAATAAGGCGTAGAACCTTGTACAAACTATGGATAACAACCATTATGACTCTGGGTAGTGCAATATTTGATAAGAAGAAAGGTATGAGAACAATCAATCCATATTATAGTATATGTCCATGGAGTTTGAATTGGAGTGTTAGGAATAAGTCACGATATGGAAATACAACATAATGATTAGGAACCCAAAAGAGGAATCATATGAGAAAGTGCATGCTATGGTTGGACTAAATTTGAGGTTGCTCTTGAGTGGGAACAACAGTTTGGACTCGTGATAGATAAATTTGAGGTTGCAACAAGAGTCCAAACTAGTCATGGAAAGTTTGGTTTTGTAATTGGGAAATATAGAGTTATGATAGAAGATCAAATAACCCATGGGAAATTTAGAGTCACTTCATGAAAATATGGATTCACATCATAGGAACATAGTGGGACAATAAAAAAGCATGTTATGACATCAATGATTTGAGCTCATCAGTAAGAAAAATTTTGGACTATATCTTCAAAGAAGATGGTGGAAGGATTTAACTTTTGCTAGGACTGCTTGCAAGGAAAACAAAAGTAGAAAAAATTTAAAGCCAGAGCCACAAGATTAGCAATAGTACTAGAATTGATACAAAGTGATCTATTCAGAGGAACACCATCAACATTACTTGTAGATTTTGATACTATGTTTCTTTAATTAATGATTATTCTAGATATGTGTGAGTTTTCTTCATTCAAAAGAAAACCAAAATGCTATAGAAATTCATTAAATTCAAATAATTAGTAGAGAATTTGATACATAAGAAAATACAAATTATGTGGATGGACAATGGTACATAGTACTATTTGGTTGATTGATTTTGTGTCAAGTAGATTATTTATATGTGGAACATGATCAGAATGATACCATAATAAAATGGAGTGGTGGGAAAGAAAAACTAGATATTGACAAAAAAAGAGAGAAGTGCATGAGATGTTGGGCAACCTTAAAACTAGAATTTTGCATAGAAACATTAACCACATCATGCTACATGAAGAACCAATCTCCAATATCAATGGTAACGAATAAAATACCCTTTGTTGTGTTGTGTGGGAAAAAGATAAGCATAGCTAATCTTCAGGTGTTTAGGTATGATGCATATGTGCATGTGCCAAGAGAATGAGAAACAAGTTCAACTTCAAATCAATGACGTATAAATTTCTTGGCTATAAGAAAGATATTAAAGATTAAAAACTTTAGAATCTAGAAACTAGAACAATAATCAATAGTTGAGATATAGTGTTTAAGGAGTTCAAGAGTTGAAAAGTTCTTGGAAGTCCCGACAAGGATGATAGTTCTAAAGCAATGGAGTTGAGACATGAAAATAGTTAGTCATGACTTGTCTCTATCATGGCATCACGAATTGAGTCATGACTCCATTTCACTAGTAGCACATAATATTTTGATGAAGAGATAATGCAAATGAGTTTTGATGGTTCAATTAAGGCTAATGAAGCTAAGATAGCTTTTGCATTGTAAAGGCCTGCATGGGTTAGAAACCCACATTAAAGGCATGAGAAAAATACATACCTAGCTCTTCAAGTTATAGAAGAGGAGTGAAGCATTGTCATGGAGGCAAGAGCTTCCAAGGATTCAATGTAGTGGGTATAAAGAAGTTTATGTGGAGTAAAGTTAAGATTGGAATGAAGAAAAAGTATTCTCTAAATGAGAGAATGTTAGGAATGACTCATACTTTTTATGCATTAGATGCTTGTGAAGCAAAATCTTGATCCTATTTTTTGGTTTCACTATTATACTAAAGCTGCAATATGTGCTGAGGAGTCACATCATATTCTACAGAGCAATGACTAGATTAAAGGTAGAATATGTGTTAAAGAGTTGTGCCTTGTTATGTGGTATCAAGACTGAACAACATTTAAAACATGTACTATGGAGTTATGACCTTGTTTTGTGGATTTGTAACTAAATTAAAGATGGAATACGTGTTGAGGAGTCATGCCTTGTTCTATGATACCATGACTAGACTAAAATTGGAACATGTGCTGAAAATTTGTAACTGAATTAGATGCCTTGTTCTAGTTTTGTGATACCAAACTAGATTAAATTGGAATATGTGATGAGAACTTATGCTTTATTCTATGGTTCCATGACTAGAAACTATGCATTAGAGTTGAAGTCGTGACTCATATTAAGCTATGACATATGCTTTGGAATCATGACATTGAATTATCTTGGCACGGTTTAATGTAAGTTGTAAATGTGTTATAATATTACGACTTGAATTTGTGGCATCATGGTATCATTGTAGTCATTACCTATTGTATGTTGTTTTGATGGGTGATTTAAGAATTCAAGTCAAGACCTATTCTTTAGTGCTGTGACTTGAATGAAGTCTCTACATGTTTAGTGCAATGGTGACTTCAGACACATGTATTATAAGTCAAATGCATGTCACACACTCAAACAAACATAAACATGTGTGTGTGTGTGTGTTTATGTTTTAATATTTATATATGTATATATTTATATTTTTATAAATATATGTTTATATATATTTGTGTTTAAATATATAAAGATACTATGAAATTATTTATAGATATATAAATAATTTTGTCTCATTTTTCATAAGTTGCATTTGGCTTGATGTTTTAGGAATATTTTTATTGATAAAGGATGCATTGTTAGAATGTCACTTAAACTCTTGATGCATGATTCTAATGAGTAATTAATTTTTTATCTTTTTAACAATTGACAAGTTAGTGGTGGGGCAAAATGAGTATTTATTTTTATATGCACTAAAAGGAGTTTTGTCAGAAATAATGTATCTAAAATATAAAATCCAAAATTTAATCCTAGTTTCAAAAATATGCCCAAACTAGTGCATCTGAAAATAACATATCAATAGTCATTATTGTGAATGACAGCCATTGCCATGCTATTGATTTTTTAATATCATAGGCCGACATTGTGAATGCTGACTATTGAAAATATTATAGAGATCTCATTATGCCCCTCTCCCGTCTCCCCTCATCCATCTACCCTTGCCTCTCGCCCCTCTCTTCCCACCCCTCTTTCCCCGCTCGTCTCCAGGAGCTCCGGTGAACTCTAGCGAGCTCGACGTGGATCTCGTGGTGCTCCTTCGTGGAGCTATGTCGAGCTCGAATTGGAGCTCGAGGAACTTCGTTGAGCTCCATGATGGAGCTCCAGTGAGCTCCTGAAGATGGGCAATGAGAGATGGGCAAGAGGCGAGGGGAGATGGGCGAGTGTAGAGGGGCGGGGGCGATGGGCGAGGGGAGATGGGCGAGTGTAGAGGGGCGGGGGCGATGGGTGAGGGGCGTAATGAGATATCTACAATATTTTCAATAGCAGACGTTCACAATGCCGGCATATGATTTTAAAAAATCAACAGCGTGACAATGTCTGCCAATCACAATAATGTCCATTGCTACACTATTTTTAGATGTACTAATTTGGGCATATTTTTGAAACCAGGATTAAATTTTAGATTTTTTATTTTAAATACATTATTTCTGTACATAACACCTCTAAAATTATAATACACAAATTCTCAATTATATTTTATAGTTTAGAAGATAAAATACTATTATTAGATAAAGTACTAATAATTGTAGAATGGTAATAATACTATCATAACCATGAAAAATTTTATAAGAAAAAATTTTGAAATATTCACACACACACACATACATGTGGATATATATATACATGTACACACACACACACATGTGGATATATATATACATGTACACACACACACACATACATGTGGATATATATATATACATGTACACACACTCATGTGGATATATATACACATGTACACACAAACACACTATATTTATTGCAAAAAAAATTAAAAATATACCCACAACACAGAAGCCAGATTAAAATGAAATTTGTGGCCACTGGCCGCAACAGCCGCCACTTCAACCGACGATCATTATCTGCGGCGTGCCTGCGGGTGATGTGGGGCCACTTAGATCATTTTGCCGCAGGAAATTCAGTCGGTCATTATCCGAGGTGCCTGAGGCAAAATCATTAGGGATTAGGGAATCAATGGCGGAAAACGTCCTCATCCTCCAACTCTCTTAGTCACCGAAGCAAAACCAATAGGGAATCCATGGCAGAAATCGATGTGTCATCCCCCAACTCTCGTCCGTCTCCAATTCTCACTTGCCAGTCGCAATCATCCCAGCCTACCATATTAACAGAAACCAACCCAACACTAACGCCAGCCCATTTAGCGAGTGTGCTAAATATGTCATCAGCGTTGCCCCAAAGCCAACACATTCCCGCATGTTCTCTTGATCCGCAAGCTTCTCCTTTGTTGGCTCAGCAACAACAGCAAAGTGTCATGGCCATGCCAACCTATCACATTGGACAGTCCCTTCACAGGTCTCCTTCGATGTCTCGATTAAGCCAACTTAATCCACAGAATCAGCATTGTAATGTTTTAAGGCAGCAGCAGCAGCAGCAGGCGGGAGGGCAAACGGGATTTTCGGGATCAAATTTGGTTCAGCAGAATTTACAGACCCAGCAAATTGGCGGCACCAATTTTTCAAGACCGACAGTCGGGCAGAGCGGGCAATTGTCCATGCTGAATAGCTCTGCAGCCACGGCTCAGCTGAACTTGCAGTCGCAGTTATTATTATCGGTATGCTTCTGTTGGTTTTCTGATTCATTGTGTTCCTTTTTCCAGTTTTGCCTGTCTGTTGATTTCATTCAGTAAGTGTTTCATTTTCAAGCCACTCTTTGTTGCTTGCGCAAGAAAATATCAATTTTATAGAGTAATAGCGGATTCGGACAAACAGAGATAAATGATAATCCACATAAAGTTGAACTGTTCACATTCAATGGAGATTAACCATAAAATTGATAAGAACAAAATGAAGGGCACGTACACAAAGAATGTTTAAAATTATGAATTTACCCAACATAAGACACCACCACGGCAATGCTTTCTGTCATAGAACATATTGCTAGCTAATACCCGACAAGAGAGGCAGTATGTGGATTAAAAATTGGGTCAACTGGAGGGAGGGTAAAATGCTAAAAAAATCAGCTGGCTAAATTTCTATCATAAGTGACTTAAAAGTAAATCATAGTTTTGAAATGCATTATGTTCTGAAGTATATGAATACAAAATAAATTTGATGTATTTTCAATTTATCATGTGAAGAATATCAATACAAAATGATGAATAAATTAATACTAAAATATCAAAAATAGACAAAGTGATATCTCATAAATGGCTCCCATATATTATTTTTATCATAAAAATGTATTTTTAGTATGGTCAAAATTGACCATGTGAATGTTAGGTCTGTAAACTGATATTTTCAAGGGCATTTTTAAGTTGTATCTTGAAATGCACCTCAGGATGAGATATAGCAAAAATGCCTTGAAGCATTGAAAAAAAATCTTGAGGCCAGAAAGGCGCGTGCCTTTTGCAGTGAGATGAGTTGTGCTTGTGTCTTAAATGCACCAAAAAAATAAGACATTTTGTCAAACCTTTAGAGAGAGAATAAAAGAAAAATCACAGTTAATTTTTAACTCATGAAATTTTTTGTCCATTGCACTCTCTCTCTCTCTCTCTTTAGCAAAACCTCATTCTACATCTTACTTAGTTCAAATTTATGGTATTTTTGGTGAGGATATTCATTTTCATTATATAAACAAACAATGACACCGTCTAGAAGGTACTTACATTGAGTTCCAAAATCAATTTCTTTGAGTTGTGAGGGGAAGCCCACATGGTGTGGCGAACCAAGTTTTTTTAATGGGTAATTTTTATGTTTAATTTTTATATTTTTGTTTTATTTTTAATTCAACTAAATATTGCTCTGAAGTTGTGATTTTTTTTTGTGATTTGTAACACTAGAAATGATCTTGTAGAATGTTTAGTGAGCATTTTTGTGATGATGTGAGGCCCATTTTCTTATATTATGTCCTTCCAAAGCAGATTCTCACAAACTTCATGATTGGAATTGTGAAATCCCTCTCATTCCATTCTAGATTAACATTATTTCTTTCCCTTTCTGCTCCACTTGTTGCCAGCCCATAACTCCTGAATTGGGTTCAAAAAAAATTCTCAATTCACTAAAATTACAAAACCTAATTTAGAATTGAATTTTTGAATTGAATTTTAGATATTTTGGATTGGTTATTTTCATTTTAATTACTTATCAAGTCAATTCTAGCAATTTTGAAATCCTAAAGCAAAACAAAATGAAAGAAAAATTATAGTTTTGTGAGCAGCAACAGTTGTGAAAAAATTCGCGTAGATGAAATGAAAAATAGAGAGAGATGAATAGTTCCGTAACAAAAAATAACAACCCAAAAAATAGAAATAAAATCAATTTATATTAATGACAGAGCGGATCGGATTACTCGGATAGACTTTCAATATTTTATTTTCTTCGGCCCTCTGATCGGGTTGCATCACCCCCGTCTTTGTGCTATTGCTATATTTCCAATCTTTCAATATTTTATTTTCTACATTAATAAAATATCAAAAACATAAATTATTTTGATTATACAAACAGTTTATCTAAACAAATTATACACATACAACAAGTACCAAGTTGTCAATGTCCAGAGTTGGTAAATTATCTCATATAATCTTATAGGTCTTGCTCATATTACTTGTAGACTCTTTTAACTCTAATGAAAACTAAAATTATTGAGTTTGATAAGATCAAAAAAAATTTGTTGTATATTTTGACTTTGAGAAAGTTTGTGTCATCCTTTATAAAAACAATACATAAAAGGAGAATGTTTTTTCATTCATTATGATTATTTGTTTAAATAAAAAGCATTGTATAGTCACCATATCATTATACATCTTTATGTGAATATTTTGATTGGGAAGATACATTGGAGGCTTATTGAGTTATTTTGGGTTAGCCAAGACTATGAATGCCATTGAGAAGTGTTTTTAAAAAGCTTCGGCTATGGAGGGAATTAGCAAAAATGGTGGGGAGATGCCACATCTACCACTTTGCTAAAAAGAGGAAGTAGAACATGCGTTAGTACATTTATATGTCAGTTCCAATGTAACGATGAGAAGATATTAGTAAGAATTTATTTTAGGTTTTCTATGGATGGCTTAGTGTCATGATTTAATTTTGGTAGTTATGGATAATTTTTTGAATATGTCCTACTTCATATCATGTTTAAAGATGATAAACGCATCATAGTAGTCAAGTTATACTTTAATGACATTATCCGATTGCATGAGCTTCCTAAGATTATTGTGTAAGATCAAGATGTGAAATTCTTTCGTTACTTTTGAAAGATTTTTTGGCACAAAATGGAAATGCCCTTATAATATTCATATGCTTTTCAACTCCAAATTGATAGACAAATTAAAATTGTCAATAAAAATTTGAGAAGCTTTCTTAGGTTTTAGCTGGATATGATTTAGGGAATTGGGACCTTCATATAAAAGTAGCCAAACATGCATATAATAGTTTTGTTAATTGGGCTACATGCTTTAGTTTTACATAAATTGTCTATGGTTTTTTGACCTTGATAATCTATCGATCTTGTTCCTATGTTGGATAGTCAACGAGTCTCTTAGTCATCTGCTTGGGCATTCCCAATATAAGACTTCCATAAAGAGATTCTTGAGCATATCAAGCAGAGCTATACATAGTAAAAAATGTAATTGACTTACTTTGATAATTAAAAAATTTTTAAATTTGACAATTTTGTGATGATGTAGATGTGACTAGAATGGTTTCCACTCTGTTTTGTTCAAAAATTGTATGCTTACATTGTGAGGTCTTTTTAGATACTAAAAAAAATTAACATCAATACATTTGACCCATGACTTTTAAAGAGATTCAATATTAATCCAACATTCAATTTAAAAGATTTGATTGAGTTTAGAGACTATTCGTTTGATCCAAACAAACCTTTTCCTTTGATAATATTTTTATACTGATCTATGCTCAGTATAAAATTAACATTAATACATTGGATCACAATGATGTTGAACGCATACATGAGCATATATTGCTACCCTATTTATTGGATTTTGGTATTCGTAGTTTAATCTTAATTTTGATGATATTTTTGATGTAAACATGATTTTTACAAAGATTAATTTTACTTACAGATATCTCTTTCAAATTTTGATGGAAGGACGACTAGAGGTGAATGACAATTGAATTTCATAAAATGAGTTGTATTGAATCAATATAAACTTTTTAAAGAACTATAGAGAAGTCAATGCACCAATGATCAATTACCATAGATTATAAAAACAAAAAAAATGTAAAATAAATAAAATAAAGAAAAAACTAATTACATGTATAATATGTATCAGATATAATGTTAACGAATCATAATTATAATTAAAAGACTAAAAATTTATAAATATAAACTACAATTGTTACATTGTATGAGCAGTAAAAAAAATATAAAATTTATTTCAAATTAATGTCATGAGATAGACTTGAAATAAAAATGATAAATAATAATTAATAATAATAGTAAAAAAATAAACCTAAATTGTAATTGAAGTATCGAAATCGAATCATATCTTACTAAAATGATAATTATAAAATAAACATAACATCAACAAACAATAATTAATTCTAATGCCAATTGATATCTATATGTAAATCATTATCATCATATAAGTATTTGATGATATCACTAGTAGTTTTTCCAATATTCTCCAAGTTATACGAATTATCATTTATCAGTAATCCTTGTGTTTTTGGTTCCTCTCTATCTTGAATGCTCAATCTAGAATCTTTCTAGTTCTTTATGCATAAAAATGTTTAAATGATATTTGTTCGTAATCTTGATCTCTTATTTTAAATGATATTGGCTGTAACTAAAAAAAAAATTCCAATGCTATGCTAGACATCGAAAGCATACTATATTATTTATTATAAAATTTTTGAATTTGAAAAATTAGCGAATTAATTTAAGATGGTTTAGATCTCTTATTTATATTACTAAAAATGTATAGATCTTTTATTTATATTACTAAAAGAGAAATAATATTATATCTATATATATATATCACTTTTAATATTTTTCTAGTTTACTATGCTAATAAAGAAATTTTCATTAAATTTTATTTTAATTTTTTTTTAAAATATGATATGAAATGATTATAACGTGTTGTTTTTATCATTTTTTATTTTCCATGCTTTCTAAATATAAATAAAACAATTTTTTATCACATATTTTTTATTATTTTTATCTAAAGTAAATAGTGAAAATGAAAAAGTTTGAGTTATATTCTGAGATGGTTTTGCATTCAGGTACAAGAATATAAAATGTTGGATATAATATGTTTGTTTCTCTTATCAATTTGTTTTGTAGATGCATAATATTAGTAATTCCTTCATTTATTTTTTAGATAGTGATCTTAGTTTCTTTGAGCATAGAATTGAATTTGTTTTTAAGTAGACTTAAATGTAAAAGATGCATTTTGATATTGCTCAGTAGCAGTTTAGGGTTGGTTAGGGTTGAGTGTTTTCAACATGGAGAAGATAGAGTAAGAAATGAAAGAAAAAAAAAATTTTAATTTGAAAAAACTATTTTAGAATACAACATAAATTATATATATAATTTGAAGTATCCCAATGTCAGATATTTTCAAATAATAATAAAACAAACAAAGTAAATAAAAAAAATATAAATTAAATCTCAATAATTTCCTTGAAGTTGGGGTGCACATGTTACCAATATTTTGCTTGAAGAAGAGAAAAATAAAATGTAGTCTTTTTAGAGCATTTATGAAGATATCTGTAGTCTGCTTGCTTGTAGATATATAAATAGTAATAATTGAATCATCATGGATATTTTGTATAATGAAGTAATAATCAACTTCAATATGCTTTATCTACTCCTAAAATATTGAGCTGATGATATTATGCTAATCTACCTAACTATTATAGTAAAATATTATTGATTTTTGAATTCATTGGCAAAGTTTCTCCAAGAAGTGACTGATTCATTATAGCTTACAAGTAGTTGATGTCATAGTTTTATACGTTGTCTATATACCGCATCTCAAAATAATCATCCATCTCTTATTTTTTAAGAGATGAGGTTACTTGCAAAAAAAATAAAAATCTATGATATATTTTTTTTGTAATTGTAGGAATTTAACTAGAATTGAAATATGTATCTATTTGATAATGCTCATGAGCTCTAAATATAATCACATGTCTTAGAATTTTCTTTATGTATTTAAGAATCTTAAGCACAATGTTCATGTGAACTTGTCAAAAAGAATTTAGAAAAAGATTAACTATAATTATTAATGTTAATGATATTTGGCTTGATTACTATTAGATGATTTAGTTATCATATAATCCTCATATATGTTGTAAATTAATTGATAAATTAATATTTGTAGATAAGTTTATGCCTAAATCAAGTAGTAAGTTAACAACTGCATATCCTGACATATCTAGGTCATGTAAAATATCCAAAGTGTATTTTTCTGAGAAAAAAAAATATTTCTCGAGTATTTGATCTCAATACCAAGAAAGTTTCTCATACATTATAAATTTTTTTCTTAAAATTTAGTTGGTAAAAATAATTTAAGTTGATATATATCCAATTTATCATCTCCTATAGAAGATTATTGTATACAACTAGCATCATATATTTATCTTCTATCTTAATTTATATCAAAAAACATAATAATAATTTGACATATTTTTTAAGATCTTAAGTATTAATTACCAAATAAAATTATTAAACCATGACATATGAGACTATTTCATATCATAAAAAGCCTTCCTTAACCTCCACATTAGGCCTTAAGTTTCCAAGAACAATGATTGTTGGTGATTATTACATAAATATTTTTTCTTCTAGATTACTATGGATAAATGCGTATTTTTCATTTAGCTGATATACAGTTCACTTGCATGAAACTATAATAGGAAGTAATAACTTAATAGTGACTACTTTGATCATATGAGTAAAAATATTAAATTAGTCAATGTTATATTTTTATGTAAATTTCCTTGCTACAAATCTAGCTTCGAGTTGATCAACCTACAGGTGTCAACCCGGCCCGGCACGAGGCACGACACGGTTCAGTTGTGCTTGGGCCGGCCCGACACGGAAAAAATCCATGCCCGTGCCGTGCTTGGTCCGGCACGGTTCGGCCCGCTGCACGCAAACCGGCACGGGTTTATCCCGTGCCGGGTGCCCCGTGAGCCGGACCCCATGTTGCCCCTCCCGCAAAAAATGACCGCGGGTCGGGTCTGATTCGACCCTACCCGTGGTCCCCCGTATCCCGAACTGCTCGGATAGGAATGCCCGAGCGGGCCAGGCGAGGCACGGCACGGCCCGTCGTGCCTGTGGGCCGTGCTGGGCCCGGTTTTTTTAAACCGTGCCGTGCCCGGCCCGGCACGGAAGCACGATCGTGCCTTAAAATAACGTGCCGGGCTGGCCCGTGCCGGCCCGTTTGACACCTCTAGATAAACCTTTCTTAGAATGAGTTATCATATATGATTATATGTGATTTCACTAAATATATCATAATAGTCTATCATCATCCTAGGTGACTAAGTTTTTCATAAAGAGTATCATGGATCCTATGCTTACTAAGTGAGAATAATAAATTAGAATATATTGTGATAAAATAATAATAAAAGAGTATTCAAGATAAATGATAATGAGTAGAACATATTATTAGTTTCTTTCGTTGTGCAATTGAAAGGTCCACCAAGTTTCTACTTTGAATTGGATTAATTGATGTGATAGAAGACTCACTTGAGAAATATTATAGATTATTCGTCTATTATATACATTTGGATTAGGATCTTAAGTCTCCTAACCTTCATCTCTCTTTTTAGGGGAAACTTATATCTCATGTCCAATGGGAAACTCAGACCAAGCTTTTCTTATTAGTTAGCGCCCTAAGAAAGATGCTACTACTCTTTTTAAAATCAGTTATGTTAGTCGTATCAAGTGTTGGCATATGAGCAAAAATATGTAGTTATTTTTTCATGAGGAGTAACGACTAGACACGAAAACGAGCTTAACACTATAATGTATAAATGTATGTGCTCTTAGATTGAGTTATTAAATGACTTGTCTTTTAAAGAATATGACATCAATAATGATAATAATTCTCATATATTCTAGTGAATAATACATATAATATTTATGAGTACTAGAGTTTTCAAAAAAAGATGTATTGATTGACACATACATTTTTTTTATTTGGAGAGATATTATGAATAAAATAAATATGCTTATAAATTTAGGGCGGAAGGTAAGAAAGTCTTTCTTTTTGGTATATGAGTTTGTATGAGATATAGTCTGAGAGAACATAAGATGATGTTCTATGAAGTAAGAGTGTCATAATGGTTTTAAATTGATATTAATTCTTTTTTTTTAGCTATTCTATTTTGTGCAGGAATACTAATATAGAATGTTCAATGAATTATTTTGTGCTCCTTAAAGAAATAAGAAAATTAATAAGAAATGTATTCTAAAGAATTATTATTTCTTAATATCTTATTGCTATATCTAAATTGAGTTTTTATTAATTTAATGAACTTTCAAAAAATTGAAAAAAATTGAGATATTTACTTAAATATTGACAATCATGTAAAAAAAATTAAAAATTATTATTTCTTAATAATCAACAAAAGTAATTAAATATTTTAATCTATCAAATATGGTTATTATACATGATCTCTAAATATATGAGTAAATCAAATGGAATAAGTTCCTCCTGATACTCTACTTATATTCCTCACAATCAGTAGATGTTACTCCTTTGATATCATGTGTTATAATTTTTAGTTTACCTAGTGAAAAATATCCTAGAATAGAATGAATCACTAGTGAATTTTTAGTAGACAAATATTTAGAAAAAAAAATATGTTTGGTCTTACAATCTTACATGTGAATAATAGAAGAAAACATAATATTATAATTTATTGTTTTATAAAATAACTAATAGAAAATTAATTATGTTGGAATTATGGTACATATAAAATATGTCTCAAAAAGAAAGAGTCAATATAAACTTTGCCATGTCCACTTGTTTATATAACAATGTCATTAATCATGATAATATAAGATGCTATAGACTCAATGAAAAAAGTAAAAAGAGTAATTATTTGTAAATATAAATATTCGCTCTTGAATTTATTACCTATGAATATGGAGTAATGTGATGTGCAGAAAGTATGGTGGATGTATTGTAGACGTGCCCAAGCTAGTAGCACCCAGACAATCAAATTTGGTCAACTCTTTCAAACATTGCAGATTCAATAGTCTACTATATAATCTCTAAATCTCAAAAAAAATATTCTTAACTTAGAGTGGAATGTCCAGCACTTCTGAGTATGTCCCAACCTAGATGTGTCAAAATGACACAAAATGAGTCCCCCTGCATGCCATCTTAGAACGGAAACATGGGATGCTAGCTTAACATTGCTCAATGGCATGCCTTCCTCAACTGGGCATGCAATGTTGTGCTGAGTTTGGTTGGTAGTGACACGACACCACCATTAGCTAGAGTCCATAGTCCAAACAAGTCAGAGACTAGGCTGATGCAATGCAATGCTCACCCCACAACCCATTGGTTATTTTTTATTGGTAGTGGGCAAGGAAGGGATATGTGATTCCGTGTTTGGGCATGTTCATCCTACGACCCACTTAGAAGTGTCAATTAGGCCGGGTAGTTCGAGCATGACACGAGACATTACATAAAACTATTGTGCCTGACCTGACACGACATAGTCTAAAACCATGTATGAATCTTGGTTGTACTGGGCCACAACATAACTTGAGCTATGCTGGGCCAGAGTTTCTAGCCCTCACATGCCATGGGAGACACAACACAACACAACATGACATGACCAAACTAGGTTAGTTTGGACATGACCCAAGATATTCTGGAATGAACATAGGCTATTCTAGTTAGGTTTGACCCATGATAGCCTGGAATGAACCTAGGCTAGCTTGGCTAGACATGACTCAATATGGCATGATCTGGCACGATCAAGCAAAGGGCGGGTCAATGGGTCCCATGTTTAGCCGCCTATTTTTAGAGTCATGCCAGTATTATCTGTGCTAGAAAGTATGATGTGCTAAGCACTACATGGTTGCCTAATTGGACTGAAAAAAAGGGTCGTCCCAACACAACTCAACCCATTGATATTTTTATGGATTAATCCAAATGTCGAATATTTCGAAGACTTTTATGCTGTATTTTTTAAGTTTATTAATTATTAATTATTTTTTTTAATTAAAATATTTTATCATATCATTCGTATTAGTTAATTTATGAATTATACGATAATGTGGCTGGAAATAAGTTTATATAATATCAACTACTCTAAGATCTTTTGAAAATCTAAATGAAAGATCAATATTAGTAATCAATTTCATCATGTATTTTATCTCAAACTCATTGTGATAAATAAAAAAGTTAATCAATTTGAAGTTGATCAAATTTTAAAGACCTCTCCGCTAATTATTTTTGATTTTTCTTGGATCAAATGCATAATATTTTTTGACGTTTAATCGACATATTTTTTAAAGTGATTAATATTTTGATAACTTTTATATATATATATATAATATTATGGAAATTTATTTTTGATATGCCTATTATTTGTATTTTTTAATAATGTTAAATTATATCTAGATTACTGAAGTTCATATATATTTATATTTTTTAGGTAAATGAATAGAAATTATGAGAAATAAAATTGTTTTGATCTTTCATTCGGGTTATTATTATTATTATCTATGTCTAGATATAATTTATTTTTATTATATTAATTATTTATTATTTTTTTAATATACAAGATTCGACTAAAAGTAAGAGGAGATAAGTATTAATTTTTTACTTATTTTTAAATTTTTTTTATTATTCTAGAAATTACTAAATAAAATAACTTAATTTCAATACAATTATAATTTATATCTTAATTTTATGTGTGTAGCAGAAATTGTAGATATTTCACCTGATAGTTTCTCACTTGGAAATCATAGCTCATCACCAAATTAGGTTTGACTTTACATAAAACTAAAATTAGAAGTTTTTTTAAATGGGCACAAATAGAGCACAAATGTCAATATAAAAACTAAAAGAGCAGATGAGATTATAGATTAACTATGAAAAATAAAATATATCAATATGTTATTTATAATTTTTTTATATTAAATATTATATTTTTTATATTTTAAATATTTTTTAGACAGTAAAAAATGTATAATATATAAGATTAATAATATATATTATAAATCTTATATATTATACATTTTTTAGACTTTACATAAATCTTATATATTATAATATATTTTTTAGACTTTACATAAAATCATATATATTTATTTATAATATAATAAGATTCGATTGAAAGTAAGAGAGAAATGTTAATTTTTTGCTTATTTTATAAATTTATTAATTAATCTAAAAAATGCTAAAATAAAATTAAGTTTTTCATTACAATCGTAATGTATATCTTACTTTTATGTATGCAACAGGTAGAGGTGTCAAACAGGCCGGACGGCCTGGGCATGGCCTAGAGCTCGATCTAATTCAGCCATGCTTGGCCTAGCACTCATGGTCCAGGACCATGCCCTGCCCCGTTTCAGGCGGACTCTCAGCATGACTCATGCTATGCCCTGGCGTGCCGAGGGAATTAGGCCTGCGTGCCGTGCCAGGCATGACTCGAGTGCCTAGTAAGTGGGCACTGCACAGGGCATGATCTAACACATGCCCCTGGGATCTGCAAATCTGGTTGGGACTTAGTATCACGACTGACTCGATGTCCAACGTGGTGACGGCAGGATGCGACGAGCCGATTAGGTCAGCGAGAGCTCCTGCTTGAATTTGGGGAGCATTCTTATCCCCAAATTCCAACACAAACCGGCTTGAAATCGAGCTGACTTTTGGCGGTGGGTGGTTCTCGCCATGCCCTCTAGGGAATTGTGCCGTGCTAGGCACGACATGACATGTATGCCTATATGGGCCTGAATAAATTGGGCAGTACCGAGTCGGCATGGTTTGTTTGACATCTGTAGTAACAGATACTATATATGCTCTACTTGGTAGTCTTTCACCTGGAAGTTAGTGCATCACCAAACTAAGTTTGACTTTACATAAAATTTAAATTATAATCTTTTTTAAATGGCCACAAATAGAGCACAATGTCAATATAGAAACCAAAAGAAGAGATGAGATTATAGATTAATTATGAAAAATAAAAATTCTCAATATATTATTTTTAATTTTTTTATTGTAAATGTGTATTTTTTACTTTTTAAATATTATTTAGGTTAGTTAAAAGAGAACCATTGGATTTATGCAAAAAGAGCATTTGGATGTAGTTTGACTGCTTATGACATGTGATTAGAGGTGTCAACCGGGCCGGGCCGGCCCGGCCCGGCACGGAAAAATTCCGTGCCCGGGCCTGTGCCGTGCCCGGGTTTGGCACGAACCGTGCCGTGCCCATGCCTGGCCCGGCACGGGTCGGCCCGTGGCACGGCACACCGGCATGGGTTTATCCCGTGCTGGGTGTCCCGTGAGCCCGACCCCACGATGCCCCTCCTGCAAAAAAAGACCCCCGTATCCCGAACCGCTCGGTCAGGCAAGCTCGAGCGGGCCAGGCAAGGCACGGCATGGCCCGCCGTGCCTGTGGGCCGGGCCGGGCCCGGTTTTTGCCTGACATGGAAGCACGATCGTGCCCTAAAAAATGGGCCAGGCTGGCCCATCCCGGCCCGTTTGACACATCTATATGTGATGTCCTATTGCTCTATTTCTGATGTCCTATTGCTGATAGGACAATGATATGTGGTGTCCTATTGCTGATGGGACAATGATATGGTGTCCTATTGCTGATGGGACAATGATATGGTGTCCTATTGCTGATGGGACAATGATATGGTGTCCTATTGCTGATGGGACAATGATATGGTGTCCTATTGCTGATGGGACAATGATATGGTGTCCTATTGCTGATGGGACAATGATATGGTGTCTTATTGCTGTCTTGTCGGCATGCCCAAATGCATGAGAAATTAAAGCAGCCATTATAAATAATGGTTGCTTTTTTTTTAAAAATAGGGGGTGCTTGCACACTTGCCTTGTGGCCTTGGCTCAAAATGACATGAGCTGTGTCATTGGACAACACGATTACATTCCATGCATAGTTCTTGACCATGTCATGGCAGTCCTAACACGATTGAATTGGGCTGTACCTTGTGATGTGCCAGGGTCATCGAGCCACTTGATACTTTTGATCATCTCATAAAAATTATAGGTCACTTTGTGATGAAGTTGCCAATAGTTCTAGCATACTTTGCTTTTCTGCATCTCAGAATATCTTTGTTAGGTTTCCCAACTTGCTGAAAGTTAATGTTTGATAAATATGCTACAATGCTATGATTGATCATCTCAACACTTGATCGAGAAATAACTATAGATGTTTGAGTCATTATAATAAACAAATGCCAAAAACATAAGTATCTTTCTCCAAGAATCTTTGTGCGCAGAATAATATTATCCCAACACTCACGACACCCAACGTGCCCAGGTGCGTTGAATATTATACTGCTTTTTCATTGAATTCATATAAAGAATACTGTAAATTAGCTTGTTAAATCATCTTAATATTATTTGGTTCATCAACACATGTATTACACTAATAATTTTTTTTTCATAATTGTGCCTAAATGACAAAATAAGTTTCTTTATTCTGATCAGTTAATCTATTTGTTAGTAACTGTGTAATATTATTATATAAATGAAATATTTCCAAAGAATATATCAAAGCAGGTAAGTCTCAATTCTTCTTATAAATGTCACAAGAATGAAACACACTTGATATTTTGAGATAGATCGATTGTTATATGTACAACAGTAACTATGTATAAATTATCATTTACTTATTTATTTTAGTATGAATTTTTTAATAAGTGACAAATTGAATCTCAAAATAATTATGTCTTATTCTTTTATAGGAGATAAGATTGATTTTTAGAAAAGTATAAAAACCATGTCATAGATATTCTCTTAGTACATGTTTATGCTCAACATAAACTTGAATATCCAGTCAACTGTAAGTGTCAATAATCATTGAAAGAGATCCTAAGTTTTATAGATCTTTTCATATGCATCATTATGTGAAGAACTATTTCAATGTGAATCTACATCAAGGCGAATTTGTTAAGGAGTATTTAAAAAATAACTTGCTATACTAATGATGTATACTATATCTGGTCTAGTAAATCAGATAGTTATTGTTCCATACAAATCTCTTATTAGAGTCAACTGAAAGAGTCATATTAGAAATGAAATTGATATAAGATCAATAAGAATATTTGCCAGAGGAAATCCCAAAAGATCTATCTTTGTAAGATCATCAATCATTTATCTTTTTTGTGATAAGGTAATGCTCCTCATAGAATAGATTATATATATATATATAAAGAAATAAATGTGGCAAGTGGGTTAGATAGCTTGGGCATTACCCACGACATGACCCAATTCAATGAAGCTAGACCCGACATGACATGGTATAATATTGTGCTTGGACCTAACTCATGCTGTCTGTGGCACGGCTTGTGCCATGTCGGGGTCATGCTAGTTGTGATCCATGTGCTTGACATGTCAGCACGGGGCTATGCATGTTGGCTTGTTTAGTTTAAAAAAATAATTTTATAATCCAATGGATCTTTGGGTGAAATTCGGCGGCTATATAGTTTTTGTCCTAAAAACGCAATCTTTTTAATTAGATTTTTTTTATAAATAGTATATTATATGTTATTTTTTATAATTTATTTATAATCTATTTTTCTCTATTCTCTCTTTTTTTATGAATTTCTAAAAATATCAGTGTCCACAATTTTTTTGTTTGTAATTTTAATATGGTGGAGCATTAGAGTAATTTTGGTGATAAGCTGTGACTTTGAGATACGAGCATACTAGGTGAAGGTGAAAAAGTGCTTGATGTTCACACGAAGTAAATGTATATATTGTGTTGCATATATTTATATTTTGATTAATATTTTTAGATAAATAAATAAATTAATAATGAGTAAAAAATTTTAAAAATAATATTTTTTTTTATTTCTAGTCCTAATTTAAAACAATGACAAATAATGAATAATATGAAAGTAAAATAGATCTAGAAATGATAATCTGACTAAAAGATTCAAGATTGAAAAGTAAGTTTTCTTCCATTGTCTTGATTTATTTGCCCAAAAAATCTAATAATAGTCAAATTTTAGGAGTGTCGAAGAAAATTTAGTATAATGTATATATTTTAAAAAAATATATATATATGTAGGAAAATTTGTAACATTGATCATTTTCAGAGATATGCTGATTGATACAATAGAAAATATAGTATATTAGATCCTCGATAAACCTAATTGAGTGATAAAGTATTTGAAGTTAAAAATAAACTTTAGATTTATTGACTTTATTTATCATGATGAGTTTGAAGTGAAAGGATGATGAAATTAATTTTTAGCATTAGTCTTTAAATTAAAATTTCGGAGGATTCTAGATTAGTTTATATTATATAAACTTGTTTATAGCCTATTTATCATAGAATTCTTAGGTTGACTAGTAGGAATAATATAATTAAATATTTAAATTAAAAAAATAATTAATAATTAATGAATTTAAGTAATATAATGAAATAATCTCTGTAATGTTTGATATATACACTAGTCGTGATGACATTGCATTTACATGCATCATGACCCTTTATTTTGATTCTAAGTGAAGACAAAATTTTTATGATTCTATGTGATTATTTATTTTTATGATAACCTTACTATATATGATTGTCTGTCAAGAATTTTTAAAAATATGATATTCAAAATAAAATTTATAGTATTATATTTGATAATAGTTAAAATAAGGATATCATAATTAATATATTTGTGAGAACTATTAAATATGAGCACTTAGCTGATATTTTTTATGTTAGATATATGTGTCACATAAATAATTTAATAATGCACGTGAGAATAAAAATAATTTTTCTCATATTAAAAAATATAAGAAATATACTGTAATATCTTAAGAAACCTAGTAGACAACAAGAGTTTTACACTCTATGTTCGTCAATTGATATAAAAAAGAAAAAATTCTAATTATTTTTTATATATCATTACAATTATACATACTTAATATTAGATTTATATGCTGGCTACTAGCACATTATATTCGATTATATTAATAGTAAAAATAATGAAATTATTATTGATTATTAAGATTATGAGATATGAATTATATTTTTGAATTCTTAAAATTTTTTTTTTATATGACAAATATGTATTCATTTGTATACACTTCAACCATATGAGTATGCAGCTTTGGTAGTAAGTTTGACAAGTATAAAGGACACCTTGATTTTAGTGACATTATTATTGAGATAAAAAATAAATATTTAAAATATTGGACTTCTATTCCATTACTTTATTATTTGATTTTTAGTATGAATCCTAGGGTTAAAATGAAATGAGTAGAAAATATATTAAAATACATATCTACCTACATGAATCAAGCAGAAAAAATCATATGATCCGATTCATGAACAATTTGATAACATATTTAAATATAATGATATTAAGATAATAATTTTAACGAGTCTCTAAGTTCAGACATGGATATTATATTTAAAGATAATAATCTTTTCATTAAATTAGTAAGGGGCAACTGATGAGGTGTTTTCTCGAATATAATATCATCCACGTAAATAATCAATAATATTATTTTATCATTAGGATTTTTTAAAAAAATACAAAAATAGTACTAAAATATATATGGGTAACAAAAAAGAGGTGAATGCCTAATTTGTAAACATGTCATTTAAATTTTTGTGAATAAAATTTTTTAATTCGTGTGTTTCGTTTATGTAAGTGGATATTTATCTTAATATGTTTTCTATTATTTCTATTTTAATCATAGGATCCATACAAAAAGTTAAACAATACAGAGTTAGAATAAATGATAAGTATTTTAAATAATTAGTTTTAATCTCAACAATCATAATATTAAATGCATTATATTTTTTACACTTACTAAACATACTATTAATATTATATATGCACCTAAGTATAACATAAGTGGTGAGAGTTTGCAGAGATGAAGAGATATTTATTGTGTCATACAAAAATTTTGGAATTTTATAAATAAAATTTTTGTATCACAGTATAAATTATGAATAATAAGTTTGTCTATTGAGATAATCATATATCACGTGTTGGTAGCCAACACATCACTCTAATATAAGGTAAATATAATTTCAACTGTGTCTCATATTTATTTGGATTTTATTTTTATTTTTACTGACAAATAAAGATTATGTAACTATTGTTGTCTGTTAAGCATTCAAAAATCTTTTATTGAATTTTTAATTTTTCCCAAAGTGTTGGAAATAATGATAATGTGACACATATACCTAATAAAAAAAATTTTATTTGATAGTTTATTTATAATTGTTATAATAAATATACTAATGATTACTCTACTATTAGAATTATTATTGAAAATTATATTAAGTATTTTATTCTGAATATTATATTCTCTATAAATTTTCACCATACACTCGTGTGGAGTGCTACATGTTGATTGTGGTGCAGTGCAGACATCAAAAGGCAAACGTGATTTTACATATTATGGATTTTTTTTAAATTTTGTTTAGTTAAGTTTTATTTTTTAATTTTAATTAACTTTAAACTTTAAGTGTTTAGTTTTAGTTTATTAATATTAATTAATATATAATTTTAAAAACATTAATTACAATATGATTAAAAAATAAATAAAAAATTAAAATGACAAATAGTAATTATAATATTATAACGAACTTAATTTAAACATTAACATTCTAAACTATAATATAGATAACGAAAATCGTACGAAAATATTTTAGGACGTCAAAATTTTGTTTTCTTCGGTTATCTCGACTCAAACATCTAAAAAATAAAAATCTAGAAGAAAATCAATAGTTTGGACTTATTTTAATATAATACAAAATAAAAATATTAGGATGCCGAAGAAGAATTGACACAATATAAATATCGTAAAAAAATTTTAATCTGTAAGAGTTCGTGTGAGACTGAGTACCTTAAGTGAAATATCGAATAATACACCAAAAAATATAATGCATTAGATTTTAGGTAAATCCATCTCAGTGGTGGGTTCTTTGAGGTTAGATTTAGTTCAATCTTAATGTTGATCCCCTTCATATACCTCAACGAGTTAGGAAGGAAAGACATCTCTAAATTGATCATCACATTGAGTCATTCGATTAGATTTTTGGAGGATTTAAAGGTAGCTAATATTATGCAAACTTATTTTCAACTTGTATATCATATAATTTATAGGTCCACATCTAAGAATGACATATTAAAATACTATAACTTAGAAAAAAATTATAATTAATGAATTTAGACATTATAGCGGAGTTGTGTCCGTGACGTCTGATATCTAGACACGTCATGATGATGCTTCTTATGCATGCCTCACTATTTACTATGCAGATTCTAAATAGACACTAAATAAAAAAATATTAGGATTCTCAGAAATTCTATCTTCATGATGATTTAGTCATTTATGAGTGCATGATGAGAATTTATATGGAATATAAGATTCAAAATAAAATTTATAGTATCACATTCAATAATGTATCAAAAAATAGAGTAGTCATTAACATGTTTGTTAGTAATATTAGAAATGAGTCATTAGGAGAGATTTTTCATGTTAGATGCATGTGTTACGTTATTAATCTCATAGTACAAGCGGGCATACAAGTTATTTCCCGTGCTTTAGAAAAAATATATAACTTATTAAAATTTCTTTGTACATCTCGCAAATAATAAGAGTTTGGTACTATCTTTTTTTCTGTGGGTTTAAAGAAATAATTTGAATTGGATGTGATATACTATTAGAATTACACATACATTATTTTAGAGTTATGTGTTAGATACGAACACGTGATATTTGACTACATAATAGTAATAGTGATGAACTTATTATTGACGATACTTACTAAGCTACAAGAATTTCATTTATGAAATTTCTGGAGATTTTTTATGACACGACTAATATGTATTTGTCAGTTTATACTCATATCACTTACATTGCACTCCATTGCATATGTAAAATTAATAGCATGTTTATGAAGTTTAGAGATCATATGACACTTAGCAATATAGTTGTAGAGATGAAGATCAAATACTTAAAGTACAAGTTCATCATTCAATCTCTTTATTATCTGGCTTCCTCCATGGACCCTAGGGTTAATGTGAAATGAGTAGAGAATATTTTGACATATATATCATCGTGCATGAAACTGGAAGACCAACCTGAAGAGTTTATTCATGAGAAGTTGACTGAGCTCTTTACACATTACGATACTAGGTTTTGTGGTAGTAGTAGTGAGACTCTGAGTACGAACATAGATATCATATTTGAAGGTAATTTTTTCATTCAGTTAGCAAAGATAAACTATGAAATCTCAGGAAAAAAATGAAGAAATAATTAATATGATTTGTTTCTGAAAAAAAAGAGAAATAATAATTTAGTAATAAGAAAATTAATTAAAAATTTTAGAATTCTGATGATAAAATGAATTTTGTTATTGAAATCGTCTTGAAAAATATAATTACGGTGATAAATTTCATCAAATTCTAAGGAAGTCAGAATCTTGTTATTTTTTAAATTTATTTAAATAATTATTAGAATAAATAAATAAATATAAACAAAAAAAACAAAAAATGGAAAAGACAGTGCTATGACGTCAGCACATGGCTTTGCATACATGGTCCAGGCGTTTGATGAAAAAAAATTGTAATAATAATAATTTTTACTAAAATAAAATAAAATAAGATAAATAAAAAAAATTGATGTGAATCTGGAAAATGGATGATGCCTTATGAGAAAGAAAGTTAAACTTTAGGAGAGAGAGAGAATCACTGTGCAGAGGAAAAAAATATAAACTTGATTTTCTTTTGATCGTAACAGATTATTCTAGAGTCGAAATAGAATAGTCTAATAATTAAAGTTGTTCTACGTGATAAGATATTCAGTTCGACATTAAATTTATAAAGTTTTCATGAAATTTTCAGGAAGGTAGTTATTTTCTCCTATCAGCATTTTTTTATATCTGAAGATCATAAATAATCATGTTTTATATTTCAATTTGAATTGTTAGAAATTTTATTGGAAAAAATTAATTGGTGAAAAGTTTGTGTTTTGTTTGAAAAATTTAGTACAAGTAAATTGAGTTTGAATTGTTATAGCCGTCTCTGTAACGTCATTTAATCATAAATGATATAATTATATTTCATATGCACGAGAACATTCTATATACATGAGTGAGTGCATGATACACACTCACACACATAAGGTATATGGGTTGTATTTGGCGAACTCAAATTGGGATAATGTTCAGATTGAGTTGTGCGGTATTTTTTCTGGAGCATGACTATTATAAATTTGTGAATTCAAATTGGGTCAACGTCCAAACAGAGTTACGCGGTGATTTTTGAAAAATATCAAAGAAAAAAAAATATTGTCGGAGAAATGTTTAATATATTTTTTGGAGGAGTTCCATATTTCTCGGAGTAAATCCAAAAAAAAATCATATTATATTCGGAGAAATGACCAATATATTTTTTGGAAGAGATTCATATTTTTCAGAATAATTCTAAAAAATTAATATTTCTATAGATATATTTACATACATATATATATATATATATATATATATCTTTATATAACATGTCATACTTGGCTTCGGCATGTATGAGGGAGTTGATAGGACTCTGGAATATGTGCATATAAATATTTCATTCATAATTGTATTCATATAAATATTGTACTTGAATGGACATTGATATATATATGCATGATATTTCATGTGTATTTAGGTAGAGAGTAACTTGGTAGGAGTTTACCTCTACTGAGCTTTGCTCACTCTGTTGCAGGACTCCTTTTCAGGTACATGTCTATGGCAGATGACAGATCCACATGCGGGATCGCACATGTGCAGGAAAGCCGATTGTGACTTAAATAATATGTTGTATATAGTTTTTAATTCTGCTGAGCAAATAAAAGAAAAAAAAATGTATGATACATTTGAGAAAATTTAATTTTGTTACATATTATATTGTGTGATGGAATGAATGAGACCCCCTTGAGAGATGAGGTATCACAGAAACGACGTGGTGAATCATCAAATATGAGTTAGTTATCATGATACTTAGATATTGATTATTGCTCAATTATATTACATATCGATAATATAAATTTTGATATTTTACAGTTGTGGAAATCATCGGAGTCAACATATCTCATGCTGTCTAAGATGATATAGGATTTATTGACTTCTCCAGTGTTGCATAGTATCAAAGTTTATTTTTTTTTGTGATTGTAAATGTAATTTTAGATAGGATATTAAGATTATGATCATATATTATTGAGGTATTAGCAAGCATGAATGATTAAAAGGATGTGAGCTTGGACATCCGGGATCGTGCTGGGGCTGCAATGAAATTGGATGAGTTGGTTGCTGATGATAATTTGTGGGACATTGATGATGATTGATGACTGATATGAGATTGAGACATTGATGATTGAGCTAAACACCTGAGCTTACTTTACTACTTATGACATACTTTTATTGATACACTAATATTGATATCATTATTGATCATACGTTGATGATATTTATCATTTTTATTTGTAATTTTTGGATTATTTTTGTTTATTTATTATTATTATTTTATTTTGATACTTGATTCAGATATTTATGTTTTTGTGATTGGAATTGAATTGGATTCATGTTTTATATTTACGAGTTATTATTGATGTATTAATTTTTATCTTTTAATTATTCAATCTTGGTCTCGCTTAGTTGTTTTGTTAATTGTTATTTTATATTTTCAATGATTTTTAGTTATGAGTTGTTATTTTGTTAAAACTTAAATGTTACTTGTTAGTTTTTAAATTTTAATTGTTTATATTTTATTAATTTAATTAATTAAAAATTAATTAATTAATTAATTAATTAATTATTATAATTTAAATATTACAATTTAAATTTTTTAATAATTTTCAATTTGGATTAACATTTTTTAAAATGACCCAAACCAGGCCTGAATGGGCCAGATCCAGCAACTCCATGAATGACTCAGCCCACCAAAACTAACAGCCAGGCCGGCGGGCCATGCCGGGCTGGCTCTGCTGAAGCCGTTCCATGCCAGGTTCGGCATGGTGGCCCGATTGGGCCACCTAAAAATTGGCCGGCCTGACCCACCTAGGATGTTTGACACATCTAAATTAAGTAATAATTCTAGTAACATCGACATCAAAAATTTCAAAAATAATAACAATTTCAAACCAAAGTACCAAACCTAAGTCCCAACCTCTCATTTTGAGGAATGGGGATTGAGGATGTCATGCACATGGTAGGACTAGGAACAGGATATGAAGTGGAGAAGGAGACTGACTTGGAATTGAAATCTAGGTTCTTGATTGTCGATTTTGGTCTTTGGAATTGGAAGACTGAAGTCCAAACTCTCAAGACTGGTCACTGGAAGTGGGTTTGCCGATGGTGGAAACGTTGCCATTTGGTCTGGGGACTGGACTGGAAAGTAGACTTGGAATGTGGAGTGGGAGTAGAAATGTGGATTTTTAGATTCTGGATTCTCCTTTTGGAAGGCAGAAATGACAAAACCTTACTAATTCCTGATGACCATTTTTGCAATCCAAAATTCTTCAGATCCCACCCTATTTTATAATTTAAAATGTAAAAATAATTAAATAAATAATAAAATTTAATATAATAAAAATACATAAATGGGGCAGGATTGGGGTAGGGATCGTATTCCCCAACTTTGTCCCGACCCTGCCATGGGGAAAATGTTTTTGCCCCGACCCTACTCTCTGCTCCACCAACCTGATTATGTTTATGTGGGGAATCTCTGCCTTATTCATGGTGGGCTACAGTGGGGTCTTTCGGGGTCATGGTCGAGGCAAAATGCCATGGCTACCTCCAAAATTTTAATCATAAGATTAATTATCATTTATCATAATCAGTTTTGTTATTTATTCATTTCTAAAGTAATCTTAGTATATGAAGGGGTCTAATGAAAATGAATTTGATTTAACTTCAAAGATTTTGTCTCTCAGTTAGATTTATCTGAGATTAATATATCATGTTTTTTGATATATTGATAGACAAATCTTTAAAGGTGATCATTGTCACAATCACTTATGTATGTATATAATTATTTATGATATTTATATTATGTTGATTCTTCTTCGGTATCATTTGAATTTTTTTTTTAAAATAATCTAAAAATAAATTTATACTACTAAAGTTTGCTTAATTTTAGAATTTCTATGTAAATTATTTTGGGTCGAGATTATTTAAAAATAACTTAGTTTTGATTTTATGTCTTTTATTTGAGTTATCATCATTCTTTAAATCTATGTCAAATTTATTAATATTAAATATATTATTTATTAAATTTTTAATTTATATTTAGAATTTTATATTATGTATTAAAATAATAACAAACTTTAAAAAATTTAAAAAATTTGTATAACACAACTACAATCATGCTATATTAATTTATTTGAGTAGAAGTTAACATCTCATAGTTATATTTCACTTTCTAGTTTATATTGTATTATCATATTTAAATTTAATCACTTTTCATAACTGTAAAAATCATAATAGATGTATATGATTGGTTAGGAGAGCTGAAAGAAAGAAATAAAAAATAGGAAACAAAAAGAGAATGAAATTTTTGAATTTCAATTCTATATTTATAAAAATTTTTAGATTAGAATAAAATATATATTTTTATTTTAAAAAATTTTTAAAGGATAGAAATCCAGTAGCTACTAGATTTCTACTGTAGTCGTTGGAAACAAATTCGACGGCGATAGATAGTTTGATATTAAATTTTTTTTTTCCAAGACTGAAAGTGATTGGTCATGATGGTCGCTTTTTATGTCTGACCTGATTACATGAAATTGTAACATGCACGACCATGGGACATATGCTCTTTTTTTTTTTAAATTTGGGCTGGATGGTACAAGCCTATTAGCGCGTGAGTCCGTGACCTATGACTCGAGTTTGATATCGGGTCACGTGCCTCTAGATTGTGCCTATTGGGCCAGACATGTGGGTCTTACTTGGGCTAGCACGAGGCATGATTCTCCCGGTTCAACATGACATGAGCTATGCCTCGGGTTAGCACGATATTAGTCTTGGTATAGTTCCGGATCGTTCCATGCCGGGCTAGGCATGGCTAATTCTGGTTGTGTATGAATTTTCCGTCTTACATGACACCTGTAAGCTAGTTCTTTCATATTCATTATCTTCATTTGGCTGCTGTCAGTAGGACCATATGCTATGTTGATGGCATTTCATCTCGTGGCATATTCTTCCTTGCAATCAATTCTACTCGTCTTGTTGTATATAATGATGTTGATTGGGCTGATTGTGTGGATACTCATTGCTATTTCACTGGTTAGTATGTGTTCTTTAAGTGATGCATTGATATCCTTGAAAAATAAGAAGCAAGACAAAGCCCTTAAGTAGAGGTGTCAAACGGGCCGGCCCAGCACGGCATGGCCCGTTTTTCACGTGCCCAGCCGTGCTACCGTGCCGTGCCCGGCACGGCACGGCACGGTTTTTTAAATTCGGGCACGGCACGGCCCGTGGGCACGGCAAGGCCGTGCCGTGCCGTGCCGGCCTGCTCGGGCACGGGCGCACGGCAAGGCAGGGCAGGCGGGGCGGGGCGGGTCGGGTCTGTTTGGACCCGACCCGCGGTCTTTTTACTGGGGGCGGGGCCCGGTTGGGTCACGAGTCACGACTCAGTGAGTCGTGACTCGTGAGTCGCGACTCACGACTCACGACGCAGGCACGCGTGCCGGCGTGCCGTGCCAAGGCACGGCCCGGCACGTGGTTTGTTCGCTCGGGCACGTTTTTTTATCGTGCCGGGCCGGCCCAGGCACGGCCGAACCGTGCCGTGCCTCGTGCTGGGCCGGGCCGGCCCGGCCCGTTTGACACCTCTACCCTTAAGTCATCTAGCGAGTCTGAATATCAGTAGATGTCTCTTGCTTGTTCTGAAATTATTTGGTCTCAAGGATTGTTTCATGAGCTAGATTCTTCAGAGATTAATCTTATACCTCTACATGCCGATAATATACATGTCATTCAGATCACTGCCAGTCCTATCTATAACGAGTGCACAAAGCATACTAAAGTGGCCTGTTACTGTATTCGCGAATCCTTTTAAGCTCTTATCTTTTGTCCACATATTTCCATTAAATTACAAATTGCTGTTATCTTCACCAAGATCCTCATTCATCATCGACAATGTTTCCCAAGTAATAAATTGATGCTTGTTGATCAATCTGCATCAATTTGAGGGGGACTGTCAACGGACTACTTATGTTCAAAGTCAATAGACAATTTTGTTATCTAAATTCAATTGAAAACAATGATGTCATTATTTTACAAATTATTTTGCTTCCCATTTAAATAATCTTGGAAAATTTTATATATTAAGAGAAAGATTTCAAGGCCAAGATAGAGCAGCATTCACATAAACTTGTCAGGTACAATATACACATTTTTAATCTACGGGTTGTACTCCTTACCCTCACAAACATCTCTTTTGGGTTTATTTTCCTAAGTTACCAAGCATTGACATCATGTTAAACATAAAATTATATAAATTGAAATAAAATCACACTTAATAATTAAAATTAATAAATCAAAGATTTATATATTAGTTAAATATGATTGAGGTATCCCACACGCCTGGTGCACATATCAATAGCACAATACAAGATCAAAAAGAATAAAAAAAACTATAAACCTACATTATTGTTATATTACGGGTGCATTACATCTTTTTCATAAACTGCCGGTGGCTATTATCACTCACACACTGCACTGCTGCCACTTTGCTAGAAACCTCGTTTCGATGCCACATTTAGTGGTGGTTTGTGGTTGGTTGGGGTTCTGTGTCTTTGGGAAGGAAAAGAGTGAAAAAAAATTTAATTAATTAAAAAAATTATTTAAGAATACTACATAGTCATAAATCACACACACACACACACACACACACACATGGTTTGAGGCATCCCAATCTCAAGCTCAAATTCCTTGATATTAGAAATTTCTGATGTTATTGTTCAATATGCTGATATCACGACCTCCACAATAATATATGCAAGTAGAAGGTTAATTCAAAAATATAGCTGATATGATAATGAATGTTGCATATAAACTAATGTTGATCAAATTCCTTGATTTGTATTGGAATTATTTGATCATATATTAGTGAATGTTGCATATCACGACCTCCACAATAGCATATATATATATATATATATATATATATATATAGCTAGACACAATAACCTCCACAATAATATGATAATGAATAATATCACGACTTTCACAATAACCTCCACAATAATATAGCTGACTAGATCATATATTAGTGACAAGGAATTATTTGATCTCAAACTAATATGATCAAGTGAAATTTTATTGGAAACAAAATTCAATATGCTGATATGATAATTTCAGTATAAATTGATTTTCTGGGAGATATATTGGTAATGCACTTGCATTTCATGATCCAATAAAAGCCAACTGAATTCAAAAATGTATGTTATTGATGCTTCACAACAAATGTGACAGGCTCTGCAGGGTCTCAATTCAATGATGAACTGACAATTTTTTTTTTTAATTTTGTTTTGTTTAGCAATGTTGTCTAAAAAGCTCATGGTTTTGGGTGTAGCCAAAGCAGAAAGCTACCCTTTTTTCTGGGTCTCAGTTCAATGTCGATAATTCTCAAGGGCAGGCTTTGCAGGGTTTACAATCATTGGGAATAATGGGTCCGTTCAATTTGGGCTCACAACTAAGATCTAATGGGAGTCTCAATTATGCTAACCAACAAGTGAACACAGGGCATCTTAAACAGCATTTGTCACAGCCAAATTCATTGACAATGCCTCCGGTACATTGTTGTGCTACTTTTGTTTGTTTATTCTGCCTTTTTTTCTATCTATTATAATGAAGATATTTCTTTTAAATGATCTGAATATATTATCTGGATTCTCTGCAGATATTATGTATTCTTTATATGTTCTACTTGCACTGCAAATGCATTCAAATGCTCAAATTTCCATCATTGCTAGCAATATTAAGGTTGTTTATCACATGCTCTTTTTTATTGGTATAAAATCTGTACACATATTTGTATTTATAAAGCATACTTATTTGAGGTACAAGATACGTAAGATGTATTGTAACGCAAAAGCCTTTGGAGCCTTAAGGTGTAAAGTATAATTAATGCGTGATTTTTTTTTCTGAGATGTATTCTACCAAATATATACATAAATTATATATTTACTAAATATTATCTATAATTTTTATCTATTAATGAAATATAATTAAGTAAAAGATATCAAAGATAAAAATCAAATATCATTAGTATTTTTAATAATCACAATTATTTAAAGTTAAAAAATAAAATAATAAAATTTCAATAATCTAAGATGTTAAGTTCTAAGACAATAAACATATTGTCTATAGTTTTAAGGAGTAGGAGAAGATGAGATTTAGGAATAATATGATTTGTGGGGAAGGAGGGCACCTGAGTTGAGGCGAGATGCTTTTACCTGAGCTTGGTGGCATATGAGCTTTAGGAATAATATGATCTGCTTTGAACATATTCATATTTCAATTTATTTTCATCATTGTTAATATTATTTTTTTTGGCTTATACTTAGTGACTTTGTTATGGATAGAGAGCACTTATAGTATAAGGATCCTCTAAATGTTTTTGTTGTACTTCATATATTCATGATTCGTGATTAATGAATTATATGTGTTTTTTTATTGTTGTGAGTGTGAATAAAAATGTTTGAGGATGTACTATGCAAATTCATATCTCTGTCTATTTCTATATTATTAATTTCTTTTGCAATGTTAAAAGATTATATACTTGTTACACATGCACATTTACACACAACTATTTTTTGTTTGTTGAGTTGCTATGCAGAGATCAAAATGGCTGGAACTTCCTGCACATATGTGATGATCTTTCATAGTTAACTATAACCATCTGAAAATAATAGTCTCAAGACTAGAAATGATTTATTAGCCATGTTTTCTCCATTCTCTGAATTTCATTAATTTCACTCATTTGAATGACTACTTGGTGTTTCATATGTAAATTTTCAGGTTCAGAATATGCAAAGAACACCTGCACTTGGATTTATCAACTCTCAGTTACCCGGGCTTTCTCAGAATCAACAATCAGGCATGATGCAAACTTCATTGTCTCAGCAACAGTGGCTGAAGCAAATTCCTGCCTCTCTCCATCTTCAACAACATCAGAAAAAGACACAGGCCCTTCTACAGCAGCAGTTGGTTTCTTCTCTTCAAATGCACCAGAATCCAGTTTCACTAAATCCCCAACTATCCCAACTGGTACAGCAGTCACCAGCAGAACCCCAATCACTGCATCAGCAAGTACACCATGACCACCTTTTCCAACAGCAAAAGTTGCAGCAGCCAATCCAACCACCCTTGCATCCGCAGGAACATCAGCAATCTTTAAAGATTCCGAGACCCACTTCCCAAAAATCTCATAGTTTGACAGGATCACAGCCAGATGCTACAGGATCTGGAGCCTCTACTCCTGGGGGCAGCTCCAGTCATGGAACAGAGGTTCTGATTCCACTTCTTGGCAAGAGAAAGATACAGGATCTCGTTTCACAGGTTTCCCCATAATCTCGTCTTTCTATTATTATTATTATTATCATTATTATCTCTAACTTATTTTTTAGATAATATGTTGTGGAGGCATTCATCTGTTTGTTTATTAGGTAGATTCACGTGGAAAATTGGATTCTGAAGTTGAAGATCTTCTTTTGGAGATTGCAGATGACTTCATAAATTCTGTGGGACTTTTTCTCTGAGATACTTTGTTTTTCATATTTGTGCTGAACATGCTTCACTCCTTTTCCTAAATTTAATCTCAATATTGTTGTTATAGAATAATGTCGAAAAATAAATTCAATAACACTAATAATAAAATTCATACAAAAAATATCTATATTTAATAAATAAATAATGATTGATATAACCCACAAGTCGTGTGCTTTCATCAAAAGAAAAAATGAAATTATAATATCTTTCATCAAATTGGTGTACAATTTCATAATATCAAGTTTAAAGAAAAGAAATGCAAACTAAAAATTCTTCTAGATATTTATAAAAATATTCACTAATTATTCTATTGTTTGAATATATGTTATAGTAATAGTCTAATTGTTGCTCTTTTTCCTTAAAAAAATGTACTCAACCTTTATGTGTTTTACTGCTCGTGAAATACTGAATTGAATATTATATGTATTGCTGCATGATGGTTACAATAAATGATAGTAAAAGAAGAGAGTGCATATTCAATCTCTTTAACTAAAATACATCCAACAAATCTTATAAATAATTGTCATCAATGCTCCGAACATTGTCTATGTACTAAATATCAAAATAACTTATTTTCTTATTTTTTTTAAGAAGTAAGATTGACTCCAAGAATAGTGAAAAATACTATCATAGATATTCTCTTGATATATATTGATGATCAATTCAAATCTAAATATTCAGTCAATTGAAAAGTGATATCAAAGTGAACATAACAAGGAAAATTTAAAAAAATGATTAAATATACTAATTGCTTATGTTATATTTGGCTTGATTATTATTAAATAATTAATTTTTCTATAATTTTATTATATGTAGCAAAATCAACTGAATGCGTCGCATTAAAAGTAACGTAAATACCTAGATCGATAGAGTATTTATTGGAACAAAACTTAAAAGGTCAATCTTTATTAGTATCAAGTATATACTCCCTTGTGACAAGATTATACTTCTCGTAGAATGAGTCATATCTATGGTAAGAAAATTTGAGTCTCAAGGGTTTTTGCTTGAAATTGTGCTTGAAAGTATTTGATATGAGTATTTCTTAACTTGTTATCTCATATAATCAGAATGTCATCTACATAAATAATATACAAAATTATTCTGCAATCAATTCTTCTTTGGAGAAATAAAAAAGTAACACATACTATATAATTCGAATGAAATGATTGTTGGTGAAAACTTTGTACATTAGACTCTCTGTGCCTGCTTAAGGCTATTCAAATCCTTTTGCATTTTGTAAACTTCATTTGACTGTGTTGATTAAAATTTAAATGACTACATATATATCTCATTTTTATGGTTATGTAAAAAAATATATTTTTTACGTGTAGCTAGTATATCATATAATTGTGAGATATTATAAGAGAAATAAAAATTTATATTAAGATTATTTTGACCACTTGAAAGTAAGCATTCTAGTAGGCTACACTAAATGCTTGAGTGAATTTGCTCATTATAAATCTTATCTTTAAGTGATATATTTTTTTATTTGGACCTATCTTCATAGTTTAATTTCTATACGTAACTAATAAAAATTTTCTTTGAAGGTCGTGATTTTTATTCTCATTAAAATGAAAAGCATGCATTGCTTTCATCATGACTTAATGCTATTTTGAATGAGATAACATTTTAGAAGAAAAATTATAAATTTTAGTACTGTCAAAAGAAGTAATAAAAGAAATAAAAAAAGAAAAAGATGAAAGCAAAATAAAGCCCATGAAATTGAATATTGAGTACATCTCATTTATTTCTTTTGGAGAGATAGAATGTTCAAGATTAAATAGATTGGTGGCAAGATCATTTAATTTTTTGGTAGGCTTATCTTTGATACGGGTAGGTTGATTATCTTTTTCTCTCCATCTCTCTCTCCCAATATAATCTCTATGTTCTAGTTGATCAAGTATTCTAGTTACTCACTTAATATGATGAGTCTATGCTTGTGAAGATTTGTGGATTACTACATGATCTTTATTTGAAGGGGATCTTTATACTCAGGAAATATTATTCTTTTTAGTCACAATATGATTTAAGTTTACTAGTAAATATGATGATATCATGAAAATAATATCATATTAAGTGCTAACATATTTAATTTTAAATGATGAGTGATTTTTTTTTATTAATTGGTAGTTTTCGTAAAACATTATGTAAGGGAGCAAGAGTACTAAATCTATGTGCAACAACTTGATTAACATTTGTTAAGGCATGTTAAAAAATAAATTATGACAAAAAATAATATTTGTACTTATTAATTTTTTATTAGATTCTAGTAAAAAAATACTTGTATTCTATTTGAGTACTAGAGTATTTAAAGAAGATGTTATTCAATGCCTTAAATATTAACTCGTCTTATATTGGAGAATAATACAGAAAAAAAAATAATTTTTTCCAAAAATTAGAGAGACAAGCTAAATATTTTTTTTCCAGAATGTAGGATTTGAAATGGTACATGTTGAGAAAGGATAAAATATGACATTCAATTGATAAATACATTTTAGTTAAAATTGTATCTTTTCAAAAGTATTTCAGAACACTATCTAAGTTGGAATATTTGAGATTTTTCAATTATATATCTATTATTCATTTGAAAAACCCCATTCTAATGGGGTGTGCTATTATAGGAAATATGATATGTAATTCTATGATCTATATAATAAATACTATTATGGTTTAATATATATTTTTATATATTATTATTTTTTAAATTTTTATATATTTATCAAAATAATTTTTTATTATTATATGAAAAATATTAAAAATAAAAAAATGTGATATATCTTAAAAGAAAATATATATATATATATATATATCACAAGTAATTATAAACAAATATGGTCATATACTAAAATTTCTCTGATCAAATCTTTCTTTGGTTTCATATTTCTGAATATATTAGATTGAATGAGTCATATTCAAGTCAAACTAGTATGTAGGAAAGAAAGTTCAACTAAGTTTTTCTAATAAACATGTCTCACACGTTAAGATGAAAATATCCTTTAGACTAGGATCTTAACTTTTCAGTGATGAGTGACTAAGATTAGAATGCACAATTAAAAAATTAAATAATTAAATATTTAGAAAGAGATTTTATTATTGAAGAGAGAATATATAATTTATTTTATTTAATCTCAAATAAAATATATTTTATTATTTTTTGATTCTACAAATAAATATCAATAAAAATAAAGTTAGAATTATGTTTTCTGAACAATAACTCACAGACAAATAATAAGATAATAAAAAAAACAAGACTTTCAGATGTAACAAAGATCAAAATTCGATACTATCATGAAATTCAGAATTGTGTCATGAAAGTCGGACAGTGAGATAATTTTAAAAGTACATGTAATATCAAAATTATATATTATAAATCATCTAAGCATACCTTGTAATAAAAAAAACTTAAAAATTGGGTCATATATATCTTTTCAAGGTCTCATTGAAGAAAGATACTCATTATGTTTAATTAGTGCATTGTATGATTTTAAGAAATCATAAGAGAAAGAAATAACATGAATGAGATCATCTTGATTGCATGAGGAAATAATATCTTAATAGTCAATCTCATGAATCTAAGTGAATCACCTCACTACAAGTTTTGTCTTATGTAAATTTACTATTTTCATGAAACTAAATCTTCATAATATACACTCATTTGTATTATAGTGCAAGTTTTATAGAAGATTTTAATGTAATTTTTTTAATTTTATTATAAATAATTATACTTAGTTATCTAATATGGTATGTCATCATCTTTGATGACTAAGTATTTCAAGAGCAGTAACTAAATCCTAAAAGTATCATAAGTGAATAAGGGGTCCCAATATACTCTATTAAAATATGTATAAAAAAATATTTAATAAAAAGAGCTAAAAACACTATAATAATGAATTTTAATAGAATTGAAGAGAAATATGAAAAGAATTTAAACTATCATTGTTGTGTGAAATTCAATTTTATATATCATGACATACAGCCCAATAATCCTTGAACCAATGACTTTTTTATAAAAAATTAAAAATAACCCACAATATAAAATTGCTTTATAATATAAATTTGTTATTTAGTTGACTAAAGGCTCAATAAAATAATAAAAAAATTATAAATGCATTGATTTTGAATATTAATATCTAATAACTATTAGGAATAATTTAGCATTCGAGATCATGAATACCAAATTATTAAATCAATTATTTAAATTTTCTTAATTTTATTAATGTATTATATTTATTTTAACAAAATTTAATTATTGTTGCCCATTCATCAAATGCATAATAATCATCGTTGCAATATTTTTGTTATTTTAATTTTTTTATGTTTTTGATATGAACCCAACATGTGTGTTGCACCTAGTACTTTCCATGTATATTTATGAACTTTCCCTTGTATTGTAATAATATTTTTTATTGTTATTGAATTTTATTTTTAATATTTTATTTTTCACAATCATGATGTAATTGAATGACATGTCGCATGGACAATGTTAACTCCATGTTTACAAAAGTTCATGATGAAAATGTTGAACCTTATTTATAGTACATCGAGGTGTAAAATTATGAAAGCATATTTAAAAATATAAATAATAAAATATTTGAAATATTATGCATATTATTGTATCAATAATAATTTTATTTATTAATTTCTAAATTTTTAAAAAATTATAGTAAAGTGAGAAACATGTGTGATTATATAAATATTAATACATTATATCTTATAAAAATTCAAAAATTAAATGTGTACGAGTAAAAATAATATTATGGTGGCTGATAGAAAATTTTGTGTTGTATGTATATATTAAAGGTCAAATTTTGGAAAAATGTCAAATATCTTTGTGCAAGAATGATAGGTCTTAAGTTTGAGACTCATCAAACATAGTTTTTCTAATTTTTTGAGATAAGACTATTGAGATATTAACTTCTCCAAGTTCTCGTTCTAAAGCTGAAGCCTTATATATTAAGTACAACTTCCTATGGTAAGATGAGAAGTAAATTATAATATTAACAATTGAATGATCTAGTATATAGTAAAAATAATCAAGAATTAATGAAAATAGACAGCCGACACTATCATTAATTTCATTTCCTTAATAGACATGAATGATATAATGAATAGGTACACGAAGAATGAAGATAATGATGTAGATTCACACATAGAAAAGATCACTTCACTTTTTTGTGATAATACAATAATGTCTGTTAATGTTACCAGAACTATGAAGGCGAAGGAGATTGGGTTTCATACTAGAACTAGCAGTAGATTAATCATTGTGCTTTAACCAAGAGAGTTAACTTCCAATACCAAAAATATGTATTATTTTTCATTGCTAAATGGTGAAGATATAAATGATTTATCTTGATATATTTTTTTGGTCTCCAAGATGAATACAATATGAATTTGTTTGCCTCTAGTAACTTCTCATATGTAATTAGGTTTTCAGCTTAACATGAAAATATTTTACACAAAAATCTTAAAAATGAGGTATGTGAGAACAATTATGATGTTTTTGTGCATAAAAAAATATTTGTTGATTGTGACCATATTTCAGATGAGGCGAAATATGTCATCCAGCTTGTAAATTTGGAGGAAACATTGTCAAATACAAAAAAAATATATATATATATATATATATATACTAGATACTATTATTGAATTTCAACATTTAAATTATTATCCACCACCCTCTCCCTTCTTGATCCATGAGTAAACTTTGTTTAGACACAAAAATAATGGAAATATTAAATTATTTGATTGCCACAAATCCAAATATATCAAAGCTTTCTACATTCTTTAATAAAGATCCATACGGATCTATTACTATACACACTTCATTATGTGCAGAAACCTTATTGCCTCTGGATTTATTTCTGAGATTATGGGATTATCCAGTTATATGAAATTCAAATTCTAGTTTGTCTTTCATTTGCTTAGATGTGAAATTTAATATAAATTCTAATACCTTTTTAAGATATAGTGATTATGAACTTCAGAATCTATCACAATGTGACATATTATTTCCAATATAATCTTTCACTAGAAAACTTTCATAATGATTACTTTGAATGCTACTAGGAAGGACATCAATTTGTTTCTCACAACTTTAGTGTACATGTATTAGTTGTGTATTAGCTTTGTGTATTTATGCACATTATCACATGCATTAGATTTGTGTGCAAGATATCATGTGAATTTTCAGTCTGAATAAGAATAAGCCAATTATTAATATGGAAGAATATCTCTGAGTATGTTATTTATAGGTAATATTATTTTAATTGTTGCAGTTTATTATTTCAATATACTTATTTCTGTCTGTTTTTACTTTCTGTATTTTGATTTGGGAGCACCCAACCTCATGGGTATTCTAAAAGGCTGTCATGTGGCCCAGGCCCAGCTCATTGCGCTAAAGCCTGATCTAAGCACATTACTAAATGGCTCGTGCCACATTCCAATTTATCTTTTATTTATAAAAAAATTTATTTAAAAAAATAATTTCAAATAAAAATATTACATTAATTAAAGGATTCAAATTAAAATGTATTCATTGAATGTATAAGTACATATAGAAAATGACCCAAGTTTACATCATTACTTATTTTCTTGATCATTTGGAATAAGATAGCCAACTTCAGAAAATAATCATGTTTGTGTGGACTGAGTCAACTACACTATTATTTTTTTAATAATATAATATTTCTAATATATATATATATATATATATATATATATATATATATTTGCAAAATGGTTGCACAAAAGAGAGTTAACAGCCAGCTCAGTTAGTGGATGGCTGTTGGCTATCACTCCTTGAAATGCAAAAGGGGAGGGGTTTGAATCCCCTCTCCTTCATAACTAAAAACACTTTTCAATTTTTACTAAAGCTTCTAGCCAAGCCTGCCCAAACTGTGGGCTCCACATGCTATGCTACCGGCTTAAGATTTAACAAGGGCCCAGCACGGTCTGTAGTCTGTTGATAATTTAAAGTGTTCAGTGGCTTTTTTTGGGATGGGTCATGACCTTACTCATCTGGTTCTTCTGGCCCAGCCCAGCCCAGGCCATTTGGAGAACCCCTACCCAATATATGGGATGCCTCAATGATGACAACCCATTATGTGGGGTCTATCTAACTTATCTTTTTGTTTAATGAGTTTTTCATTCAATTCTACATCCTATATCCATATGGTATCGGAGGGAACCCTAGGAAATGTATAAAGCAGTGAATCCATGTCAAATTTGCACTGTGAAGATGCAAGAGAGAAGTGACTACTAACAAATTCTAGACTTAAAATTGAGATGTGACAGTCCATTAAGGTGAAGTTGGTATAAATATTTTTGACTTGTACGTATAGCAAGAAGTTGTGTGAGTTTATATTATCATTATATTCGTCTCGAATGACACATATATGATTCAGTTCAAATATTTAGTTTCTTGGATTGAAATTTATAATATCAACGAGCCTGAGCAGATTACTACTCAATTTACACCTTTACTTGTTGGTTACATCATTTTTGGAGATCTTTATAGCCAAGGTTGATGCTATGGAGAGAGTAAGACAGTTAGATAAACTTTTGAGCAAGATATTTTTATATTCATTGTTTGATGAATTTTCTGAATTTTTCAATCATATTTTGAGCAGTAGGGAGTTTCCCACCAAACCAAAATTGCATTACTATATCATGCTATACTTACATGCAATCGAGGGGATAATAGTGATACAAGTCATAGCATAGGCAGAAGCAATAAATTCTCGGTTTAGTATATTCAATACAGAAGAATAAATCATCATAAATAATTGTTGGTAATTATTTTCATAGAGAAAGCCAAGAACATTGCAGACAATTAAGAGAGATAATTCGACCATTGGATCCATTTGGGTGTCCTCACAAATTCTTCCCACCACCCCCCATTGAAGGGGGATATTTGTGATTCCTCCATATTGGGGCAGCAACAAATCATTCTCATCCAAAATATATGACAACTCTTGTATCTCATTTTTCTATTTTATACTCTTGAATTATTGACTTAAAGATTAATGCTTATATTACAAATGATTATTTTTTTGTGCTTTGAATATTATCGTATCTAATGATAATTCTTCAAATATTATTGGATATGATAACATTCAAAAGTTATTAGTGCATTATCACTAAATCTTAATCTATACATAAAATTTATTTTTCTTTTATGTAATTCCATTTTGTGAGGAAGTATAGACACAAGAAAATTGATGTATAATTTAGTGATTCATATAATAAATACTAAATTAATCTGATATATATTTTAATGAATTATTTTTTTTATTTTTTTTATTTTTTTTATTTTATAGAATGATTTTATAAAATGATGAAAAATAGATTTTTTTTGATATAATATAAAAAAAATATTCATATAAATCTTAAATAATCATTAATAAAAGTACTAAATGGCTAAAATTTTGTTAAGTTTCATCTTTATTAGGTTTTCATATAATTAATTGTATTAGATCAAATGAATACTTACTCACACCAATCTAACGGATATGATATAAAGAACTAATATATTTTTCTAATTGACATGCCTTGTAGTTTAGGGTAAAAATATTATTAGGCTTGGTAAAATATTTTTAACTTGGCCAATAATAAGTGATCAAGTTGAGAATGTATAAATAAATGGTTTAACATACTCAAATACCTATTAGTAGATTATATCATATAAGAGAAGATATATAATTCACTTTGCTTGATCCTAAAGTATATATTCCTTAATGTTTTCAAATCCTATAAACAAATAGTAAAATAAGAAAATAAATGTAAAATAATGTTGCTTATAAAGATAACTCATATTAAGAAAATAAAAAAAATAATCATGAATAAATAAAATATATTGAAGAAACAACAATCAAAATTGAAAATTATCATATTCAATTACTTTTGAAAGATTGATATTGATTATTATAATATATAAAGAACATACAAAGAATTTATGAAAAAAATAGAATGATCATCTGTAATGTGAGTATTGATCCCTGAGTCTATAATATAGGAATAGGAAATAGAAATATAAATTAAAATAATTGTAGTACATGGAGGTTGGGAAAGACCTATTGTTGCCCCCACACGGGAGGAATTTTGATTATGTTTCTTCATTGGGGGTTGATGGGAAGATTTTGTGAAGACTTTTTGTTTGGATCTGATAGCCGGCATATCTCTCACTTATCTGTCTCTTCTTTAAAAATAAATCTTAATAATTATCTTTGGTGTGACTCATCATCTTGTATGTTTACATTGAATTAATACTTTCTTACATCTATCTCTATTGCAACTAGTATCTCCTCGATTGCTAGTAATTGCAAAGCAAAACATCTTTCATTCTATAGTTAAATTGCTTGGTAATACAATTCTGGTCTGCCAATAATTCTTTATCACCTTAAAATTGGTTGTGCAATCTTGAAAATTTGTTGGACAATAAATATAGTAATATGGTTTTTATTATCCTCTCTTACTATTTCAATCTTTTTATAGTCTTAATCTTAGTAATATCTCTAGGAATTATTAGTCAACCAGGTGATATGTGTAAAATGATTAGTAGCCTTCTTGGACTGGTTCATATTTTTTAATCTTAATTCAAGAAGCTGAATAACTATATCATATATTAACGTCATCTGAAATGAATATAATATTGTTGCAAACTCTCATAAAATCGTGTATGTCATGCAAAATGAAAAGATTGAAGCCAAGTCTATCTCAATGGACAATCACATTGCAATCAAATGACAGAAATATGTTTGTGGTCATTTATCACTTGTGTCATTATTGGATGTTTTATTTATCAGTTAATCTAGCATCTTCTAACCAAGGAATCACGTCATGACTAATGTTGACCATTATAAATAATTTTGTTTTCCAAAATTTCAAAGAGTAATAATTGAAATTCTCACATCTTTCATACTAAATTAAAAAAAAATGTAAAACAAACAAAATATAATTCTCTCTCAAAGCCAAAATTAGGGTTTCCTAATTTGTAACCCAGATTTTGGGAAAAATACTCAATCCTGTCAAACTGAAATTCAGGCTTCCGAAGGCCTAATGGAAATCCTAAATTTGGGAAAACCACCCAATTCTGATAAATGCACAACTGAGATACTATGTTGCACCTAATTTTGCCAGTCAAAAAAGCATGATGCCCACACCACTATTGTGTTTTCAGTGGCACACACCACGATGTTGATGCTTCTCACACACAATGGGTTTGCGATGATAAATATGATGGTGCATAGTGGTTGTGTGGCTCCTCTTCTCGATGTGAAATTGTGCATTGCCACGTGCAGTACGTTGGTACAATGCACTTGCTCTCCTACAAACCATAGGGTTTGTACCCCTAGGCTTTTGACTACGACATCATGTTAAATTGCAAGCTAAAAATTAAATATGAAATTTCAAATTCAATTAAAAATGAGTACAATTGAAATTCTTATATAAGGAGCTAGTCAGATTGAGCTAGCTCACAAGTTGAGTGCTCCTATTTATATTGCATAAATAGAATAAATAAAAATAAAAAACTCTAAACCACAATAATTGAAAATATTAAAAAATTTAGTTGTTTTTCTCTAACTTTAATAATTTCAATTTTTGAAAAAAAGTATATTAAAAGTGAAAATGTACTTTCAATAAATTAATAATAAGTAAAAGTTTGTCAATCTTGTACAATAACATCAAATGAAAAAAAATAAAATTATAATTGAGTTATTTTATAGATTCTTAGATTGATGATTAGACTAACATCATTGTTATCATGTTGTTTTATTTGATAAAAATGCCTTTGTTGATATATATATTGATGATTTTAAATTTTAAAAAATAGAAGTAAACAAAGTGTGATCATTTGTGATATGAGTATTACCTATTGAGTCTACTAAAAAGGAGTCCCAAGTGAGTTTGATTGTGAATAGAGTTGTGATGTCTGAACTTTTGAGCATCCCAATAGTGTCCATGTATAGTAGTTTGCCATATTTTTTTTGAGATAGTAACTAAATTCATGAGAATATTTTGGGAAGATTAATGATTAACTTTAGTAGGTTAGTATACATTTTATAAAACTATTGTCTTTGTAATTTTAGGTATTATTATAATTTTATTGTGCTGCTTAATTTTTGGTTAGATGATATCTCAAAATCTTGTTAATAAGAATATTACGTTAATAGAGATTCACAAGTGCATGACTCATATATGTAACAAAGGTAATTTTCTTTTAGATATTGATTTTACATGGATTATATCGATAATTTGATTATTCAACAGTGAGATAATTTATTTCTAGTAAATAAATATTTAGATTGTAAATAATTTTAAATTCATGAGTTTGTTCATTCAATCTATATGGTATATAAATTATTTTGACTTATATTATATTTAGACATAAAACAAAGATTTGGGTGTTATGAAATGATTTCTTGCTTTAACGACATATTAAATTGTTGTTATCATTGAACCTGTCTCATTGCTAGTTTTTTAATTGTCCATTTAATATGTTTTTAATGAGGTAATAAATCATCAGAATCATATATCTTTTAGATAACTTTATTAATTATTCTTGATGATTATTTTGTGTCCATATTTTTATTATTTGACCTTAAATGTCACAAAGACTAAGGATTAATTTAGTTTATAAGTATTTATATGTTTGGCTCCGTAAGTATTATATTCTTATAATTAACATATGTATAATACACAAGTTTTACCAATAGAAATTATGCAGGACAAAGTAATTCACAAGGCTAGCAGCATCGCCATTATGAATCACAATATTCAAGCATATCCCAAAAATTTTTTGTTATCATCTTTCACGGTGACACTATGTCTCATGTAGAGGTGTCAAACAGGCCGTGCCGGCCCGGCCTTGCCCATTTTTTAGAGCACGGCCGTGCTTCGTGCTGGGCCAGGCACTGTTTATAAAAGCCAGGCCCGACATGGTCAGTTGGCATGGTGGGGAGTGATGTTCCAGGCCAGGCTGGTCAGGCCAAACCTGGCCGTACGGGCCAGGTTAAATTTTTTTTATTTTATAGTTTTATATTTTAGTTTAATTATAAATATATTAAATTATATATAAAATTATAGATAATGTATACTATAATAAATTTATAAAATGAAAATTATTAAAAATTCATTAAACTATAAAGTTTTAATTTTTTTTTATAATTTAAAATAAAATTAGTTTATAATTTATTAGAATTAAATTATAGAGTTATAAATTTTTAAATAAAAAAATAAAATAAAAAAATAAATAAATCAAAAAATTTTGTTAAAAAAAATTAAAAAGAAAAAAACAAAAGCAAACCAAATGAAAAATGATCAATCAGCCAATAGATACCGAAGAACTGAACCAAATAAATAAAAGTTTCAACATAACGTATAAATAAAGCGTACAATCAATAAAAAACAAAATATCGAAATTAAAAAGTAGTGGATCATCATCAGTCATCAATTGACATATCATGAGCATTATCAGCCGCAACATCAAGATCAATATCATATAGATCATCATCATCAGCAATCAACTCCTCCACTTTCGAAGTGGATGCGGCTATAGTTTCTGTCCCAGTTTTAGCTTCAACATGATCATAGATGCTAAACCTCAAATCCTCCCAATCCTTTAAACATGATAAGGCCTCAATAATATTTGGACGTAATCTCGATCTCCTATCTGAAATTATGTTCACTGCAACAAAAAAAGTAAACTCCGATGCTATGCTCGATACCGGAGGAGTCGGTAGATCCTGTGTTATCCTAGATAGCACGGAAAAGGTGGACACATGATTTCCATCACTATAATATATCAAGATTCTTTGTATCAGAATGTAATAGGATAGAGCAGTAATCGGTATCTAAGTACTGTGAAAGCTCGTTCCTATGTGATGATCAACCCCTATGTTTCCTCCTCGCTAGCTGAATGGAAAAATCATCATCTCCGAACAAGGTATCTATGTCCGTAATCACAGTCTCACTACCACCACCACAATACCTAGTATCGTAGTATGTGAACAGGTCAGTCAACTTCTCGTGAATGAACCCTTCAGGTGGCTCTTCCAGGTTCATGCATGAGGAAATGTAAGTCAGAGTGTTTTCTACCCCTTCCACCATAACCCTAGGGTCCATGCATACAGCGAGGCAATAAAGATATGGAATGGTAGACCATTACTTCAAGTACTTGGTTTTCATTTCTGCAATCATATGGCTAAGTGTCGGGTCAGCTCGATACTTCTTAAATATGCTACTAATGTTGCATATGCATCTGAGTGCAATGCAAGTCATGGGCGTATAAACCGACGAACACATGTTCGTCGTGTTATACAAAAATTTCAAGAATTTCATAAATGAAATTCTTTAAGCTCAGTCAGTGTCGTCAATAATAAGTTTATCACTTTTACTATTATCGTAGTTGGATATCACGTGTTCGTATCCAACACATGATTCCAACATCAGGTATGTGTAATTTCAATGATGTCGTACATCTGATTAAAATTTTTTCTTCTTAAGATTCGCAGACAAATAGAGACTACCAAACTCTTATTGTCTACGAGGAGTGCAGATATATTTGAGTGCATTACGTATATTATCTAACACGAGGGAACATACCTTCATACCCGCTTAAACAATCAAGCTAATCACGTGACACATGCATCTGACATGAAAAATCTCTCTTAATGGTGCGTCTCTAATATTCTTAACAAATATGTTAATCGTTACTCCATAATTAGATGCGTTATTGAATGTGATACTAGAAATTTTATTTTGAATTTTAGATTCCCTAAAAATTTTCATCATACACTTAGAAATAGCCGGGCCATAATGAGGATGAAGAATCTCAGAGAATCCTAAAATTTTTTTATTCATAGTCCAGTTAGAATCTACATAGTGGCTGGTGAGACATGTATAAGATGATTCATCGTTACTTGTCCAGATATCGGACGTCACGGACACGACTACACTATATGTCATAAATTCATTAATTATTTTTTATTTTTCCAACTTATATAATTTTAGTATGTCATTTCTAAATGTGGACCTAGGAATCCTATAATAAGTAGCCTGAAAATATGTATGCATGATGCATATTAATATTTGTCATTTTTTAGGATTTTTATTAAACAAGACACTTATTTAGAAACTAGATGATAGATTTTAGATTTAACTATTTTAGGATTAGAGAGAGAGACTAGAGAGAGAGAAAAAAAAACTTAAAATAAATTATCCGGTAAAGTAGTTAGGTCAATCAAGTGCATGATGTATCACAGTCTAGCTCAAAATTCAAAACCTAAGTTGAGACTCTCGAAAAGCCAAGCCAAATGATGAAATCCCGACTTTTTGAGTCTCGAGAGAGAGGATCAAGAGTTTTGAGAGAGAGAAAATGTGAGATTTTAGAGAATAAATATTTATGAAAAACATAAATATTATAGAGAGCGGGGAAAGATTTTATAGATTAAAGAAATTAATTTTTAAAAAAAAAAGTCACTTTTTTGATTTTTTAGATTTTTTTAAATTTTTTAGGGGGCATAATAATGAGTGCCATTGGATTCTGCTTCCTAGCCGTTGGAGGCGAGATCCAATGGCAACATTTTAATTTTTTTTTTTGCCCGTTGGGGGGGAATTGGGTTGGGTCGGGGGGGACCGTGGGTCGGGATTGATTGGACCTAATCCGGGGTCTTTTTTGCAGGAAGGGGAAGCTTGGCTTGGCTCGTGACCCGAGTCACAGTGAACCCACCCGTAATCCGTGACTCGTGAGGGTGCGGGAAGCCAGGTCTGCGGGTCAATGGGTGCGAGACTGCGGGATGCTGGGGCTGGGTGTGAATGGTGACCCTGACCGTACCTATGGGCCGTGCCATGGGCCACCAAACCGTGTCGGGCCAGGCACATCACCAGGCCCGGTTGGCCTAGACACGACACGAGTTGTGCCTCACTCGGGCACGACATGGGCCCGGGCCCGGGATTTTCACATGTCGGGCTAGCTCAGGCACGGTCGAACCGTGCCGGGCGTGGCCGGCCCGGCCCGGTTGACATCTCTAGTTTCATGCTAAAGATAAAATTCTTAAGAAAATATTTTATATAATATTACTCTCAATCAAGAATTAATTCATGTAAGATATGTATAATGAATTATTATGTTAAAATATTTATATTTTCAGTTTCGTAAGTTTTATATTCATAATGATTAACATACTCAAATTTCTTGTTTTAATGTAAAGTTTATCTATGTTATCGTAGTTAGAAAGGTTATTATTTTTTTTCTAATGTATGCTTGAGTGAATCTTATTGTTTATTTATTATTGTTTACCATGATAATTTTGTATAAACTATTTAATAGTTAAAATACTAATTCAAGTTATATTTAATCACTTATTTATTAATATTCTTAATATAATATAAATTAAACACATTCATTAATAAATAAAATTTGGTATCACAAAATAAATAAATAAATAAATAAATAAATAAATAAATAAATATATATATATATATATATATATATATATATTTACACAAACACTAGAGAACATGCTATTTTAGCAAAAATATCGGAATCTTGAGGGAGATTTGAGAGTCGTGTCCCCTAACTTTAGGGATTGCATTAAGTTTTACGTTTCTTCCTTGCTTGTGGAACTCATAGGGAGTGCGAAATTTACTTTTAATATTTGATAGCTGTCATTGTTTTGCTTATTGTGTGAGTGAGAGGAAGAAAAAATCAAGAGTTTTTTTTTATTAATTTTTCTATATTTCATATTTATATTTAAGCTACTCTATATTATTTAAAGTAAGAAGTCACATATTTTAAAAGAAAATTATAATTCTGACATCTATTTCTTAAGTTTGAGATCATAATTCTAGAAAATGATTATGATTTAAGAATATTTTTTAATATTTCTATAACACGAAATTGTGATATTAGGCAATAATCATGATTTTGTCTTAATATTTTGTAACACAAACTAATAGAATTGTCAAGTGTCCACTGCTTTGTACACCTATTTTTCTGTTCTTCACATGGGACATGATGCTAGGAAAAGTCATGACATGGCAAAGAGTCTCTTATATTATTATATAGCCGTAATGCTGTGAAATAGCTATGATATTGACATTGATCTTTCTTGATCATTATACGGCTGCGACACTATATAATAGTTGTGCCATAAAGAATATTTTAGTCTCTCTTATGTATCCTTGCATGTGATGTTGATAAATGACAGTGACACAAAGTTGTGGTCTCAAGTGTTTGTAGTGCTATAAGTGACCGCGATACTGATATTTAATTTTCTCATATATCATATTGTCACCGTGCTGCAAGGATACCGCGACATTGACAATTAACTCAAAGTTGTGATTTTTTTTTGAGGACAAGAGTCATAACCTTGTGGAATAGTCATACTTGAATAATTTTCTCTATAATATTTAATGTCTCAAAAAATCATGATGCTGAATAATTATTGTGATTCTGACATGAGTAGTTTTGACTCTGTAATTTTCTATAATTCATAAATTGACTTTGTAAATAAGACTTGATTTTGATATAAGATTACCTAATTATATTAAAGATAAAGTTGTGATGCTTAGACTTGGCTGAAACCTTGATTATCAGTGGGATACTTAGTTATTGAAATAGAATTAATGTCACAGTCATTTAAATTTTATGAGATAAGCATGATTACGATTGTATGATAATATTACAAACCTACGAATATGTCACATAGTAAAAAAATTATGCTAATAAATTATTATGATCATGATTTATAAGGATTGCCATGACTAATTAGATAAAACATCGGTCAAGAATGAATGTTGAAATTATGCATGACCCAATATTCTACCCACTTTGCTAAATACATTTAAAAATCTATTGATTTTATGATTATTCATTAAAATTTGCTAAAACTTTAAAATTATAAAATTAATCCATAATCTTTATTTTCATGCCTATATATCATAAACCATCAAAATATATAAAAATATTTGGTAGTTTGAATACCAAACATACATAAGCCCCCAATGCTTGCTCTTATTATACTTTTTTTTTAATATTGTGAGAATACAACACATAATTCATATTTTTAAAATTGATATGTTTAGCTCTTTCTGACTCTCTCTTTGTAATTTTAAAATTTTTTGAGTGTCCCAAAATTTATTTTAACTTGTGTTGTTCTTTTCTTGTTATCTTATAAGCATTCACTTTCTATCTTATCACTTCAAAGTTGTTTTTCCCCCATTTGAGCATCCCATTAAAGTCTTTGACATTGGCCGGGGTGAGATGGCTCAAGCATGATGATGTCGTTTTTCATCATAGGCTCGCTGTTATATTTTTCTAGAAGAGCATTCTTTGAAAATGTTGTTTTTCATCATTTCTATGCAGAACAATTTACAAGAAAGCCTATTGGATTGCCCAACTTTGCCTATGAAATAGGTCAAGCTCTCGTTCATGTTGGATGCTGCCTCCCAAACATTTGCTATGTCAAGGAATATGTAATGAGATGGTACCAACGACCACAAGACTCATAGCCTACACCACAAAACCCTACAAACCACGGAGACATGGACTCATAAGCCCAATAGCCGCACCACAAAACCTAGAACTCACAAATTGTCACCAACTTTGTTTGTGACTATCATTGATAAATAGTTATCTTTCGATGAATAGGCTCATCAGAGAGCCACTGTTCACAGTAATAGTAATGTCGCACAAAAACCAATATTCGACATCATGATGAAGGGAAGAGAGACAAAGGAGCGAGGAGAGAATGGAAAACAATGTAATTCAAAATACTTTTCAATGCTAAAGTGAGTATTGCTGTAATATTTATTGTTACTGTAAATTCAAGCCTAAAATGAGCATACTAAATTATATAATTTAACACAATGGAAAAAAAATAGCATACAAGCTTAAATATCTTTATCAAATAATATATATGAGAAGAAATATATACAATATTTCATCTATACAAAAATTTGAGAGAAGCTTTAACTATACATGATTCTCAAAATTAGGATGATGAAATATATTTTATACTTTAAAATGATTAATTATTAGCTTGTGAGAATTATTAGTGATATTGAAAATTTGTTGAAGAATATTGTTATAGTTGTCTATATTGTTATCATGTTTTTTATTTAGTGATGGGAGCACCCAATATATTGTTATAGTTGTCTACACCACAAAACCCTTATGTATTTTTTTCATCTATATATATTATTTTTCTATTTTTGTTATGACTGTATGACATATTCTATCATTATGATTTTTTTTTTATTTTACATAGTATCAAAGTAAGGGGGTGCACAAACCTTAAATAAGGAATAAAGTGAAGGGACATTTGGTGTGCATTGGTAACAATATAGATGCACACATAAGTGGAGAATGTCTCCACAGTGGAATTGCACTTCCATGCATCATATCTAAATATGTGTCACACATTTACAATGATTGTAGCTTCAACCCACTATAGATTATACAATGTAGTTATCGATTCTAACCCACCATTGGTGTGTGCAATGGAAGTGTGGAGGCACACACAATGCAAGTGTGGAGGCACACATAGTGACTAGGCATGCATGGTTTAGTGGTGTATGTGTGGCATGTGCCTTGATAGTGTGTTTAGTGAATTATGAACCATGTGTGCATTGTATGTAGATATCTTGAGTATTGCATAGTGTGTGTGTGTACTTTACTATGAGGAAATTAAAATTTTGGTTATTATTTTGTTGAGGCTCAGACAACATAATTATGTGTTGTGAGAAACTGAAGTTTAAATTTGTTTTTTTAGTCATGCGATTTTAGAAGTAGCAAATTGGTCAAGTAGCCCTGACATGGCCTATGACATAACCCATTTTAGTTGGCCTAGTCGCTATTGTGCCAAGTCAAGGAGTTTGGCTTGCTTGCCCCAAAGGAATGCGACATGACATGATTTACAAAATTGGCTTTCAAATAGTCTAGACTGAACAAGGCTAGCATGGGTTCAAATTGTGTTGGCTTGACATGACCCATGTTTAGTGTCTTGCCATGCCAAGTTGGCATGTGGCCGACCCATCACGATCCGAATTGCCATCATGCCATGGGGCCAGACCTCTCAACCCCCAAAAATTAGGCATGCAAGCTGACATGATGGCCTACTTGGCCCACAAAAATTAGATTGCGCAGATTTTGAACAACCCGTTTCCTACTAGGCAAAACCTGACCACTTGATAAATGAGCCTTCAATTAATGACAAAAAAAGTTTGGTTGCAGAATGATTCTCGACTATTGATTATCATATTATAATTTATCAAGATAAATTGTTCTCTATATTTTTATGTTGTGCGACGTGTAATATATTATGAAAGCTAATAATATTTTTATATTTATTTTAGATTACATAGATATATGATGTTGTTTTATAGCTTATGATATTGAGAGTAGATGAGTCTATAAATCCGTAATAGATTATTACTATACTTGTTTCATTCAATTAGCTATGTTATTTTTAGAGATATTTCTAGTAGAGGTGGATGTGACCGAGAGGGTGAGATAATGACGCATCTTTTTGACATAATGTTTATGTACTCACTTTTTGATAATTTTTTAGAGTTATGTATCTAACTCTTGGGTGATCGCGTCTTTCTCATCAGATCAGAGTTGTATTATCAAATAAGTTAGTATATGTGATACAAATAGATAATAATGGAGAGATATCTCATGCAACATATATTGACAATAAAAATAGTATCTGCTATAGTAAAAATTGAGGTAAGAGATTCCCAAGATGAGATCCTCAATATGGTATGAAATCCTTTGGGAGTATCCAATTGAGAGACATCTTAGTATAGTGCACACACTATAGCATGAGTAACTACATTAGGGAGGGTTGTTGATAGTTATTTTAAGAGAGAAGACTGCAAGAATTTCAAGTTGATGTTGGAGACCTGCTAATTATCTTAGAAATTATCATAAAGTTTTACTTCGATGACAAATATTATAGAAGAGTATATATAATTCTTTGCTAATAAGATAATATCAAATGATGTGATCTTTATAATTTGTCTCTTTATTTCAAATTCTCGGGTTATCAACGTAGGAGCTAATAGTCACATTGGATACTCTTGATGTGACTATTATAATGTTATAATAGTTATTTCTTGAATATTATTATAATAGTTTATTTTATTTTCTCATTATTTCTTATTTATTATATTTTCTCATTATTTCTAGAATATTATAATAGTTATTAATAAATTATTTAAAGTACTTGGTTATGATAATATATAATTTTATACTTTAATTTTTCACATATTATTTTTCTTCATGGATATTTTTTAGTAGTCATATTTTATGAGTTATCTTTCTATGAAATTCAATTATAATATCTTATTTTTTTTGATATTATTTTTTATGACAAGTCTTTGAATTTTTTTTTTAGGATTGATGATGATGAATGGTATGTCTATATTTTGTGATTAGGTATTCCATTAGATGTATTAGTGTTATTTATTTATTAATTATTTATTCTTATTTTGGTCATTCATTTTTAACAAAGATGAGAATTTTAGATCATAGTATAAGAAATATTTCTATATTAGATTGTAAAGTTTATTTATTAGAAAAATTTATTAGAATTTTTTATCATCCATGCTAGAGTTATATAATTAATGACTTATTTGATTTGATAAACTCATATATATATATATATATATATATGAGCATAGTAGAGATGAAAATTTAGATCGATTGAAGTATTTTGTTATATTTATTGATAATTATACAAATTTCACTTAGTTATTTATTTTCTATATTAGATTATAGTTTTATTTTTTATTATTTAATAAAATACTAAAAAACTAATATAATAAAATTATCAAAATCATTAGGAATAATGTATATTAAGATTTATTTTTTTAAGAGCTTAAAAACACTTATTATACTGATAATAAAATCATACATTAGATTGCATAATACGAACCTATAAAAAAATAATATTACATATAAATAAATTTATCAAGATTGTTCTACAATCAAATATGGAGTACTTTAATTCATTGCTTGTACTTAACTAAAGTTCTTGGCATAATGGGGAGATCATAATAAATTATAAATGATTAATTGGTAAGTTTTAGATGAACAACACATGAATTCCTAATAAGTTTGAAAAATCTTTAAGAAATAAATAATTTGTATCTCACCAAAATATTCTCTATTTCATTTCATTTTATAAAATGATATATATATATATATATAGCATGTTTGAGGTATCCCCAAACTAGGTTAATAATTATAATCTTCATTATTCTAATCATATAATAAAACCAATATCCACTCATTAAAATAAAAAGTAAAGATTTTGTAATGATTATTCTCTTAATTGTTATAATAATCAAAATATAAATAAGTAAAATATTAATATTTCTTAGAGCACTATTGTGTATAGCTTTACATATCATTTCGTGCTTGTTGCATAATTGGAAATCTTTTAATCTTTGTTCTTGTAATTGACTCAATTAGTACAAGTAATGAATCTTTTTAGGCGATTGTATGTGTATGTTCAATGTGAAGATTAATCCATATGAAAAGGTAAATCTTTTAAGGTGATTCATCACATATGTCGGAATGAATCAATTTGAGAGGTTACTTAGCTGATATTCTGCTTTCTTTTGAAATGACATTCTTGCATGTTTTTCAAGCACACATTCTTCACAAAATTTTCACTTGTATTCCATGTCTGATAGTTCGTGCATCATGTTCTTCTTTGCCAACTTGTTTAGGCCTTCATGATATAGGTGACCAAAACTGAGATGCCACAATGATATCTTATCTTACACGTTGATTTGCAAATATTTTTCTTGTACACTCCTCAAATTCAATTTGTACATTCAATTTCTTTCTATTTCAACTTGTGTGACCGAATGCCCTTACTAGTCTTTTAATAGTAATATCTGGTACTTAAAATGCTGCTCTTGAGGTCTGGTACGTACTACATATCTTGGATTTACCCAATGAAACTATTCTTTTGTACATAATAAATCGTACCTTGGCCTTTGACCTATACCTTCCAGTCATCTCCAAACTATACAGATACAGCTTCAACCTTTCGTATCTCTTTGAAACAATGCTCGTGCCCACACACATGGTTGCTTGTAGCCATATCGATATACCACACTTTGTTGTTGTCAGTGTTGATTTTGTTATATGCCATTAAAAGAAAGTCTTCTTTCACATCATCTTTTATGGCTATGTTGGTTGTCTCTTTAATCTTTTTCTCGACTCGATATTCTTTTACAAAATACCATACCTTTTCCCAATTGTAATATTTATCGGAATTACAATTCTTCTCATAGTGATCATATTTGCCACAATTGTGGCTTTTCCCACCACGACTATTTCCTCGACAACCACGGACACGTCATTTACATCGAAAGTTTTGAGAATAGAATATCTTTTCATCATTGAACGATACTTTGGTTTGAAGTGCATGCTCAAGTGCCTCCTCATCCTCCTTCTTATGATATTCATGTGCCATTAGGGAACAGGCAAGCTCGTCGACCGTGAACGTTGCTAGATCATTTGACTCTTCTATGACACATACCACATTCTCGAAACAATCTGTTAACGATCTCAGAATCTTTTTCACAACCCGAGCATCAAATAATTTTTCTCCTTCTCGGTTGAGTTGATTCATCATGGATTGAAAACATGTGATGTAATCGGACACATCTTCCGACTCTTTCATTTTCATGCTTTTCAACTAGTTGCGAAGATTTTGAAGACGAACTTGTTTTAACTCGGTCGGCTCCTTTGTACGTAGTCTCCAAGATGTCCCACGTTTCTTTTAAAGTTTTTGCACTCGCAATCTTTTCAAAGCCCGACTCATCAATAGCTCGGAACAAGATGTATAATGTCGTCTTATTCTTTGATCGTCTCTCTTTCAACGCCTTATTTTGAGCCGCCGTATATCTTTTGGTAGATTCTGGTTCTTCGAAACCTTCTTGAACCACCTCCCAATAATTCACAGAACCGAGAAGAACTTTCATTTAGATGCTCCAATTCTTGTAATTTATCTTAGATGTGTCAAATGGGCCTGCACGGGCCGGCCCGCAGGCACGGTGGGCCGTGCCGTGCCTCACATGGCCCGCTCGGGCATTCCTGACCGAGCGGTTCGGGATACGGGGGACCGCGGGTCGGGTCGAATCAGACCCGACCCGCTGTCTTTTTTTGCGGGAGAGGCAACATGGGGTCGGGCTCACGGGGCACCCGGCACGGGATAAACCCGTGCCGGTTTTCCGTGCCACGGGCCGAACCGTGCCGGGCCAGGCACGGCACGGCTCGGCTCGTGCCTGGCACGACACGGCTCGTGCCAAACCCGGGCATGGATTTTTTCCGTGCTGGGCCGGCCCAGGCACGGCTGAACCATGCCGTGCCGGGCCAGGCAGGCCCGGCACGGTTGGCACCTGTAATTTATCTTCGTTAATCGGGACAACGGAACATTATTGATTATACTCCCCATCCCTCTGATACCAAGTTGTAAAAAAAACATGCTTGCTACAAACTATAACTGAGGAGAAATATTTATGAAAAAAAGCTTTATATTTTAATTCTATATTTTATTATAATCAATATAATGATTTATTTATAAGCTATAGTTTGTCTTAATAAAACTAAAAATTAAAAATCATTATCACCCATATAGTGTAACTGCTAACTCTTAACATTTTCTCTTCCGTATTAAAAATGAATATTTAATGTTTATTTAACATTATAATCTATATTCCTATTGAATATCAGATAATTAATATGCTCATGAAGATCTTTAAGATATCTTAATTTGTTTTTTTTTCATTTAATTTAGTGTTTAAGATATTTACTTACTAGTATGATGGGTGGTGTTATATTTGTCTTTTTGTTATATTTTTTACTTAGTGATGAGACATATAGCACATGAGATATCAATAGTTTTTCCTAATTCATATATATTTTACTTTTTTTTCATTTACTTCTCATCATATTGGGTGTTTATATAATTTTTTTATTATTATGATTTTTTTTTTTGTTTTACAACTATCTTCATCAGAAGAGAGAAATTTCTTAATAATTAATGTTGTAATTCATTGTTTGTTCTCTCATCAACTAGTTTGAGGTCAATTTACTTCTTTATTAGAACTATTATATTTGAACAGTCTTCAATAATTAATTACAAACATTTCAAAAGTATAATAAATAGTATTTCTCATCTTGTTGAAGTGAATAACATATATCTTATCCTTCTTGAATGATAGTAAGCCACAATGATATGTTGCACCAGAATTTATTTGGATTCTTTAAGAGCAGCAAGTGCATTAGTATAATTAATCATTGCAGCATATATAACAGTGCAACAAATTTTTGCAGCACATGCAATCTCAACTCATTCGTCATAGCAAGTGTAATGGCCTAGTCGATTGTTGCACCAAGTGTAATAGTAGAGTGGACCATTGCATCAAGTGCAATGTCCCATTACAGTAAATGCAACAATGTAATTGACCACTGTAGCAAGTCCAACAGCCCAACTGACCATTGCAGCAAGTGCAATGGCCCACTGAACTAGTCAACCGTTGCAACAAGTGCATCGGCCCAATTAATCATTTCAGCATGTACAATGACCCAATCAATCATATTAGTTGGTCCTTGCTGCAAGTGCAACAATCTAGATGACTGTTGCAATTTGTGCAATGGTTCAGTCGTTCATTGCAGGTGATGTAAAGGTCTGGTTGACCATTGAAGCAAGTGCAATGGTCTCATGACTAGTGCACAAAGTTCTGTTGCCCCATCAACGTCAACCACCAGACTGTGCAATTACAGCAGCTTAGGCAACTGTTGTAGCACGTGCAACAACACAAACAGTCACTGCAGTAAGCACAGCTACCCAATCAACAGCTGCAATAAGTGGTTAGTGCAATGGCCCAGTTGATTGTTACAGTAAGTGCAACGGCTCAATTGATTGTTTCACTAAGTGTGGTGTTCCAGTCGACCATTGCAGTAGGTACCATGGCATAAACAGCTGTTGCATAAAGTCAAATGGTCCATTAGACCATTGTAGCCTGCCCCAGCTTCCCATGCAGTTTATTTGCATGTCAGCACTTTGTGCAAGGCAGGGCTGGGCTGCGTGATTATCTAGATTGCTCAGCCTAGCTCAGCTCAGCCCGGCAGCATTATATCATGTTCAAAACTTGAAATAAAAACTGGGCAATCATTATGTCAAGTATAAAAAAATATGGGATATAAGTGCAAGAATAAAAAAAAAAAGAAAACTGTTAACATGCAACCTTCAACAAATGTGGTGGTGGAGAGCAGTAGAATAATAATCATAATACACAAACACAGATCCCTCAAGAACTAGCATTAGTGATGGATGTATTTTGTGGGAGTCCTTTGAATTATGAATGCTATTTGCTTCTTCTACAACAAAGTGTTTTTGATGAATGTTTTAAATTGGAATGCAGGTTACTTTATTTGCATGCAGTTTGGCCAAGCACCGAAAGTCTTCAACCTTAGAGTCAAAGGACATACTATTACACTTAGGTTTGTACATGTTATGCACTGTCTGAAAAGCTCTGCTTGTATGTAGTGTTGTGTGGCTCACAAGGGACTTTCATGCCACCACCCGCAATCCTTTATCACAAACTGGATTGCTCACTGTAATTGACTGGCCACTTTCTAGGGAAATAACCAGAGAATAAATGTCTATAAGTAAATGGTTTTAACACTTGGTGTCTTCCACATTTATTTGTGTTCACTCGCCACTCTGATTGAAGTTGGCAATTGTTTCAGTGGGTCACCTTCCCATGTCTTTCACTTTCTTTCTTATTACTTGGAGGAAACATTTAATAGATCATTAAACATTAGAAGTATTATCAAATTTTTGATGAATTATCATGACATTGTAGAGGTGTCAAACAGGCTTTGCCATGCCATCATAGTCTGTTACAGTGTGGCACTGCCGTGCCACCGTGCGCGTGCTGTGCCAGGCACGACATGAGAGGCTTACAATGCCTTGGTAGGCACGGCACGGGAACTAGACTGGTGGCCCCTCACAACACTATTGACTTGCAAATTTCAGGGCCATGCTGGGCGTGGAGCGGTCCGTGCTGTTCCGGCTGGTTTGTGCCAATACGATTTGTTTTTTTTTTTTAAAACCCACCAAATTGTGTCTGTCCATATAAACGGCATCCGGCTTACTTGGCTGCTTAAAAAAACTGCACTGTTGGGCGGTCACCTGACTGGACTAGACCTGTGATCTGAGGCCCGACCATGGCTGGTCCCCGGGCTGGATGACCGTGCTACTGGACTGTCCAAGACCAGGCATGGTTCTGGACCGTGCCGTGCTGCTGGCCATGCCTGGGCCAACCGGCCCAGTTGGCACCTCTATGACATTTGACATTTCAATGTGCATTTGAATCTCCGTGGTCACTATTCTTCAAAGATTAATTTAGGTTTTTAGTACATCTCAATCGATTTCGCTTGTGGTAGAGGCTTTTTTTGGTGTGTATGAATGGTTATACCTAGTACACAGGATTTTTACTTATCGTGAGATCTGATAGAGATTAATATAATGATAGTCATATTCTTGAAAATTAGAGATGTTATGTCTAATGAGTATTGAACTCAAGACCTATAGTCATTGGATAAATGTACTTATCATCATACTATGGAACTACCTCTTTGTTGGTACTCTATCCTTAATTTTTTTTCTTTTTGAAACTGCGGGTGTTCCGGACATACATGCACCTCAATTAATCCACATGGGGATATGCCTTCCCTTTTAGTTCCATCTCCAGATAAATCCAGACAGGCAGGCATTGTTCTCAATTCAAAGGTGAGATTCAAATCTAGGGCCTCATGGATAAACCATAACCATGGTGATTGCTCCTGCCATCTGAACTAACCTGTGAGGGTGTACTTCGTGCTCACTTGATATCACTACTCCTGGATCTAATTTGGGTGCCATCTTCCAGGCCCGTGGCTCCCTTCCCCCAAAGCCAAACACCAGATCAGTCATGCACTTTGTGTCATGGATATTGATGTTCAGCACTAGATATTTTTAGTGACTGAAAAGCATTTAATAAAAAACACGCCTGTTTTTTTCTTCTTGGATTATGAGCAACAGAGCAATTTTTTAATGGCAGAATTTTCTGACAAAATTGATTATAATATCTCTCATTCATGGACTTGAAATCAATGCAGAGAATAACTGGCATTTGAATGTTCCTGGGTTTTCGACAGAAGAGCACATGTCCCAAAGAAAACACGTAAGTGTATTAACATTCCATCTTAAAACTTTTGAATGACCAATTCCTGTTGTCTCCCTTCATACGAAGAGCATATATCATTTACATGATTTTACTGTACATTCTCTCTCCACCCCCCTGCACTGATTCCTGATTCATCTGCTTTTGATATTCATTCCCGTGGAAGAAAGCTTAATTTTAATTTAGTTGAAGTGTAGTATGCTCAAAATTATCTATGTACCCTGCTGTTATTTTTTCCTGTTTGAAGTTCATGTCTGGAGTAATAGTTTGATGTTTTGCTAATGCTGTGTAGCCACAGAGTGATCTCCATCATAAGCGTCGTAACATGGTAGATACGTTTTCTCTTTTGCCTGTGTTAATTCTAGCCCGATGGCTTGTGGGATGTTAGCTGTTGAAAGTGTGCTTGTTTTCCATTGTCATTGGAGCAGATACGAAAATTGATGGAAGCTTACCTTTCTAAAACAAGCAAGGATAAACCTGGGGATGTGAATGGGGAAGATCTGTGCAAGCTAGTGACGTCTAATCACCCAGTGAGACCTATTTCAGAGCAGTTGATTCCACATTCATCAGCTTCTCCGATGGTGCAGCACAGGACCTGCTTTTGACGTAGTTTTCATGTCTCTGGTGTGCTTTTTTGCACACCAGGTCCTCCCCACTTTGGACACGTGAGCGAGGCCTTGCTAACATGCTACGAGCCTGAGTTCAACTAAAACACCTAATGCGCCTGTTCTTTAAAATAAAATTATTATTTATGTATCACCAACTCAACAAAATATTCAATTCAACATCATGAGAAATAATGATGTCAGCATGCACAATAAGAATAAGTATGTCATTGGTAAACATTTTAAATACAAAAATAAGCAAAAATACACATGGAGGTCCTTTTCAGTGTGTAGCTTTTATGGTTTACTGCAAGATGTGATTGGGTAATATATTGACAATTTTATCCCAAAAAATTAGAGATATTGTGTTTGATGAGTCTTAAATCATGAGATTAATTATCATTTGAGGATGTTGCTAGCACATTAATACATGATCTCTAATGTGTACTTGCAACATAAGGTTATCTCATATGATCAAAAATCATATTAATATTATTCTTATGTAGATGTAGCAAATGGGTTAGGAGCTAGGGTCTGGCCTGTGCCACGACCCCTGAAGGGTACTTAGGAACTATCTGACATAGTTGAACGATTGACCAAACTAGGTTAGCATTGATCGCACCAAGGGCTAAGTTAGCCTGGCTTCGAGCTGTGCTGACCTTGCCCAAGCTTGACTTGCCCCAGCACGTAATAGGTGAGCCAGCACGTAATAGGCGAGCCAGCACGTAATAGGTGAGCCAGCACGTAATAGGTGAGCCAGCACGACATGGCCCAACATGTTGGACATGAACATGCAAGTGTATTGTCTTGCTGAAGGTTCTTTCAGCATGATTGACATGTCGATCGTAGCAAACCAAATAAATGACAAAGGGAACACTCAATTTCTCCACTATGCTTGGAAGGTACTTTCACATGGACATGAAAGGATACTAACATTTTACTTGTAGGTGTCTAAATACATAATTAGCGTTGCCTTGTTGAAGGTATTCATATCCAATGCTATCTTGTAGAGTAATTCTTTCCCTGAATCCTAATACTTTCTAGATGAAGTATAGAAAGAAGGATTACCTTGAGTTTGTCTTGTAGAGTAATTTTGTAGAGTAATTTGGTAAATTCTCAAAACTTAATGAGATTTCACTGCACAAAACAAGAGTCTAACTCATTTTTTTAGTGTAGTGTATTGTCAATTGTTGTGTTTTAGTTTAATATTTATTGTTTTTTTTTAAATTATCTGGAAATAGTCAACTCGTGGGAACTAGATGCCCCAAATTATATATATAGTATTATATGTTTACAAACATCATTTTTCATCTTAATAATTTTTTTTTTGTTTTCTTCTCCACTTCTATTTCATGGCAACCCTAAACCAAAATGTTAACTAGCTTGAACATGGTATTAGATGGTACACTCCGGCGAGGTGTCATTGGTTTTGAGGTGCATGGGTGATTACACCCCTTTGAAGTGCATACAACATCAACAGCTAGTGGTTTATGACAGCTTATAGTTGTGGCAGTTGTGCCGCTGTATGTGATACTAAATTACCCATGTTTTGTGGGTGTTTCAAGTGATTAATTTTTTGAAATATCCATTGATATATCTTCGAAATATTTGTAAATTTTAAGTATCGATATATCTGTCAAAATTGATATTTACATCCTTGATATGTAAAAATTTATATTGAAACTGATATTTTAATTTTTGAGTATTTCATGTTTCTTTTGTGATGGATGCAATGTTGACATTGCCAACATGTTTTTTTGGGTGTGCATTTTTTTTGGGTGTGCATTTTTTTTTGGTGATGCGGTGGCCACATAATGACTCTAGAATAGAAGTCTCAACATTTTCTTTTTTGGCCAAAAAAGTGTTTAAATTTTGTGAAATCTTGTGAAATTTCTATATTTGAATATTTGTGTTGGAGTGTATTGTGTCCAAAAAGGATGAAGGAAAAAAATTATTGAATTTAGATATAATTCCTTAAAATCTTTAATACACAATAATAATAAAAGAGTTGAGAGACCATGTAGAGGTATCCAAAGAGACAGAAAAATAATATTGATATGCTCTTTCTATGGGAGGATGAAACATACTTAGGAGAGATGTACCTTATTACATCATGAGTTATGAACTTTTCAAGGTCTATAAACTATCCTATAGGTTATTGGACCTACTCATAACTTTTCCAATGCATATGTTTACTGGTCGTATCGCATTGATACTTTTTTAGGAGGTGCATGCTAGACATTATTCTTCATGCATTATTGATCGTGTTACTGGTATGGACATATTCACATGCATTGTATTTTTTGTTCACCACCTTATTATAAATTTTTTGATAGTAAATTTTGGAGCAAATACCCATGCTAAATGCAATCATTTTTTTTTTGTTGAGTCCAAATCTTGTGTTATTGTGGCCAATAACACTATTATATGGGCCAAGGTGCATGAAAATATTAATGTTTATTGTAATTTTTTTTCTCTTCTAGTATTTTTCTACATGATTGTTAGACTAGATAGATGAACTTTTTAAGAATTAAGTGAGATGAATTATATGTATTTATTTAGACTCACATGAGCTCTTCTAGATATCTATTTACTATTGATTTACTAGTGATTCACTCTCAACTTTGATATCTTTTATTTGATAAACAAAGGATTTTAGAGCCGAACTTTAAACATAGGGCTAACATCTAATGATTGTTAGACATGTTAGTTAGAAATACATACAAAAATTTTCTATCCGCCATGTTAAGAGATTACAAAGAGAGACTTATTTTATCTAATAAAGGATATTATGATGATTACTCATGATATATTATTATTTTTATTAATGATTATACTTTATTTATCAATTTTTTAATAAAATTATATTAAAGAATAACAATTGAGTTTTTCACATATATTATGTCCAATATATATATATATATATATATATAAAACCCTAAAATTATAAGCAAAGCACATATCAATTATATTATGTCCAAAATAGACATAATATAAATGTACACAAATGAATATTTTACCTTAAAATGACAAAATATTCAAAGAGATTAAACACAAATTATAAATATCTAATGTTCATACAAATAACCATGAAAAAGCCAACTTGTAAAATGAATAAAAAATATATTAATAAAAGTTGTGATATGATTTTTAGGATCTAATGCTCATTTGAAGAATTTGCGAGCACACATGAGCATAGTGTGGACTATCTCCTTTGTATGTTTGTATGAGTACAACACGATCAATTTCCTCAGTACGAGCACAACACGAACATTCTCATTCACAGGAGCATGACACAAATACCCACAATCCTCTCGGTTACATATAACAAATTAGAATAAAATGCTCCCATTTCTTTTTTATTTGCTACAAAGGTGAAAGTAAGGTTACAGAAACCTTCTTTAACTTTGCAGATGAGAAATAAAATAGAAGAATTTAATTTTTTTTTATTCCCAAAAAAAATCAATACAGACCTCAAAGATGACAGCCCACATGCACGATCAAAACCTAACAAAATTGAATGTCTTTGTTAGCTTTTTTGGAAAAGTCACGAAAGCATGTTTGAGTTCCCTAAAAACAACACTCAAATGTTGTGTTATGCATTTTTTAAACAATAATTATATTAAGAAAAAAAAAAGGAAAATTATGTTTTGGTGTGCTTAAGAAATTTTTAAAAATTAGAAATAAATTTTTTTTATTTCAAAAATAGTCACAAAACTATAAATAAATTAAAAATAAGTGCACTCGAATTCGTAAGTACTAAACTACCCTTGCCTATCTTCCCAGCCCTTTGTCCTTGCCCCTAGCTCCTCGCCCCTCGCTCGTCGCCCCTTGCCCATCGCTCCTCTCCCCTTGCCCCTCGCCCCTCGCCCGTCGCCCCTCACCCATTGTCCGTCGCCCTTTGCCCGTCGCCCCTCTCTCCTCTCCCCTCGCCCCTAACTCCCCATCCCTCGCCCTCACTAGTCTCCCCTCGTCCGTCTACCCTCACCCCTCATCCTTCGTCCGTCTGCCTTCATCCCTCACCCCTCTCCCCTCTCCCATTGCCCCTCTCCCCTCTCTCCCCACCCCTCTCCTTCGCCCCTCTCCTTCCACACATCTCCACGAGCTCTATCGTGGAGCTCGACAAAGCTCCACGAAGCTCTAGTGAGCTCCACGTAGGGTTCATTGAAGCCCAACGAAGCTCCACGTCGGGCTCGCTGGAGCCCGACAGAGCTCCTTCGTGGAGCTCTTCGAGCTCCATTATGGAACTCCACAGAGCTCCACATCGAGCTCGTTGGAGCTCCTTCGTGGAGCCCATGGAGCCTCGTCGAGCTATACGACGAAGCTCATGGAGAGGGGTGGGGGGAGAGGGGGTAGGGGGAAAGGGGCGAGCAGAGAGGGGGTGAGAGCAGACGGGCAAGGGCGAGGGGCCAGGGGCGAGGGCCTGTCGGTTGGTGAGACAGGCGATGGTAGTTTAAGACTTACGAATTCAAGTGCCATTATTTTTAATTTATTTATAGTTTTGTGATTTTTTTTCAACTATTAAAAATTTAGTTTCTAATTTTAAAAAATTTTTGAGGAATCACCCTAAAACATAATTCCCCCAAAAATAAATGTTGAAACATTTTTAATTTTAATTTCACACTTATTTAATGAGAGCACCCATGTTCTCATTAAATTAAATCAACATTAAAAAAATTAAACTCAAACCAAACCCAAAAACAAAACTAGTCTTTCCAAACCAGAGTCAACACATATTTGAAATAAACCCTTTTATCTCCTACTTTAGCCAGTAACTTTTTTACTACTTCCATTAGTCTTCCCAAACCTGAGTAGACCCAACACATACTTGAAATATATCATTTATCTCTTAACTTTATCTAACGATTATTTTACTAATTCTATTAGTCTTCCCACATGACTCATATTATCAACGAACAACATGTTTATTCAAATATCCAGGATATTCAAATTCAACTACATTTCATATTGGTCTCCAAACAAGTATCTCAATGTCAAATAAACTCGATATCTCACAATGTCCATCCTAATTAATCTATAATCCAGGAGCACATACATTACAATCCAGTTAAAATTCAAGTGACATATTTTACTATCCATTTACTTTGTTTGCCTAACTTTATCGAACAATTCAATCACTTAAAAAATTATATTTTATTTTTCCAGACAATTCCAATTAATTATTTTTTTCTTTCCTAAAGAAATAATTTAATCTCTGAGTTCATATAAATAAAATATCCAATCACCTAGAAATTAATTAACATTGTTATGATACCACTTATAAGGGTTGACCTTGACCGAGATGCAACGTAAAAATCAAAAATGGTTTCAAAATATTTTTCAATCAAACAATTAGGTTATTTGATTTATCCCATGATTAAAAATTTTAATCTTATATTTTGCATCAACCAAATGTAGCAAAATTTTTAATTTAGTTTTGATTATATATATACATATATATAAATTTTAGCATCTTTTTAAATTAAAATTTGTTTTAATTTTAATTTTAAAACCATGTTTTTTAATTTATTTTAACCTAATTAAATTCATATTTGTTTTAAATTTTCAGGTACAAAAAATATATCAGACAGTCGAATTTAATCTCTTAAATTCAAATTGCCCATCTCAAAGAAATTATTTGTTGTCTCGAAAATATAAACTCGAATAAATATTTTACACAGACTTGCAAATATATATTTGAACACACTTTATGTAATCTAGTCATTTTACACACAAAAAGCATACCAAATTAATAAAGTTAAATTATTTACAACCGCATTCCATAAACTTATAAAGTAGTAAATTGAAATAAAACACATGATACTTAGATAATTTATGCTGGTATTTTTAGTGCAATTTTGAGCCTTGGGCATAGCACATTCATTTTACGTCCATCGTATGAACCACTGCATGATCACCACATGAATCCCACGTGATCCTCCGTTGGAACTTTGGGACAACCCAAAGAGTTTTTGAAAACCATACCATTTCTTTAAACTCTCTCCATCCTCTATAAAAAACCTTCTCGTTCTCTTTTAAAAAGTATATAAAATCTTACATAAGATTTTTTGAAGTCTTCTATAAGTAGATGCTTAACATGGAGACAACCCAATCCCAATCCCAATCCCAAAATATGTGCTAGTCCCATTTCCAAATCTTACTATAAGGTTTTTAGGAAAACCTATCGAAAAATGGGGACATCCTGCTTTTATAAAATGGGAAAACTCCATTTTTTTAAATCAATGTGTAGTCTAATTGTCAAATCATTTTAACAAATTAACTAATGGGCCAATTGATTGCTTGGCTTTTCAAGAATATTGTAAGCATATAGGCTTGCAGTCTCTACCTAGGATCAAAACATTTTATGTTAAAAAAATGAGAAAACTAATTTCATCATGAATATTTTTCTAAAGACATATAAAGAAAGAATTGAAGAATTATAAACCACTCTCTGAGGTAATATGATGGTGGCAAAGATGTTTGGGAATCAAACACCAGTAAGAATTTTTTTTTGTCTTTTGAGAATCATTTAACAATTTTCTCTCAAGTGGTTCTAATAGTTTTTTTTGTTCTATAAAATTGCCTCTAAAATCACCAACTTTTTCTTGTTTTTCTATTGTCATCTAATCAGCTCTTTCTAACATCACATTTTTTTGTACTTAGAATTAATAATAAATTTTATCTTATTGGATTTTATTTAAAATGTTGTATGTCTTATGAGAAACAATGTCAATTGAGCCATGACTAGCTACCTAATATGGTTTAGGTGACACTTATTGGTAATGGTTTAGCTACCTAATATGTCTTATGAGAAACAATGGCATTGTGTCAAATACTCTTCAACTCACTCACCTTTTTATTTTTCTAGGAGTGCATCGATGATACATATGCCACCAGACTTACTCTTTTGAAGTTGCTTCTTGAATCTGTAGACATACATGTGTCATATATGATGCTTCTATTGTGTGCTTTTCATGTCTATGGTTCAAAATGACTTTATTACTTATTATTTTTTCTAAAATATTTTAATATTCAAATATCACTACCAACAAAACAAATATTTTCTTGGAAATAATTTTGTGGAGGTTATTAAAAAATACATCGAGGATGGATTCCTAGATAAATATACGATATGTCATTTGGTATCAAATTCTTCCAAATTCAATATACATTTTCATCAAAGAGTCATACCCACCATTGATCTTATTCATTTGAAATTCTGCCCATAGTTAGTAAATATTTTTATAAATTTGTTCATGATTAATGGTTCACAATGGATAAACAATCATTAGGCATTATATACAATAGATCAATGAATATTTTATAATATTCAACTATATTATTTAATTATTATTTCACTAGTGTAATTAAAATTTATTCTTTCATCAATTATTAATATTTCACCTATGACAACTAAACACTTTTGTATATTGTTGGGGTAAAATATATTTGCACTTTGTGTAACCACAAATATATGAGTCTAACAAATAATAAAGTGGACTCGTGGAGTCTAGATATCGATCTCATGAGATTGATGTTTTCAGTTTGGATTGGAAAGGTATCAAAGCCTTCTACTATCTTAGCTCATAACATATACTCAATTAAAATTTATCCTTTCTCAACATTCATAGTCTTGTATCATGTATTTTGTTGGTTTATGGAGAAAAAATGTGTAACCTTGATAATATGTTATACTTCTCATAATCATAACTTAGTCACCAGAAACAATTTATGAAGAAAATGAGGATAATAATAAGCTTATTATCTTTCTTAGGGCACATAAAGTAACGTATAATGATGAATGCCTCTAAGCATGTGATGTTATTCATCGATCACAATCCATTTAAGAATCATACAATATCCTGGGTAGCCAAATAAATAGATAACACTCAAATATTTTATTAGTTACCTATCACAATCCATACAATGATTGTCATAAGTGTATAATCTTATTCCCAATAATCCATATTGAGAATTTATCATACATGTGCTCTCTAGTCTATCACACTTCTAAAAATCACACACACATATTCTTATTACTTGTCACACATCTAAAAAATATAGATGTGTATGCTAACTAGATTTATTAGACTTGTTATAGGTATGTTATTGATAAACATGGTATAATCCACATGACTAATTACAATGGTATGCTATATACATTTAAGCAAAAGTTGAGATATCTACATTATTTCTAAAAGCATCGACAAAATCCACAATCTATTTCCATGAAATCTAGTATATTATATTTATGCAAGTATCATACACAAGTTATACATCAACCCTAGACAAGATCTAACCTAGCATTGGTAAAAAAGGATAAACCAAGCATTGGATACAATACAAGTTCACAAATACAAAGAATTATAAATGAAGATGCTAATGGATTCCTAGGTAGAACTTTCCTAAGATTTGGCTTTCTTTGATTGACCTTATCTGTGATGTCTACGACCAAATTACTTAGTCAAAGTATTCATAAAAAAGATGTTTTTAATTATCCTTTGTTATGTTATGTTTTGCCACCTTGTTCTAGCTATTGCTTTATGTCATCATCTTGTGTATGCCATCTCTTTTTTTAAAACCCCACTATTCAGTATTAACAAAAATTATGAATTGATTTCATGACTTTGGAATTTTGGTGTATTTTGATGAATAATCATAATATCAATATATTTTTTAAGGTGTTTGTCCGAGGGATAGAGTCAGAGGTCTTATATTTTTTTGACATACATTCTTGGCAGAAACCCTACCTAATTGGTTATGATAATCTTTGTACATCACAACCTTATTAACTCATTAGCATGATCATTCCACAGTATGATATATTTTTTGTGGTTATAATATTATTATGGAGTCAACCATACTTATCTTAAAAAATTTAAATGACAATGATATTAATTTTACGTCAGAGTAACCAAGTACCCCACCGATGCTAAAAGTCATGGTCATGTTCTAGTGCAACGATTTTATCTTTAATATAGTTTTATAGTTTTAATTTGGAGTCATAACCTTTTTATAAAATCATAATTTTTGAGTTATAAAAAATTACATAGCTAAACTATTCAAACCAAAGCTATGACAATTATTCAATATCGTGATTTTTGGGACATAATATTATCGAGGACATTACTCGAGCATAATCTTTTTCCAAGGTCATGATTATCATCCTCAAAGAAAGATAAAAGTATGACTTTTATATATAAGCTAATTGTTAGTGTTGTAGCATCTTTGTAGAACCACAATAACATGATATATAAGAGAAGTGAAAGATAGTATCACGACCACTCACATCATGGACACTTAGACATAAGAAAGATATTTTTGTATCGAGGCCATTTCTCAACATTAAGGGCACATGATACACAAGATATACCTTCTTAGTGCCACAAATATTTCATAGTTTTATAGCCATATAATGATTAAGAAAGATCTATACCAATGCCATAATTATTTCAGAGTCATGGCTATATAATAATATGAAAGGCCATTCACAATGTCACAACTTTTCCTAGCATTGTGGTACTTTATGAAAAACAAAAAGATAAATGCACAAAGTTATAACTACTTCATTGTACTACAATTTTGTATTATAGAGACATTAAATCCAAGTTGTTATCATTGCTCAGTGCTACAACTTTGTGTTACAGAAAGATTGAGATGAATTCTAGAGTTGTTGCCATTTTCTATGTCATAACCTCAAGCTTAAGAGATAAAAGAAAAAAGTGATGATTTTTTTTCAATGCCACAACTTCCTACTTAGAGTAATATAAAATTATTTGAGTATAAAAATAGAAGAAAGAGAAATTTAGTATATCTTTCAATTTTCTTTCTCCTCTCCATATGCAACAAAAAAATCTACAGTGTAACTACCAAAACCTAGAAAAAAAATTTTCATTCCCTAGGGGCTCTATAAGAAAGTAATAGATACAAGACTCAATGCTAATTTGAAGAGTTGGGGGGCGTGACTCTCAAACCCTTCTTTCTAGGCTATATTTAGATATATTTATCAAAATAGCATGTAGTTTAGGATTTGTGCAATTTATATTATGTGATGTGACACTAGTTTGACATTAATGGATGTGTTTGATTTATATTATGTTATGGACATTGATGGGCATGTGACTAAATAGATCTTGATATATTATTTTGACTATTAGTAGGTTTGGGAAAGATTATCATGGTAAATGGTGATAGGTATACAATAAGTCTCACTCATTAATACAACATGAAGGAAGCAACAGCTCTTCAAAGTGTGAAATATAAGACAAACTTATATGTTAAACTTAAAATTTGGATATGTTAATCATTGTGAGTTTAGTGCTTACAAAGCTAAAAGTATGAATGATTTTAGTTGTGACAACCCTTATGAACTACTTTCACTTGTATGATTTTCATTAGTAAAACATGAGGGAAGTATATGTTAATTATGCTAGTATGGTAATAATGAAACTAAAAGTTCAAATGCTTACAAACTATGTTAATTATTGGTTTTTATGGTACCTAAGGTCAAAGAATAAAAGTGTACATATAAAACAACTATCAAGAGAGAAATTGATAAAGTTGTATAAAAGATATGAGATTATGAATAACTCTCAAGTAAAAATGATATGTTCTCTTGATAGTGATGTATTGAGAGAACAACAATGAGAGAACTACTATTGAGAATTCCTCAATGGTAATAACTACCTTTATGCTGTTAGGGTAAGAAATTATTGTATAATATCTCAACCTTCATTTTGTGTCAAAATATAATATAATCTAAGCCAATTTGAACAAATATCATATAAATTAAATGTATAAGCCCATAGATCTAAGATTCATCATACAATCCAAATCTTTATTTTACTAGAAATTGATTGTTTCATTGTTAAATAATCAAATTGCAGATAAAATTTCTATGGGATTAATATCTAGATGAAAGTCCTCTTGACTACTTATATGACTCATGCTCATCTAGATCTCTATTTGTGAGATATTCTCATTAACAAGCTTGTAAAATATTGACTAACTAATAAAATTAAGTGACATAAAAAAGTCTTAATAACTTTTTGGTGGTGTTTCTAGGAATTATTTAGTTTAGTATGTCAACATGATTGAAATAATTATCCTTATAAAATAACAATTTTTTTAGTAGTTTAGATAGCATTGAGTTTGATAAATCTTTTCGAATTAAAATGAAAAGTCTTATTAATTTGTTTGGAAGTTGATATATGCATTTTACTTTTTACTTGTATCATTTTCATTTTTTTTCTCTTAAGTACCCTTTTATGAGCTGAAGTAATAGGACTAAGCTAAGCCATCTAGACTCAAAAATCAAAAGAACTAGAAGAATAATTGTCAATCAAAAAGCTAATAAAGAACCTTCGAAGAAAATTGATAATAACAAAGCATCCAAATGTGGTAATGAGAAATCTATCTAATAGTCCATCCATCACCATACCTAGGAAGACAATTGAAGACTAGTGATGATGAATAGTTATTTAGGCACTTGATTATAATCAGTGAAAGCCAACTATTTTGAGTTGATGCTGGGTTTGATATATTTTATTTGACAACACTTGTACAATAGAATGGAATTGGAGGATCCTAATGGGCATGCCATTATACTTTTGGAGCTATGTGAATTGATAAAAAAAATGGTGTCAGCTTCGATACAATAAGGTTATGTTAATTTTTTTTTTCATTAAGAGATAAGGCATGAAGTAATTTCTAATGTTTATCTTGGGGCTCCATTGAGAGTTATGATAAACTAGTGAGAGTATTTGTCACTAAATTATTTTCACATCAAATTATATCTCAATTATAGAGTGAGAAAATATAATTTCGACAAGATGAGCAAGAGACTCTATATGATACTTGAGACCATTTTAAGAAGTTATTGAGAAGATGTCTCAATATGGTTTTGAGTTGTAGTTTTATGCCCAAACTTTCTATAGTGGGCTGAACAATATGCTGAGGTACATTATTGATACGACCACTGGATAGTCCATTATAAATAAATCACCACATGGAGAGTCCATTCTAGTGAAAAAGAACTTATGAAAAGAGTGTTAGAGTTAGATTAGTTCATCATAATTAAAGTATAGATGAAAGTTCTTTTAAGGAAGTCTGACACCCAAGAGTAAAAGAAAAGAGTATTGAGGGAGATTGCAATTTTATACTTGCATGAATAAGTGGATGCAAATCTTATTTATCAAATAGAAGAAACCAAAAAAATATAATAAAACAACATATGTTTAGATGCAACAACAATATCTCAATGCATTACCATCCATATGTGAAAAATCACAAGAAGTTTTCATTTGGAGGCCATGAGCATGGGATGAAAAATATTAAGCAATCTTTGTGAAATATTAGGAATAATGTGGTGATTTATAATATTAAAGTAAATTTAATCTTTAATTTTTAACCATCATGAAGAAAAGAGAAGATAACCTTGGAAGAAAGTCTATATGTTATCTTAGTAGAATTGAAAAAGTAGAAGGATACCCAAGAAAATTGGATGTGGGTACTTGAAGAATTTGGATCAAATTAGTTTGATGATGAAGAATATAGAGGGGTCCAATAGGACAATTGGTATTATCAATGAAAGCAAAAGGAGTAAATAAACTACCAAGTGATATTGAAACAAATCCAAATAATTTTTTCTTTATATTGCTCAGTAGTAGAAAAGAGCTATAAAGGCACTATATTGAACAAGAGAATTCTAAAACTTTTGAAATTGATAATGCTATGACTTTCCCAAAAGTTGTAACAATGACTAAAATTTTTAGGAAGCCATGGCTCCTAGTGAAGAGATCTCAAAGAATAAAGGATATGATGTCATGACACATAATAAAACCACAACTCTAGAAAAAGTACAAGGCTAAATCTCACTTAAAGATGTGAATGTGGGAAACAAAGAAATAGAAAAGCAAACGAAGGTTGCGCAAAGTTACATTGATAAAGAAATGAGTCAAAATCAAGCTAAAGGTAAATTTTGACGAATTTATTATTTCCACAATGGTTTAGAAAGGGAGAATTAGATGAACACATTGAGAAGTTTTTCAATATATTTTGGAAGTTAGAAGTACATATAATATTTTCCGAAATAATAGCTCAAATATCAAACTACCTAAAATCAGTGAAAGACATAATGAATAGTAAGAGGAAGTTGGAGATGTATGGGGCTATGAATATGATGAGGAAATGTAATATAATTATTCAAAGAAAACTTATTAGTAAATCAAATGACCTCAAAAGTCTTATTATATCTTGCACTATTTGAAATCATACATTTTAGAATGCATTATGCAACTTGAGATTAAATATTAATTTTATGCTATTGTCAATTATGTGAAGATTGAATTTTATAAAAATTATTTCAATATCTCTCACTCTAAATGCTATACCAAACTATCAAGCATCTGGATGGAATTATCAAAGATAAATTAGCTAAGGTGGATATCTTTATTTTTCTTGCAGATTTCATTGAATTGTATATAGAGAAGAATAATTATGCATAGTTAATATTTGGAGAACTATTTTTTTCATGGAACAAGCCCTTATTGACATCAAAAAAGGGGATTTCACTTTCTATGTTAGCAATGAACGAGTAAAGTTTAATATTTATAAAGGCTTGCAAGGTCTAGATGATGATGATGATAGAGTATTGGAAAATAGACAATCTCTTCTAAAGTACAATACAACAAAAGTATATTTCCATTAGAATGATTTTGTAGAACAATATTGGCTAGATAAAGATGAAGGAGATGAATAAAAATTAAACTTTAGAGCATTGATAGTGATGAACACAAGAAATACAATGAGGAAGAACCATTTTGGAGTGGAAAAAAAAAGAAAACAAGGAGAGATGACTATGAGATCATGACATTCTTTGAAGCCAGGACATTGGAGGAATCTTATGTTGAGAGCTCCAAGGAAGCTAAAAGAATAATTAAGAAAGGCAAGACTAAGATAAAAATCACAAAAGAGCTAATCAAAGACAAAGCTACAATTGTGCACATCATCATGACTTTGGGAGTATAGAAAAAAAATGACAAAGAAAAGATTAAAGAAAAAGCCATTGATATTCACAGTTCCGTGACTTTGGTGTTACACAAAAAAAATAACCAAGGAAAGGTTGAACACAAATTCATGGTTATGCACAACATTGTGACTTTGGTGATACAGAATGAATTAGTTAATCAAGAGCTTAAAAACAAAGCTAAGATTAAGCATAATACTATAACTTTCGAGTTACATAATAGATATGACAAGGAAAAGCTCAAGACAAAGTTATGATTGTACTCAATGCCATGACTTTAGGGATCTATGAAGAAAAAAATGGAAAGCTTAAATAAAATGTCTGATTGTATTCAATGCCATGACTTTGAGGATCTAAGAAGAAAAGTGACAAGCCAACATAGTAAAAGAAGCTATGATATTAACTAAAGTTGTGACATGCAATGATTAAAGACCCAAAAAACAAGTATAGCTTATGTGAGATTGAAAGAAGAAATAAACAAAAAAGAAGTAAAATAATATACTAAGAAACTAACATGAAATTTCAAGATATTCGATGGAGAAATAAATATTTTGATGGTTTAGCTATAGACATTAAATGTAGCGCTGCTTGGTAGCAAACCCAATTTTTTTTTGTATGTATGTTGTAATAAACACACACACACTAATATTTGTATGTCATGACAAATATTTATATTGATATAAATATTTGAAGTTACTTAATTATTCTTATACCATATGACACTCAAACCTCGCCATTGAGTTTCTTAGACATATTGAAGATTTGTTTTGTCATGCAGAGAGAAGTTATTGCTCGAGAATGAGTAAGTGTTTAGTGTGTTAGTTTGTTTGTATTTAAACTACCAAATATTCTTAAGTATTTTGATGATTTGTTATGATACCATAAAAATTAAGTAATTATGGATTTATTTTATTATTTTATAATTTTGATAGATTTTAATGAATAATCATGAAATTAATAGCTTTTTGGAGATGTTTGGTTGAGGGGTAGAGTATAAAGTATTGTATAGTTTCTACATCTATTCTTAGTCACAACTCTACCTAATTGGTCATGACAATCTTTGTATGTCAAAGATCCTACCAACTCACGAGTACAATATTTTTATTATGCAATACATTCTTCAAGGTTGTGATTTTATAATGAAGTCTAATACATACTAATCTCAAAAATTTTAAATGGCTATGATATTAATTTTATTTCATTGTAACTAAGTACCCCACTACTACTAAAAGTCATAATCTTCTCTTAGCATTATGACTTTTGAGCTACAAAAAATTATAGAGCCAAAACTAGTTAGGCCAAAGCTATAATAATTATTCAAAACTGTGATTTTGGGACATAAAATATTACATATAATATTTCTCAAGTACAAACATTTCACAATGTCAAGACTCTTATCCTCAAAAGAAGGAAAAACTACAACTTTTATATATGGACAAATTTTAAATGTCAAGAAATCTTTGTAGCACTATGATAATATAATATATGAGAGAAGTGAATGCTAGTACCATGAACGCTCACAACACTCTAGGCACTTAGACATATGAAAGGTAATTTTTGTGTCGTTGTCATTTCTTAGCATCATGGCTAAAGGATACACATGAACGACCTTAATATTGTGGCTATTACATAGCATCAGAGCCATATAATGATCAAAATAAACCTATTTCATTGCCATGGCTATTTAATAGTGTCATAGTCATATAATAATATGAGAGGTTATTCACAATGTCGTGGTCTCTTTTAGTGATATGGCCCTTTATGAAGAATAATAAGACAGGTGCACAAAGTTATGATTAATTTATAGTGTCATGATTTTATATTATAAAGATGTTAGGTCTAAGGCATAGTTATTTCCCATAGTCATGAGTTTTATGTAGCAGAAAGATTATGATATATTTCAGATTTATGGCCATTTTCTAATGTCATGATCTCAAGGTTAAGAGATAAATTCCAAAGTTATGACTTTCTTCTAAAAGCCATATCTTCTTACTTAAAGTAATGTAGAATCGCCTGAGTATAAAAGTGGAAGAAAAAGAAATTCATGATATCTTTCATATTTCTTTTTTTCCCTACATACAAAAAACAAAACTATGATGCAACTACCATTCTCTAGAAAGAAATTCTGCACTCCATAGGAGTTCAATAAGCAAGCATGGGATGCAAGACACAATGCTAATCCCTAGAGTTAGAGGGAAAGACTTTTAAACCCCCCCTCTGTAGGATATATTTGGGAATATTTATCAAAGTAATATATGGTATAGGGTTTATATAATTTATATTATGTAATTTGATATTGATTTTATATTAATGGATGTGCTTTATTAAAGTTCTGTTACAAAATTAATGGATGAGTGATTAAATAGAAGTTTAACTAAGGTTTTGACTATTAGGTTGTTTTTGCAAGGTTATCATGATAGACATTGATAGGTAAAACCATGAGGCTCACTCACACATATGATAGAGAGAAAGTGATAGTTTTTTTTGATTTTGATATATGAGATAAACCTATATATTAAAATCTAAAATTTAGGTATATTAATCATTGTGAGTATGATGCTTACGAAGCCAAAAGTACAAATTATTTTACCAACTAATCCATTATACATGTCTAAAAAGAATAAGTTCTTGATTAGGATGAATATTATAGAGAATATTCTTCTAATGGTTTCAACTTTAGTGTGAGAGTTGCACCATTATCAATGAGGATAATGATAAATAACCATTGGGACATGTGTGAGTATGTTGTGATTCACTTGATGATGACAATCCTCGTGAGGTGATTTCATTGGTTTGTTCTCACTGTGAAACTTGAGGAAATCATATGTTAATTTTGTAGGTATGATACTTAGAAAGTCAAAAGTATAAATATTTATAAACTATTGAAACAATTCTTATGGATTCAATATCTAGATGAAAGTATTCTTTACTACTTGTATGACTCATGTATTTATAGATCTCTATTGATAAAATATTCTCATTAATGAGCTTTTGAGACATTACCTAACCAATAAAATTAGAGGACACAAAAAAGCTACAACACCCTTCTCGACTTTTAATATCTATAATTTAAAAATAAATTATGGCAACCTATTGTGTTATTGTCAATCTATTCTCATGATCGGAAAGATAAGGGTACTCTAATTGTGCATATTGGCTTTGGTTATGTCACGACAAGACAAATAGTATCAAGATGGAGGTATGTTGTTGTAATTAAGAAATAGTGTTGTGATGCATGAAATGATGTTGCTTAGAAGAGTTTTGTCTCATGACTTATGAAATGTATCCATGACTGAGAGAAAAGGTGGACTGACAATATATTATCATGACTAAATAAATGGTATCATGACTAGGTATTAAAATCAAGATGTATGAGTAATGTCATTGACTAAAAATTGTCATGAATGCATGATATGTTGTGATTGAAGAGTAGGGTCGTAACTACATAAGGCAATTGCCACCAAATAACTACTATCAACACATATCTTCTATTTTCATGACTTTACTAGTGTTCATTGAGTCTATTTGGCATCGTGACTAGTAAAAGGGTCACAAAGTGTGAATGTCGAGCTTCAGAAATAAATTGTCATGACTTTTCATGCTTGAAGTCTATCAAAGATATAGTCATGACTCAATTACCTGCAACCACATTTTCATTCGTCTAGAATGTAATCTTGTGACCTTAACATTTGGCTCTTTTTTCACTTTGTTTTGCTTCTAATTTCTTCTTTTTCAGTCAAAGCCTCCAAAATTCTAAGTTGTGATAAAACCTCATAATTGGCACATGCATTCATTCATAACTATTGAAATCACATTCATATTAGGCCTAATTTATAGATATATTGTAGGCCTAATAACTCCCTCATACTTAGAATTTTGTTTATCTGTGAGCAAAGGGATATATACTTCTCCAAACATTAATAACACAAATCATCCACTAGCTATAATAATTTATCAATTCATCAAATCAACTAAAAATTATCATCATTAATAGAATACAAACATAGATGATTAAAGTATAATCATAATATAGATTGTGATTTCTTTGCTGAAATTAGATTTCCTATTTATGCTTTTCTTGATAAGTTGTGGAGGGGGCAATTTCTTTGAAGATGTTATCTTGTTCTTTCTATTTTGATCCATGAAAATCCTATTTATTTTTTTCAGTTCCTTCCTCCACATGTCATCTCTATTTTTTTATATCGTTAGTTAGTTTTTTGTAAGATTTATATGAGGACTTGTTCCATATAGTCTTCTCTTTTTTAGATCTCATTTTGCATGTAGGTATCCCTCAATTTGAGCTCTTTTATGAGCATTTCATCTCTATCTTTTTGCTATTGTCTCATCTACAACAGCAAAGTCTTGATTTCTTTCATGCTTTATTGTCTTCTTCCTGTTTAATTTGTTTTTTTTTTTGAGAATCTAATTGGTTCCATTTCTTTGCTCATTTCTCTTTTTTTAGTATCCTCCATTGCAACATCGTCAACATGCATCTTAAACTATTTTAATTTAACTATTCTTTCAATCATTTTTATTTTTTCCCATCCTATTTATACTTCTTCATTCATTTTCTTCCCCTACTTGACTAGTTTTTTTTTTTTTGACTATGTTTAGTGTGAGGGGTGACATTATTAGGAAAGGCTTCATCTATCTCTTAGTGGAGTTCCATGCCTTTCATTCTGCATATTTGGGAGATGAGAAAGAGGTGGATCATATGACCCATGAATCCTCCTCTTTGATAATCCAAAATAGATTTCTCAATAATCTACACAATATTAGTTGTATACTCTTCGACTAGAGCATACAATAGTATTTTACCACCTTGGTTGCATGTTGAAACATGTAATGAGGGTTGCATAATTCATTAATCCATCAAATCAATTAAAAATCATAGAAATTAATAGAATACAAACAAAGATGATAAGAGTATAATCATATTAAGGATTGTGATTTATTTGCTGAATTTATAATGCCCACCCATGTTGTTTTTCTTGATAAGTCGTGGAGATGACTATTCTTTTGAAGTGTTTGTTTTGTTTCTCCTATTTTAGTCCATGAAAATCTTCTCTATTTTTTTCAGCTCCTTCCTCCATATGCCATATCTATTTTTTATTTCTTTTATAATTTATTGCAAGATTTGTTTGAGGGATTGTTTGTAGCCTTCTCTTTTTTAGAGCTCATTTTAATTGTAAGTGTCCCTTATTTTGATCTCTTTTATTAGTACTTCACTTCTATCTTTCCACTATTGTTCCATCTACAACAACAAAGTCATGATTTCTTTCATGCTCCCTTATTTTCTTGTTTGATTTGGCTTTGTTGAGGATATGATTGGTTCAATGTTTTTGTTCTTTTCTATTTTTTTAGTCTCCTCTATTACAACAACATCAACAAGCATATGAATTATGGTGATCCAACTTTTCTTTCTATTTTTCTATTTTTTCTCTCTTCTATTTCTACTCCTTCATTCATTTTCTTCCCCTTCTTGACTAGTTCTTTTTTGACTATGTTTAGCATGAGGTTGACATCATTGGGAAGGCTCCATCGGTCTCTTGACAGACTTCCAAGCCATTCATTTTGCATATTTGGGAGATGATAAAGAGGTGAATTATATGACCCATGAATCCCCCTCTTAGATAATCCAAAATAGATTTCTCGATAATCTTTTCAATATTAATTTCATACAGACTTGAGCATATAATAGTATTTTCCTATCTTAGCTGCATGTTGAAAGATACAATGAGGGTTGCATCACCAAACACAAGAAGTAAAACCACACCTTAGCTTGCTCCATTAATTCCCCTTGAGGTATATCCACATAAGTATTCTTTGTCACTCCATAGCAACACCTTTTTCTCCTATCAGATCATTGACATTGTGTTGGAAGTTGAGCTCATTTTCTTTCTTTTTTAAATTATTTTCAACTTCTCTATCTTGTGCAATCAATAGTTGATTGATGGTTGTTCTATCGAATGCTACCCACATTCCTTTTATAAATCCAAAATTTTCATTTCTCACTTCAAGGTTGGCATAAGATTCTATAGCAATAATATAATTTCTTGGTTCTATGTGTGAATATAGTATATTTCTCATCTCCTTTTTTTGTATATCTTCACAGAATGACAAGATAAACTCGCCAAATTTTACATTTTCCAATGATATTTTTTCTGGAGAGTTTCGCCAAAATTTAGTCCCATTCATTATCTTGTTGTCTACCTTCAATCATTTTGACCTATTTATTTTTCATTTTTACTATCCTACTACTATCTGAAGATTGTTCTTCATCGATAGTTATGGGATTTGAAGTTGAGAATGTGTGGTGTTCACTTTTCCTAATCATTTTGTGGAGCAGTCAGGGACTAGGGTGGAAAATGAAAGGTGTTGAGTCGAGTGGTGCCACCGCGTATAGACAAAAAAAGAATAAAGAACATCATTGCTCAAAAATAATTTCATGTTTTCTAAAAAGAATCATTGGGACTCATGAAATATCATTGTGATGCAAAATTAATGAAGGAAGTAGTAAAAAGCATCACAATGTGTATGCAATAATCATGACTGAGAACCAATATAATCAATGTGAAATGTCATTGTGATTTTTAAAATATAATTGCAACTACAAGATAATGTCACAAGTGAGAAAGAGTGTTATGATGTGTTGAATGATGGCGTGGCTTAGTATAGAAGTATTTTCTACCAAAAGGTATCATGACTAACAAAAACACAATTGCAACAAAAAAAATAGGTATATGAATGGCACAAGATATCATGACATGAAAATTATGGCTGCAACTATGATTTTTTATTATGGCCTCTTTCTCTTGTTCTATCAATTTTTCTTTTTTCTTCTCTTATATCTATTTTTTTTCACTTTTTTCTTACTTTTCTTTCTTTTTTTCTCTTTTTATTCAACCGCATAATCTTGATAATCAAAATTACATTGTGACTCCATAATTGATATAGCATGGTAGAGGAAAATCATGCACACCACACATTATGACTTATATGAGTGCTATAAGGACCTCCAAAAGACTAATTTGGGAAACTCACATAAGACATATTGCTACCTCCAAAATATATGTGTTTCCACTGCATCAGAGTTGGTTGAAATAATGAAATAGATGTCCATAAGCACAAATGTTTGGAAGATTAATGATATTTTTTGAATCTTCAAATCTATCCTATTGTGATTGGGTTGACTTTCAAGAAGCACTTGTGTAACATCTTTAGCTCAACCCAACTATTAAAATTTTCAACTTAGTGATTTTCAAATAAATTTTATTTCTTCATCTATTAAAATTCTTTTTCCACCTTCAACTATTTCACACCATGTCTTCCAAAAAGTGCAATAAATAATACATTATAGAAATGACTTTCTTCATCTCTTATCCTTAAGATATATTGAGGTGCTCCAATAACTTATTCACTTGCATCACACATGACTTCAAGGTGATTATCCCACTGTGGTATAGTCATTAAGGATTAAACCACTAATTTCTCATTGAACTTTCGAAATGTTGTCACCTCTTCAATTACATCCACTAAACTCGTCATCATATCTTTCTGGAAACTTTATGGAGTTATCCTCATCTAATAATGGCTTGAATATCTATCTAAAAAGTAATAATAAGCTTGTCTCATTATTGGATTTATATTATCTTCTACTAGGATTTTATGCATGCAAATTGATAGACTAATTCCTTTTATTTATTCTATTGATCATGTGAATGTCTTCATGTATTATAAAAGCTTAATTAATACTTTCTACTAAATCACTTATTTCAAATATGATATAGTGATGATTGGCTTTGTTCTCCCTTCTCCTAAGAAAGCATGTCAGATATATTTTGGTAGTTCATTTAGAAGTAATTCATTCGAGGTCTTTTGTATAATAGGTATCACGACTTCTTTAATTGACATTGAAACTAAAGATGTAATAACTTCTTTTTGTAGTGTCACAACTACTTTAGTTGTAGCCTTAAAATCATAGGTGCATGACATTTTCAACGAACATCACAAGTTCTTTAATTTCTTTCATGCTTTTTATTGTATGTTACAACTTCTTTCAATAATATCGTGATGTCTTTCATCAAACATTTCATCATGCACTATGTCTTCTTTATATACTACATCATCATCATGCATCACTTCTTTTTCTTCACATTCTTTGATTTCTTTCTCTATTATAACTTTATCTGTTATTGGGACCTCTTCAAAAGATATCACAATATTATAATACATTGTAACTTCTTTTGAATTTTCAAACCCCTTGATTATTTTTACCTCAAAATTTTTTTTTCAGAGAGTTTCTCCTCATACAGTCTATACATTGTTCATTATAAGCTAGGATCAGACTATCTAGTCTTCAATAGCCTACCTTGTCTACATCAGAAAATTATAGATTTTTATAGATGTTAAATTTTACTTGTTCTTCATATATAGCAACACTTGTCCAGTAGCCAAGAATGGTCTTCCAATAATCAGTGGTGCATCATTGTCTTTTTCAATATATAGTACTACAAAAGCTATAGGAAGAATAAATTTTTCAACTTTAACAAGATATTTTTAATAATACTTCTTGGATGAGTAAGATATCTATCTACCATTTGTAATGAGAATGTCGTGGAAGTGACTTTGCCCAAATTCAGTTTTTTTCACAATTGTCCAGGGCATCATATTAATGCTCCATCCCAAGTTGCACAATGATTTACCAAATACATATTCTCCAATCACACAAGGGATAATGAAGATATCCAGGAAATAATGTCATCTTTTTCTATCAAGATCTTTTATTTTTTATGGAATTTTCCTTTGTAGAATAGCATTATAATTTTAGTGAAGCTGATAGTCCCTAATGATGTCATCTTTTTCTTGTTGCTCATAATCTCTTTCATAAACTTCATGTAATTCAGCATCAAAACTAAAGTATCAACAAATAAACTGTTGACTTTAAGCTTATTAAAGATATTGAATAACTTTTGAACTTATTCATCCTTCTTCACCTTCTTGAATCTCTATGGAAATGGTAAGGGTAGAGTGATGATGAGAGGGGTGTCCGGAAATTTTTTTTTTGTAGTGACACATTTTTGTTCCTTTATTTTTATCTTCTCCACTTCAACTTCACATTCTCTTCATTTAGCTTGGCTCGCCTTTTCTTCTTCAACTATTTTTGCTCTCATTGTGGCATCTTCTATTCCTATCGTGACATCATCTTGTGTCATGACTTCATCTATTCCTATCTGGGCTTCCCAATCTCCAATGTCTTTCCCACTTCTTAAAATTACAACCATGCATTTTGGATTATTTTATGTATCATTAGGAAATGATCCAGATGGTCTTTATTTCATAGCTAGATTCAATTTTCTAATCTGAACCTTTATAATTTTCAATATCATGTTATTGTTTCCAAACTTAGTTTTCATCTATTTCATCCTATGATCTTGAGGATCATTTCTTTTTTTTTTGTTTTAGTCAACAACTTTAGGAGACTATCCTTAAAAGATGAGAACTTTTTCTCCCTAAGATAGTTGGACCTTGAAACTCTTTGTTCATGAAAATATGCTGTATGATTGACATTATATTGATAATTCGACTCCTGAACATTTGTTTGATTTTGATTCTCATAGGAGAAACTTTCATGTTTCTTCATATTTTGATGACAAAGGGAGGGTAGTTATTATTAGGTATGAAGACATGTCCTATATTCAAGTATTTAACATCTTCCACTTGGTATGCTTTCTCTTGGCACACTGCTAGTTACGTATGCATTGATGCCAATTCCCTCATAAATTGTCCCTTTTTTTTCCTTGAATTGAGAACTTGTTCATTAATGCATTAAGATTTGCTTCTCATAGATCTATCGGTCAGAGCTTGATAATTATTTTTCATCAATTCTTCATATAGGACATAAGTTTCTTCAGGTGTTCATTATGGATCCACCTGAGACTGCACCTACTATTCATCTTGTTACATAGTTTAGCCCATTATAAAAGTTAGATTGTCACATTATTAAATTTACTTTTATTTTTACCTTCAATGTATTTGAATAGATTGAAATAACATATAATTATATATTTGAATCAATGATTTAATATATATCCATTAAATAGATGAAATTAAATTTAATATTACTCATATATTGAAATATAATTAAAATTAATAAAAAAATTATGTTTTAATATATCAAAATAAAAAAAACAAAGAAAATGTGTACTGCAACTATAACATAATAACAATATTACCTGAATGTAATTAATAAAAAATATGTTTTACTAAACAAAATTATAATTCTCCCAAATTTATATTTACCATACAATGAAATATAATTAATTTTTTTATTTTTAGTAATTTTGAATAGTATAAAGATATGTATATTTAAATAATTTTTTTAAATATGCATACTAAGTAAATAATAATTTTTAATATTGTTTGTATAGCAAAATATATAAATAAAATACTTATGTTTTAGGTCATACAAAATTTATGTTTTAGTTAAAATATTTAAATATTTATGTTTTCAATATTAAACACAAAACTACTTTTCAAATTCGAAAACATTTATTTTTTTGAATTTTTTTAAAATATAGTTATTATGTTAGTGTGGGAAAAAATCAAGTTTCCAATTTTGAGTGCACCGAAATAAAAATATTTTATGTTATGATATATTTTTTCTTAAATGTTACAATGTAAATCTTTTTTTTTTTGTAAATATTTTCTAAATGTTTATTATATAATATGTAAATTAAATTTTTATTATAACTTTAAAATATTTATTATTATTTTATTTTATTTTTATTAGAATATTACTTATTAATATTTTAGGTAAAAATATTTATGGATATATCCTAATATATCTAGATATATCCATAAATCAAGTTACTGATTTATCATTGAATTCTAATATTTATATCCTTACTTTATTTTAAGTTTTTCATATCATTGAACAATGTGTGAAACATAGTGAAAAATGTGTACTTTATTCATATGAGAATTTATTTTTCATCAACTATCTATGATTTTGTCCCAAAAAAATATTTTAGAAAAAAAATCATATATTATAATAATTTTATCATATTAAATTATCGGGACCACAAGCTACCTCATTTGTAGAGGGATAGCTTGTGGGGATCGAACCTGTAACCCTAAGATTGTGCCTTCAGTATTTTTCCATTCAAACTAGCATACTATTAGTTTTGTTCTGTTATTAGTTACTTTCAAGGTTGGTCAATATTTGGCGAAATGTTTATCTACCACATAATGCATATTATTTCTCAATGAAATACATCAAAGAACAACACATGGCACTTTAAAACTAAACCTTGAGACTTTCCCTAAATCCTGACATGATTCATTGTATAAAACAAAAATTACATATATAAATTTTAAACATTATATAATTAAATATTGAGTAAATCATACACCTATAACAGATAGATTGATAGCTAGTTGTTGTCTCTTGTATTGATTTATAAAATATAGTTACCATAATATAAGATAGAAAAACAAGTGAGTGTGACTAGATAGATACAATAAAATGCAAGTTAAAAATGTACTTTCTAAAAATTGGTTGTTACATGTGCGATAATACCATCTTGTTTAGGAATGCCTTGTACACATGGTAGTATTTTAAATTGACTCTTATCTATGAGATAATAATTCATCAATAATAATGAAGTGAATTCAACTTTAAGGTTTTTACATGAATAAGTTTCAAATAGCATAATTAATTCACTTGTTTATCATTTAAATGAAAAATATCCGACCTTGATACTTAGTTATAAATATTATTTTTATATGGGCCTCAGTGTGTTGGGATTGAAGTTGGTAAGACTCTTATCCTAACCCCATGATAGGTGATCTAGCAAGAAAAAGAAATATTTCTTTTTTTGTCCTTGGGAATCAAATTCATGTCCAATGTTAGAGTAACTTTCCTTTTTTGCTGATTGCACGGCCATATGGTTAGTTTATAATAAGTGTTTTACACCTTAAAGAAAAAGAAATGTTGTAAGATAACAAAACACATAAAATAATTATTTTAAAAGATCCAAAATTCTATTCAAAGTAATATTTGAATCTTCTAAAATTAAAAATATAGATATAAATAATGTCACACAAAGAATTTGAATGTCGGGTGACTAGCATATAGTTTTTCTTGAAACAAATAATGCTATATATAACATTCACACATGATATTATTTTATTCTTTGCATCATATGGTAATTACATGCAAAGATACAAGAATTCACATTATTACATTATATTATAATCTAGATAGTAGTGGGAAAATTTAATCAAGGTTTCTCCAACAGTTCTTTGTTAAGATTATTTGTAGCTTAGTCTACTATGTGTTATCACTCATATTAGGCCACAATTTGTATATCAAATATCGATTACAAGTCATTGAGACTTGATAGATATATTTGATAAGTTAGTTATATCATTCATATAAAATACAACTAAGCCATATTTGGCTTTGACTTCTATGCCACTCAACCTTTAGATCAATCAGCACCTAGACCATTGGTATACATATATAGCTCATTCTTGGTACATGTAAACACACACACACACACACACACACACACACACAAATATTAGATACAATCATACATATATACATACACTACTCATTTGCATCCATATGCATAAAAGTGCATTCTAAATTTTAATGTTGGTGTACACCTCATTCTCGCTAAATGTGAGTGAGTGAGTGAGTGTGTGTGTGTGTGTGAGTGTGTGTTAGTGGATCTAAACAAAAATACAAAACCAACAGATGACACTTTTTTACAAATAATTACATCAACATATATGTTTACCGAATGTGCTCATGCACACCACCTTGACACTCATAAAAACCAAAAAAAAAAAAACACATCTTTGAATAGAATTATGTTTTAAATGAAAAATGCTTTCATGTAAATGTTTTTTAAGAATTTCTTATTATTGTAGTACTTATTGAGTTTTACAAACTCACTCAATAAATTAATGATGCATATACTAAAAATGGTAAGGAAAAATCACATATGGAAGACTTGTGTTGGGGAGATTCTAGTTGGTGGAAAATGTTGAATGAAACTTCGTAACTTAAGAAATTCACCAAACAATTTTGGACAAAAGTTATGAGTTGCACATATTATTATTTGTGTCATAACTCACAATTCTATTTAAAAATTAAATTCAACAAAAAAAAAATACATGAAGTTCAAGTTTAGATGTATCATGTAACTTTCATTTTCAATTTGTAACTTATATAAACTATCATATGTGGACTAGCACCCACCAGCATTAGTACCATGTATCTTTCTAGTCTTTTTGAATATTTTAATCCCTTCTCTCTCTCTCTCTCTCTTCCTCAAAACCAACTCATATTTTCATTGGCTCATATATGAGCCTCAGGGCCCTGGGGTCTGAGCATATAAGGGCCCCCATTCCAACAACATGATAGATCAAACTTACATATACCCCAAGGAGCATATTCAACATGCTTGTGAATCAAACTCATGATCCTAGAGTAAGAGCAACAACCTATTTGCCAATTGAATTACCATGCTATTGGTCAAGTCTATTTGAATATTTATGTAAATTCTGGAATATAATTAGTCAGCCCCTAGAGAGTTATTCCTATAAAATTTAGGATAGAAATTTTCTATCCCATTGGGAAGAAGAATGACAATGCAAACTCTAAAGGTGGATTGTGTTTGGTAGAAAAATATTCAGCATTCATTTCATTTTATTGGTTATTAAATGTTTTAATTCTTAAAATTTTCATGTTTTTTTATGTTTATTATAGGACCTAAAAGATGTGAGTGTTGGGTTGAACTACTCATCCCCATCCGAAATAAATAGTTTATGTTTCATTTGAAATTTTGCATAAAAGATGTATGTTTGCTCGATATATTTATATCAACGGGATTGTGACTTAATAAGCAAAATTAATTATAATAAATATTTAAAAAATAGCTCTAAAATAAAATATTTATAAACATTAATAATATTTTGTAATGAAAATTTGACTCTTGATGCATAGACACCAAGCAAAGTTCTCAAGAACATGTCTATAATTGGCACTAGAAAAATTTATTGCTCACACTTAAAGTAACTAAAATTATTATAAAATATTAACTAAAAGTCTCGCACTTACATATATTTATTTTGATCTACTAAAATTTTAATAGAAATTGGTCAAATGGATAATAATGAATTATAATTGATTCCAAAATTTCAAAAATGAGCTACCATAAAGTTTATAATTGATTAAAATAAAAGAAAAAATTGGTAATTAGGAGTTAGATTGTTAAATCTTTTGTATTAGATGCATAACCTCGCCAATAATACAACTTATTTGCCATGTAGCAAGAACAAAATCCCAACTAGACCCAATGCTAGGGACGTAAGAGAACATAGCAAAAATAATTAATAAAGGGGGAATTATGTTTCGGGGTGCTTCCCCAAATAAATTTAAGAATTTGAAATTTATCTTTTTAAGTTTGAAAAAAAATCACCAAAATATTAATATATTGAAATCTAGTGCATTCTATTACGTTTATCCTAAACTACCTCACCCTCTTCATCGGCCCTCTCCCATTGGCCCTCGCCCTCTCCCATCGAGCTCGTTGGAGCTCAACCACAAGCTCCATCGATCTTCTAGAGCTCGTGGTCGTGCTCTCGGAGCTAGACTTTGAGATCCTTCGAGCTCCATGAGCTTGGCATCATGCTCCATTAAGCTCCTAGAGCTTGACCGAGAGCTCCATCGAGCCCCTAGAGCTCAAATGATGAGCTCGATGGAGCTTTCGGTCGAGCTCCAGGACCTCGGCATTGAGCTCCTTAGAGCTCGACCGAGAGCTCCTTGTTACGAACTTAGTCTTTTCGCTAAGTTCCCGTGCATCACTTAGACAACTTAACTTTTAGATATTGTTAAGTCAGCCTTACTTTAACCTTGCTTGTTATGCTTGGCATCTACCCACAATTTGGAAGCAAATAGAATTTGAGAGAACACTTGAAAAAAAAGAAAACACTTTACTGAATAATGAAATCTTATAAGAAACTCTCAACTTAGTAGTTTACAAATGAGGCAACCGCTACCTTAAATACATGCATAGGGAAGGGTCTAGAACCTTTGAAGGTTCCCTATAAGTCTAGAGAATTTTATTACATATATCCAAGAGAATTCTAAAATAATCTAGTATAATCTCTTTCCTTCTATACAAGTGCGGACTTCTTTGGAATCTTCTAGAATATTCTGCATTCTTTGAGTGAGGGTGTGACATTCTCCCCCACCAATGTTGCTGACATCCTCTTCGATTTTTCTACCTGTAACTGCTTGATATGTTCCTAAAACTGCCACATATTATTAGCTGGCTCCCAACTGGCTTCACTTTCTGGTAGTCCCCTCTATTTTACTAAGTATCCCTTATTGGGCCAAAATTTGATCTTCCTTAGGTCATGATCTGCACTGATGTAGTCCACCTCTTTATCATAGAAGGTCACTACTACTATGGGTGCCCTCATAGAGACTCCTCGGCCTGGATCTTTATTATCTTCATGATAAGGTTTTAGATTGCTAACATGGAAGACATAATGAATCTTCAACCTTGGCGGTAACTCAACTTTGTAAGATACCTTACCAACTCGTCCAAGTATAGAAAATGAGCCTTTATACTTCCTCACAAGTCATTTGTGCACCTTTCGAAGGGACTTGAATTGTTACGGTAGAAGCTTGACAAGCACTAAGTCTCCGACTTGAAATTCTATATATCTTCTTTTCTTGTCAACCCAATTTATTCATCCCCTTAGCATTCTTCCTTAAGAATGAGCGTGCTATATCAGCTTGCTTGTGCAATCCCTTAGCAAATTTGTAAGCTACTGGACTTCTCCCCGTGTATCCTCTGGCTAGGGTATGAGGAGTCATTAGTTGTTGCCTCATGACTATCTCGAATGGACTCCTCCCAGTTGTCTTACTTCTCTGTAGATTGTAGGAGAACTGAGCCACATCTAGCAATTTGGCCCAGTCAATCTGATTGACACTCACAAAGTGCCTCAAGTATAGCTCTAGTAATGCATTCACCCATTCTGTATGCCCATCAGCATGAGGATGAAAGCTAGTAGAGAAGCGAAGTTCCATGCCCATGAGTTTGAAGAACTTCGTCCAAAAATTTCTAGTAAAGCGTGCGACATGATCACTAATGATAACCTTCGGTAGTCCCCAATACTTTACCATGTTCTTGAGGAATAGCTTGACCATCTATTCTGCTGTGCAATTTTTAGGGGCTGTTATGAATATAGCATACTTTGAAAATCGATCCACTACCACTATGATAGATCCATTTCCTTTGGACTTGGGTAAGCCGATAATGAAGTCCATAGTGATACTTTCCCAAGGTTGCTCTGCTATAGGTAGTGGCTCCAACAGTCTCTTAGGCAAATGTTGCTCCACTTTATCTTGTTGACATACATGACAAGTCTCCACATAAGTCTCCACATCATTCCTTATCTGTGGCCAGTAGTAGACAGACTCTAGTAGTGCCCTTGTGCGTCGTTGCCCTGGGTGTCCAGTCCATATGGAGTCATGATACTCCTTGATAAGATTCCTTCTAATACTTTGTCACTTTGGCACATAGAGTCGCTTTCCTTTTGTGTAGAGCAAATCATTCTCTACCCAAAACTGTCTAGTCTTTCCCTCGTGAGCCATTGTGATGATACTCTTGGCCACTACATCATGTTGCAACCCCTCCTTTATGAGATCCATCATCTTTCTGGGGTTGGCTAGTCATGGATGCTAGCTATACTTTGCGGCTCAAGGCATCAGCTACAATTTTGGCTATGCTTGGCTTGTACTCCAACGTGCAGTCAAACTCTACTAGGAAGTCCTGCCACCATGCTTTCTTGGGACTTAGTTTCTCCTGGGTCTGGAAATAGCTAGTAGTAATATTATCTATCTTCACTATGAAGTATGATCCTACCAAATAGTGTTTCCATGTCCGCAAGAAATGGATGATTGCCATCATCTCCTTCTCTTAGACATTGTACCGCTTCTCTATGTCATTGAGCTTGTGGCTTTCAAAAACTATGGGACATATCTCCTGCATAAGAACCCCTCCAATGGCAAAGTCAGAAGCATCTGTGTGTACCTCGAACACTTTGGTATGGTAAAGTAGTGCCAATACCGGCTCCTTCATTATAGCATTCTTTAAGTCTTCAAAGGATTGTTGTCATTTTTCATTCCATGTCCATGCCTTACCCTTCTTGAGAAGGTCTGTTAATGGATCTGTTTTTGCTGAGTATCTCTTGATGAATCACTGATAGTAGTTAACTAGGCCTAAGAAAGACCTTATATGTGGCATCTTAGTAGGGGGATCCCATTCCTAAATGGCTTTGATCTTGCTTTTATCTATCATGAGCTTGCCACCCTTGATGCGGTGTCCCAAGAAGCCAACCTCCTCAAGGGAAAAGAAACATTTCTCCTTCTTCACGAATAACTCATTTTGCCTTAGCAGCCAGAATACCTTCTTTAGATGATTAACAAGCTCTTCCAATGTGTTACTATATATAACAATATCATCTAGATATACCACCACAAATTTATCCAAAAAAGGATGGAATATCTTGTTGATTAAAGTGCACAATATAGCAGGTGCATTAGTAAGACCAAAGGGCATCACTAGGAACTCATAAGAGCCATGAATTGTTACACACGTGGTCTTTGCCTCATCTCCTTCAGCTATCCTTACTTGGTAGTACCCCGATCAAAGGTCTAACTTAGTAAAGTACCGTGCTTTACCAAGTTGGTCAAATAAATCAGTAATAAGAGGAATGAGATACTTGTTCTTAATCATTACCTTGTTGAGCACCTTGTAATCGATGCACATCCACAGTGACCCATCATGCTTCTTTTGGAATAAGACCAGCGCACCATATGAACCCTTAGATGGTTGGATAAATCTAACATCCAATAATTCCTTCAACTATCTTCTTAATTCCTCCAACTCTAGGGGTACCATCTTGTAGGGCCCCATGGCAAGGGGTTTTGCTCCTGCTACAACTCGATCTTGTGATCTTCCTTCCTCTTGGGTGAGAGCTTTTTGGGTAGCTCCTGTGGCATTATATCTTTGAATTCGTCTAACACCTCCATGACTTCATTGGGCATATAATTTCTCATAGGGTCACTAGGGTCTTCCTTGAAGGTCGCCAAGTAGGTTACCTCATTCTTTTTTCAACCTCTTCTCCCATTTCATGGCCAACAACATAAACATTTTAGTTTTACATTTGATGATTGTTGGAATAGAGGTGTTAAACGGGACGTGCCGGGATGACCTGACCCTTTTTTTTTGAGCATGCCCGTGCTTTTGTGCCGGGCCAGGCATGGCAAGGTTACTGTACTGTGTCGTGCCTGGCCCGGCATGGTTTAACAAAGCTAGGCCTGGCATGGCCCGCTAGCCCAGTAGTTAAAGTGCTGTGCCGTGTCAGGCCTTTATGGGCTTGGTTTAATAAAAAATAATTTTAAAAAATTTTTAAAGTATTGTATTAAATTTTATATAAAAAATATATTATATTATATATAGATAATGTATAATATATTAAATTTGTAACATTAAAATTGTTAAAAATTTAATAAATTACAAAGTTTAAATTTTTTTATTAAAAATATAATATAAATAAATTACCAAGTTTAAAATTTAAATTGGTAAATTGACAATTATTAAAAATTTGTAACTTAAAAATATTTAATAAAGTTTTACTTTTTTTTTATAATTTAAACTAAATTTAGATTATAATTTATTAGAATTAAATTATAGAGTTTTAATTTTTAAATGAAAATTTAAAAAAAAATAAATTAAACACAAAATTTCGTTAAAAAAAATTACAAAGTCAAAAAAAAAATAAAAGCAAACCAAATGACCAATCAGTTAATAGATACCGAACCAAAGTAAATATAAGTTTCAACGTAATGTAAAAAAAGCATACAATCAATAAAAAACAAAATATCGAAATCAAAAAGTAAAATGAAGAATAAATTACAAAAATCATCAACTATGTCCATGACTGTGAGGTATCAAAAATCAAAATCAAGTGGCAATGACAAATGGAATATTGCATGGCGTACTGGCATTGCATTGGCAATTGGTGTCTGGCAACGAGCAGGGGAAACCGGTAATCACGTCAATCATCAATCAACATATCATGAGCATCATCAACCACAACATCAAGATCACTATCATATGGATCATCATCATTAGCAATCAAATCTTCCGCTTTCACAGGGAATGCGGATGCAGTCCCTGTCCCAACTTCAGCATGATCCTGGATGCTAAACTTCAAATCCTCCTAATCCTTCAAACAAGCCAAGACCTCAATAATATCAGGATGTAATCTCAATCTCCTATCTGAAATCACATTCACTACAACAGAAAAAGCAGACTTCGATGCTACGCTCAACACCGAAGGAGTTAGTAGATCCCGTGCCATCCTAGATAGCATGGAAAAGGTGGACTCATATGATTTTCACCACTGTAATATATCAAGATTCTTAGTATCAGAATGTGATAGGATTGAGCAGTAATTGGTATCTAAGTATCGAGAAAGCTCGCTCCTATGTGATGATCCACCTCGTCATTTCCCCCTCGCTAACTGAATGGAAAAATAGTCATCTCCAAAGAAGGTATCAATGTCCATAATCACAGTCTCACTACCACCACCACCGTACCTAGTATCATAGTATGTTAACAGATCAGTCAACTTCTTGTGAATGAACCCTCCAGGTGGGTCTTCCAAGTGCATGCATGAGAAAATATAAGTGAGGGTGTTATCTACCCCTTCCACCTTAACCCTAGGGTCCATGCATGCAGCGAGATAATAAAGAGATGGAATGGTGGACCAGTACTTTTAGTATTTGGTTTTTATCTCTACAACCATATGGCTAAGTGTCAGATCAGCTCAATACTTCCTAAACATGCTACTAATATTGCACATGCACCTGGGTGCAATGCAAGTGATAGGAGTATAAACCGACGAACACATGATCGTCATGTCATAAAAAATATTCAGGAATTTCATAAATAAAATTCTTGAAGCCCAATCAGTGTCGTCAATAATAAGTTCGTCACTCTTACTATTGACGTAGTCGGATATCATGTGTTCGTATCCAACACATGACTCTAACATCAGGTACATGTAATTCTAACGGTGTCTCACATCCGATTGGAATTTCTTCTTCTTAAGATTCACAAACAAATATAGACTACCAAACTTTTGTTGTCTACGAGGAGTGTGAATATATTTTAGTGCATTACGTATATTATCCAATGCGGGAAAACACACCTTCATACCTGCTTGAACAATCAGGTTAATCACGTGACACATGCATCTGACATGACAAATCTCTCCTAATGGTGCATCTCTAATATTCCTAAAAAACATGTTAATCATTACTCCATTATTAGATGTGTTATCAAATGTGACACTAAAAATTTTATTATGAATTTTATATTCCCTAAAAATTTTCATCATACACTCAAAAATGGTCGGGCCATCACGAGGATGAAGAATCTCAGAGAATCCTAAAATTTTTTTATTCATAGTCCAGTTAGAATCTTTATAGTGGTTGGTGAGACATGCATAAGATGATTCATCGTGACTTGTCTAGATATCGGACGTCACGGACACCACTCTACTATATGCCATAAATTCATTAATTATTTTTTGTTTTTCTAAATTATATATTTTTAGTTTGTCATTCCTAGATGTGGACCTAGGAATCCTATGATAAGCAGGTTGAAAATATTTCTGCATGATGTGCACTACCCTTGGATCTTCCGAAAATCTGATCGGAAGACCCATCAATGTGATAAGTCTGTCCATGCTGCCCCTACCAAACTCGCTAAAATATATGAAAGGAGTAAACTTTGAGACTGAACTCGATCTAGTCTCAAAAAATGCAGTATTAAGTAGGGTTTGCCTAGGATCTAATGTATCATGTTTTTTGGTGCATAATTCTGCATGCCTCTTAAGATGTCCAGTCCCAAACAAACTCTTACAAGTTAAATTTCTCATACAATATTTGCACTGTGTCATTTTTTCTTCTTCACCTCTAACATTTTTTTTGTTTTATTAAGTTAAAATGAGTCTAAACTATAGAAGTCCTCCTAGTTTTTTTAGAAGTTTGGGTTGAGACGACTGGAGAAACCAAAGTTTCAGCAACCTCAGACCTCTTTGTAAGATTTTCATTTTCTAAATATAATATGTTTCATTACTATTTGTTATTTTTAGGATTTTTGTTAAACAGGACACAAGAGATAGAGACTAGATGATAGATTTTAGATTTTACTATTTTAGTATTATAGAGAGAGATTAGAGAGACAAAGAGAGAGAAAGTAAAAAAAACTTAAAATAAATTACCCGGTAAAGTAGTAAGGTAGATCTCATGCACGATGCACCACAATCTAGTTCAAAATTCCAAACCCTACTTGAGAGTCCCAAAAAGCTGAGCCGAATGATGAAATCCTGATTCTTGAGTCCCTAGAGAGAGAATAGCAGGAGTTTTGAGACAGTGAGAATGTGAGATTTGACTTTTGAGAATAAATGTTTATGAAAAATATAAATGTTATAGAGAGGTGAGAGGAATTTTATAGATTAAAAGAAATAATTTTTTTAAAAAAAAGTTTTTTTTTGTTTTTTTTTTAATTTTTTATAGTATTTTAGGGGGCAGAATCATGAGGGACGTCGGATTCTGCCCCCTAGCCTTTGGAGGTGAAATCCAATGTTTTTATTTAAATTTTTTTTAACATTTGCCCGTTTGGGGGGGGGGGGGTGGGGGATCGGGTCGGGCGGGACAGCGAGTCGAGTCTGATTGGACCTGTGCGAGCATTGGCGTGGATGCGTGGTGATGGGGTGGTGGGGACTGGTGATTTGGAGGTCGTGGGGTGCCAGGTGCGGGTTTGCGAGACATGACCCGTGCCGACGGGCCGTGCCAAGGGCCACCGAATTGTGCCGGGTCAGGCACAGCACGAGGCCCGGTTAGTCTCGGCATGGCACGACACAGGCCCGAGCATGAGAAATTCCCGTGCCGGGACGACCCAGGCACGACCGAATCGGTTGACACCTCTATGTGGGAACCATGCATGGAGCTCCCTCTTCTAAGATAGTCATCGAACATAGAAAAAATATATGCATAGCTTTTACCTGGTGAAGGAAATCCATCTTGATCATTATCTAGGAATCATCCATGGGTACCATCGCGAAGTTAACCTTGCCTTCCCAAGGCCCGATCGCCGATCCTCATGGTCACCGCGAGCTATTCCATGTGATGGCTTGGCAGCAGAGTTTACTGCCTTGAACCATCCTACTTCATTGGATGTTGGGAGCTTGAGTCTCCTTGCATTCTCCTTTGAGACAAAGTTATGTGTGGCACCGGTATCTATCATGGCCTTAGTAGACATCCCATTCACCTTGGCCTCCAAGTATATGAGTCCCCTACTATGAGGCTTCTCCTTAGCTTGCTTGATATTGAGGGCATTCAATAGCTGCATTGACCCCATGTGAGAGGCATCATCCTCTTGTTCAATCTCTCTCTCGATCATGACATTTAGGTCATTTCTTTTAGAACATTCACCTGCCTAGTGTGGTTCATCACATAGGAAGTAATTGGTTTTTGGCTTGAAATCCTCGTGTTTATCCCCACCATTGCTTTCTTTGTTGGTAGAAGTCATTCTTGATCATTCCTTAGCATTATAGCTTTTGTATCTCCTATCTCTCCCATCTTTGGCATGACTACCCTTGAAGGATAGATTGGTTCAAGAATAGTCTCCCCTTTGGAAATCCATGAGTGACTCTGCTACTACCATGGCCATGGCTAAGTCTTGGATACCACGTCTCCTCAATTCTTGCTCGGCCTAGCCTTGTGGGTTCTCCATAAAATTGAAGAGAAGTTCTTTCTCATTCATATCAGGAGCCTCGAGCATCAAGGAAGAGAACTCCTTGACATAGTCCCGAATAGATCCCGTGAGCTTGAGATGCCTGATCTTTCTATGAGCAATGTATCCTGCATCTTCTGGATAAAATTGCTTTTTTATCTCTCTCTTGAAATTGACCCATGTGTCTATGGTGCACATCCCTCTTTCTATCTCCATAAATTATCTACGCCACCATAGAATTGCATTATTAGTGAGATAAAGAGTAGTAGTGCGTACATTTGTTACATCATCAGTTAGAGATATCACCTCAAAATATCTCTCCATGTGCCACAAATAGTTGTCTAGCTCTTTAGCATCATGTTTTCCCATGAATGTGTGAGGTTTTGGCACATCCACCCTTTGGGCCTCATGAGCGGACATAATCCGAGCCGACAATGCCATCTTGTAGATTGCCACTTCTTGTTTCAGCTCCTCCTCATGCTTGGTCAAGACCTCTACCATTGATTCTAAGCTAGCGAGCATGCCCATGACCTTCATAAAGCCTCAGGCAACACCACTAAGATCGGCAAGCCTTGCATCCCCTCTTGAAGGTCTAGGATCTGAATCATGAAACCCTTTTTGACCTCCATGCTTTGCTCCATTAGATCGAACCCCTCCTTGGTGTTTTCCATGGTGACCTCTAACCGTGTCACTCGACTGTCCAAGCTTGTGAGAGGATCATGAGACTTGTCATTCTTTCCCCTTCCCTTAGCGAAAGGGTCAAGGTCCCTTCCCTGAACTTACTTGGAAATTTTTTCCAAATGAGAGCTCGACATCATATCCGCCAAGTTACTCTCACACGTTTCAACTTCTCTCTGATACCAACTATCATGGACTTAGTCTTTTCACTAAGTTCCCTTGCAGCACTTAGATAACTTACCCATTAGATGTTGTTAAGTTAGCCTTACTTTTTCCTTGCATGTTATTTTTGGCGCCTACCCACAACTTGGAAGCAAAGAGAATTTGAGAGAACACTTGAAAATAAAGAAAACACTTTATTGAATAATGAAAACTTATAATAAACTCTCAACTTGGTGGTTTACAAATGAGACCACCTCCTCCTTAAATACATGCATATGGAAGGGTTTAGAACATTTGAAGGTTTCCTATAAGTCTAGAAAATTCTATTACATATATCCAAGAGAATTCTAGAATAATCTAGGATAATCTCCTTCCATCCATACAAGTGTAGACTTCTTCGTAATCTTTTAGAATATTCCACATTCTTTGAGTAAGGATGTGACATATTGGAGCTCCTGGAGCTCGACGACAAGTTTGATGGAGCTCTCAATCTAGCTCCAGGAACTAGGTGTCAAGCTTTTTCAAGCTTCAACAGCTCGACCGAGAGCTCCGTCGAGCTCTTGGAGCTCGACCGAGAACTCTATCGAGCTTCTGGAGATCGACGACAAGCTTTCGATCAAGTTCTAGTATCTTGGCGTCGAGATCCTTTGAGCTCATGGAGCTCGACGATGAGCTCGATGGAGCATTTGGTCGAGCTCCAGGAGCTTGACTTTGAGCTAATTCGTTCTCTTGAAGTTTCATGTTAGGCTCCATCGAGCTCGACTGAAAGCTCAATGACAAGCTCGGTCTAGCTCCATGGAGCTCTCTGTCAAGCTCCAGGAGCTCGTCGATGAGCTCCAAGAGCTCGACGGAGCTCCACGTCGAGCTCGCTGAAGCTTGACGAAGGTTCAAAAAGGAGCTCGTGGAAACAGACAGGGAAAAAAGAGGTGGGGAAAGGGGGGTGAAAGGTGAGGGCATTTGGGAGAAGGGAAAGGAGCAAGGGCATGGGTGAGGGCGTGGGTGATGGGCATGGGCGTGGACGAGAGTGAAGGGCGTGAGTTAGGGGCGAGGATGAGAGAGGGGTGAGTGCTAGTGGCGAGGGTGAGGGGCATGGGAGAGAGTAGTTTAGGACACGAATTTGGGTGTACTTATTTTTAATTTATTTTTAGTTTTGTGACTTTTTTAAAAAATATCAAAATTTTAGTTTCTTAATCTTAAAAATTTTTGGGGAAACACCCCAAAACATAATTCTCCCATTGATAAATATGCATGACCGTAAAAGTGGTATATAGGTTCTATCTAGCAAGAGAGTCAATTAGTAGAGAGTTAGTCATTCTTGTATCACAAGTGAAGGTTATGATAGAGTAACTTTTTTGTGTGTTTATATTTGTTTCCATTTGTTTTCAAATATTTGTAATCAATATTGATGAAAAAGTTAACAATTGATCATATTAAGTTAGTCAAGAGAGTCAAATATTGGTAATCAAATATTGGTAATCAACATTAATGAAAAAGTTAATAATTGAGCAGTCTTGTTCATTTTCCAATTGGGCTACCATATTTTTGATATAATAACAAATAAAATTCTTTTTTTTTTTGCATGATATAGTTGTATGCAAAGGAATCAAGTGGGTGGGTATCCCTAATATTAGCTTGGAGATATTGTTTGGGGATAAGCAAGACCTGTGAAGAATAAACTTCACTTCCATGAGTTAAAAAAAAGTAATTAATGATTAAGGAGTCATGTTTTGACGATGAATTGGTAGCAAAAGCCATGCATATCATCGTTCACACCCTCATCTATAGGCAACTTGACAACCAAGGAATCATTCAATTGTAATTAAGATCATGATATAGTTAGACAATTTATTTTCAATAAGAAACGCATCCAATTATTAAATTCAGAAATTGTGAAGATGGCCAAAACTAGGGAAGGAATTTATTTTATTGACTACTCAGCTGTTATTTTTATTGTTGTTACATGAAAATAACTATAAGATTGAACATATCAGGAGTTCTGCAATACAAAAAGTGAAAAAAACAATAACATATGAGATACCATGCAACTATAACCATTAATGGCGAAGAACAACACATGCCACCACCACCATTAAGGATCACATGTGTATCTACTTTCTCCATTTGATGAAGCTTATCAAGATGAAGAATGGAGGGCTATCATCAATTCCTGAAGATGGTTAACAAAAAAATAAAAAATATGAGATTTGCCTACTAATTCATGTTTAAATGTCAATAAACTCATTTTGATGTTCAACAACATTAACATTTTTTGACACTACCATCTAAAAAAACTCACTAATTTGTGTTTCTTTGCTAGCCCACAATAAGTAGAAATGTGCATGTTTGTATGCAAATGCATAAATTTTAAAATTGTTGAGATATAGTCTTATATTGTGCTTTTGTACATTATATTCACATTTTCTACCAATTATACATGGTATTCATTTTGTTTATTAATAAAGATTAATGTGTATTTTTCATCACATCAATTATATTGTAAGGGTATAGAGTCATACCACATATCATGGAATGATGAAAAGTATATTCATCTAAGAATGATAGATCTCATATTCGCGACTCATTAGATGCAACCTATTCAATTTTTATGGGTAAGGCTGTTAAGATATTAATATTTCTCAGACATCATGCTATCTAAATAATTAATCAGTTCTTTAATTATATCTAACCTAGTACATACTAGAATTTGTAATACTAACTTATATTATTCAATAAGAATTTCATACAACTAGAATATATATATATATATATATATATATATATATTTGTGTGTGTATGTGTGTGTGATGAATAAAATCATAACTATGAAGGAAACATTATCTTGAATCAAGAGAAAAAAATATGTAACCTCTAGTTTAAGAAATTTAATTGTATAAAATAATTCTATTTTTCTTTTATTTAGTAATTAGTCATTATGTGAATGATTTTTGTTTACCTTTAATTTTATAATTAATCAACATAAATAAATTAAAAAAAAATATTCTTAAATATAACATATACTCACCACATTTATGCTATGATAGTTTTTATAAAAACTTCATTCGGATTAGTACTCATGATCCTCTTCTCCTCCTATGCTTGTTGAACCCAACCCTACCTTCATCCCCTTCAACACTTTAATTAAGTTGGTCACAATGAAGCTCTCCTCCAATTACTTTCTATGGATTAGTTAATTACTTCCATTGCTTGAGAGTCAAAGGTTGTTAGGTAATGTGAATCCCTATTGCACCTCCAAAGTTCGAGTCCCCAATGTTTGAGACACTAATTACTTCCTATTAATCAACATCTTTTGAGTCTTCACTTATCTTCCCTCACCGAAAAAGCAATGATTGAGGGCGTGGGTCTTCCAACCTCTCATTATGTCCCCAAAGCCATGAAACTTTGCCTCAAATGTGATCAACAAATGAAGTTTTAGTGTATACCAAAAATTTCAAATCTCTAAGTGACAAGCTTTGATATTAGATCATCTATTTAGAACATTTATAAATCTCATTGGTTCTTGTGCAACACTGGGTGTGATTTCGTGATTTTTTCCATTTCACACATGGATCAAACATCACTATCATTACACTTTAATGGTCTTTTCTTTTAAATCAAGAGCTCTGGGCCTTTTCAAAAATCTCTTGAACTAGGTTTATTAAACATTCATCTCTCCTTGGAGTCTTGGACATGTCAATCATTCTAATATATATTATTTTAAAAAAGATCACTTTTATCTCATATCTTTATTACATTCTCAATCATAGTGCAATACATGTTAACTTGTAAAAATTATCACTTACCTTATGCTCATAATGAACATATATTATCAAGAGAAATGAATCTTATTCATTGCCACAATTGGGGCATATAACCCATCAAATCAAATTTGGCTTTTCTATATTATGTCATATTCATTGATCATCATTCACAATTCATTTGGCTTTACCCATCAATTTTTTTTTGCAATATTTTTTATTAATTGCTTCAAATTAATGATACAATAATATTTCATTCATACCAAAATTTTTAAAATTAAATAGTAGTGCATCATTTATAAGTAATCACATTAATAAGTATCTTCACACCTCAAGTATTCATCAACTCTCCTAACCATATATGTCAACTCAAAATAATCATCTCATAGCCATAAAATCCTTCTTTTCTACTCATATCATCCTACTCATTTTATAGTTATTAAAGGTGTACCTCGGGCATGTCTCATGCTCAGGCACCACCAAGCCCAACAAAAAGCATGTCGCATTTTCTTGCCTCACCTAACCTCTCATTGATTTAATGAAAATTATCTTCCCTCTCATAATAATTCTCAAGCTTAACCCACATCATCAAATCATTTTTTTCATCTTTTCTCGAATCCATTTAACCAAGCCACCCGCTACCACTCACACATCATTCTCCACATATAATGTCATCTGAAACTAACCCATGTGTAATTTGTATTAAACCAGTAAATGAGTCTATGCTGGTTTACTCACCAACTTCAACATTCTATAGTTGAGTCTGATATCCATTTCTCTTGTTATTTTGTTATTGAGCTCACTTGCTTCAACATTCCCATTGGGTTTTCATCTAAGGTTCCCATGAGCAAAGAATGATATTGTCAAAATTTATCATCCGACAAACCTTAGTATTTTGGGATCCTCAAACTTCATTTTTCTCTTCTCATTTCTATAGAGCTCAAAGGATTCAAATCGATTACCTAGAATATTATCAAACTTGGTAATATACATAATTTCATTCTCTGAAAAAAAAGAAAATAAAAAAAAAATCACAATTGGAACTTGGTCTCCCTAATTATAAACACCAATATTTTGGGTTCCAAATAGGTATTTCAATGCAAATATATGTCAGATGAACACATTATGCACCTCAAATATCATCCTATTGTCAGAGTTGATTTTCTAAATACACTATTACTTTTATATTTGTTATCAATGCTACCATTCTATAAGAATAAATAGAATAAAAAAATTATACTCATAACCCTTAAAAAAATTAAAAAAATATTTACTAATAATTACAATCAAAATGAAATTAATATTGTATATTAGTTTGATATAGATAACTACAACTTGATTGAAAGATTTAAGATTAGTTTTTCCCAATCATAGGTAAGCCCATACACCTAAAAAACTTGGCTTATGTAGAGGTGTCAAACAGACAGTAATGGGCTAGCACAACCCAATTTTTAGTGGCTCAATCAAGCCACTATCATATGCTATACACAACACAAAATGAGTGCTTGGTCATGCTATACTAGCATGGGAACATGGTAGGTCAGCATCAGCCCAATATAGCCCATTGGCTTGCCTTTGTCAACTAGGCTTGTTAGGTCATGCTAGGTTAGATAGGGGCGTGTCGAGTCTAGCTGGCAATGGCATGGCAATGCTATTGGCCAAATGGGCCACCCTAATCTTTACTCCACGACATAGCCACAGTCAATGAGCAGTACAGTGGGCTATAGTATGTGGGCATCTATACTACATAATGTAATGATGATCTTGATGTTGGTGTACCACTACAACATCGACTTTTATTTTAAAATTTAAACTTTTAAAACTTAAGTAAATTTTTTATTTTTTTTAAAAAAATATTAAAATTAAATTACATTGCACTTTAAATTAAAATGAATAACATTAATAACTATATATATATATATATATATATATTGTTTTCATGTCTCATAATATCATATAACAAAAAAAATAATAAATTGAATTTTTTTAGTAAAAAACAATATCACTTCATCAGCAAAAGCAACATGCATCGCACATCAGTCCTCTAATTTTAATACTAAAAGAAATTTGTGTCTGTATTATGATTTGAATCATCATGTCTAATACTAAAATTAACAGTATTGATAGCCTCAATATTATTGAAGGCGCATGAGTCATCGTCAATCAATAACATTTTCACTTTATCTTAAATACTCATCATTAAATCTTTTCAGTTCTTTAAGCATAAAGGAGTTTCCACAACATCTAATCTTAGTTTGAATCTCTTATCTAAAATAATATTTATAACCATAGAAAAAGTAGACTCTAATATTATGCTATATTCTAGAGGGGTTAGTAGAGCACATGTCATCTTAGATAACACGAGATAAGTAAATTCATATAATTTCTATTAACTTAGAATATCTAAATTATTATAATCATCATGTGATAAGATGGAATAATAATTATTATCTAAGTACCAAGAAGGCAAGAAAGCTCACACTTGTTTGATAAACCACCTCATTGTATTCCTCTAATTAAATAACTGACATCATCATCATATCTAAATATAGTGTATATGTCCATATTTGGAGGTTCACTAAAACTATCATACCTAATATCATAATATATAAACATATTACATAATTTTTTTTTGTGAATCTAACCATTTAGTCTTTTCCTTGGTTCATGTAGATTAATATGTATTTTAGTATGTTTTACTCAAAGACTAAATAACAATCATACCTAGTATCATAATATATAAATATATTGTATAATTTTTCATGAATATATATCCGTTTAGTTTTTCTGATTGGTTCATGTATGTGAATATGTTTTTTAGTATATTTTATACCCCTTCCAGCTTAATTTTAGGATTCATGTATGTGACTGACACGACATGATATGGTTCACTGGTGGGCATGTCCGATACGGTCCACTGCCTGAAATCAACCCATTTTGGGCTGATTCATCTGGGATTTGAGAATATAGGTGCTACCTAAAACCTAGCGGGCACTCTCGCTGACCTGTTCGGCTCACCGCGTCGCCCATCGGGCATTGCGTCTTTGCCGCATTGCCCATTAGGTATCACCCATTGCCATTTTGGCCGTTGCCGTGTTACCCATCGCCGCATCATGCCTAGGTCCCATGTAGCATGACATGACATGATTCGTGCCGAGAGTGTGCACGGCATGGGCTCGAGCATGGTCCTGGACCATGCCATGCTGGGCCAGGCACAACTAAACTAGGCTAGGCTCTAGGCCGGGCCCGAGCCATCCAATCCAGTTAACACCTCTAGACATGATAGGACATTGACATCTATTGTTTTGTTGCTATCTTGTTAGGGCACTGGAACAACCAAATAAAAGAAGCATCCATTTTAAAAATTAGTCGATTTTTTTAAAATCCAATAATACCATTGATCATGCCTGGCACAACATGAGGCTTGTGCAGCCTTGGCTCAGCATGGCATGAGTTATGCCACGGGCCAACAAAATTATGGTCCTGTCATGATCTTGGACTCTGTCATGTCAGGGCTAACACAAATGAAATAAGTTGTGCCTTGTGCCTTGCTTCGGCTGTCTGGACCACTTGACACATCTAGGTTTACATAAACAAATATATTAAGCCTTAGATTATTTTAAAATAATTGAAAACAAATATATTATAGGAATAAAAAAGATTTGGCCAACTATAGGAATAATGAAAAAATTATAGTACAACACTAATAGTGTCACTAGGAGGAACATCGAAAAATATTCTAAAAAACACAATATATTGAATCATAGGTAAACTCAAGTCGATAGTATTGTTAATGAATTTTAATCTACTTCAGGTTTAGTAACTCATTATCATTTACTACCATGATTTTGATAGAAAAGAGATTTTTTGGTTGGTTGCTAGTATGTGTGTTCTACTTCAATTTGTGGAAGACCTAAGCTGGATGTAATACAGAATTAGTATAGAAATAAATTCAATCAACTTACTGTAGGACCCCTAAGTTGGCATGTATGATTGATGTAATACAAAATATAAATTTTAAAAATTTAATAAATTTAGAAAACATACGAGAATGATATCGATGATGTTTGATACCGCTCACTATATTCATTTTAAGTAGAGACTAAATAAAAGAATATCAAAATTTCAAAAAATATTTCATCCTCAATATGACTCTTCCATTTATGAGAGTCTTATAATTTATCTGTAGGGAATAGGAAATATAAAAATAAAATTTATAATATAATATTTGATAATATTCCAAATAATAGTATTGTAGAGAATATATTTGTAAGAACCATGAGATAACCCCTAACTAAAATTTTCATGTTAAATATATATGTTACATAATAAACCTAAGAGTATAAATAGACTTAAAAATAATTTTACTATCATTAAAATAATTAGAGATTCATTAAAAAACATTTAGACATATAGTAAATTACAATAACTTTATAGTCTATACAAGTCTGTATGCCTAAAAAAAATATTTTCACTATATATCAAGCACCATTAGAATTCAACATACTTAATGTTAGATTCATGTGTTAGTTATAAACATATTTTATCATACATTGTTAATAGTAAAATCGATGAAATAATAATTAATGAATTGGATAGGGGCGAATCATTTTATTTTTAAAAATTCATTAAAATTTTTATAAGATGAACGCGTGTTCATTCGTAAACACTCTTAGATCATGCAATGAATTTAGTTGCATATGCAATATGAGTAATATCTTTAACTAATATATAAAAAACTCATATTTTGATGTCATGATTATTAAGTTAGAATGAAAATATATAAAATATTAAACTATCATTTTATCTATTTATTATTTAGCTATTTGTATGGATAATAGAATTAACATAGAAAGAGTAAAAAAATAAAATAAAATACATATTTTATTATATTAACTGATCACAATAACCAAAAGATAAAATTTATGAATAATTTAAAAACTTATTTAAATATTACAAAATTAAGTATGATAGTTTTAGTGAGCCTCTGAGTACACATTTTGATATCGTTTTGGAGAAAGTGACTTTTTGATTCATTTAGCGAGGAATAAATGAAGTGAAAAAGAAATTCATCGAAAAAAGTGAGATATCAATATAATTAAATATTGATTAATGTTTCATCTTACCTCAAGCTCATATGAAAAACTTAGATATATCGAGTTAGTAAAAATTATATAAATTTATCTTCTAGTACTTTCTAAATTAGCACATGATTTATTAACTTCTCTGATATCTAAATTAGAACGTGATCTATTGACTCCTATAGTTTCTATGTAACATTGGAGTTTACTTTTTATGTGATTATAAATATAATTTTAGAAAGTTAGACAAGATAAAAATCAGATATTATTAAAGTCTTGTCGTGCTTAAAGAACTAAAAATATGCACAAATATGTTTTCAACATAAAATGCTATACCTAAATGTGAATGATAATTTTTATGATAAAACTTAGAGTTGCGAAGATAAGAACCAATCATAGTGAAATATGATAATCCAGTCTAGATCCTTTAGTTTTCACATATTTACAATTTTATCATTTGCTATGTTTTTTATTTTTGTTCATTTTGAAAAAATTATGATGTTATGTTTTATTTTACAAGTGTGATAGTATGTTTATCATTTATTATATTAGAATTAGCTTATGTAATACTTTTTTAAAGAACTTTAATTTATATTCTAATTTTAAATGAAATAATTTTTTTAATGTCTTTTGATTCTTTAAAATTAATAATTTAATATTTTATATACACTAGATACACACACACACACACACACACACACACACACACACACACACACACACACAATGTGTACATGTGTATATACATAGTAATATTTACTATGTATATACATATCGTGTATACACTTAGTGTATATAATGTATACATATATTTATATAGCATTTATGTATACAAAAATATATTGAATATATATACAAATTGTATATATGTTCAATAAAAATTGTGTATATATGTATTTACGCATTATATTTCTATTTATATACATTGTGTATACATATATACATAGTGTATATACTTAGTGTATATACATATTGTATGTACATTCTATTTATAATGTGTATATATGTATATACAAAATATTTTATGTATACATGTGTATACACATAGTATATTTTTGTGTATATAGACAATGTATATACATAATGTTCAATATACATTGTGTATATATGTATAAACACTACATTTTGCATACATATATACACATTGTATATACATAATGTTCAATATATATTATGTATATATGTATAAATTGTATGTATATATATATATTATATTTTTGTGCATATACACTACACTATTATACATATATACACAATGAATATACATAATGCATATACACATTGTATATAGGCAACACTCTATATACATGGTGTATATATATGTATATACATTTTCTTTATACTATGTATATTATAGATATACATGATATTTAATTATTTGAATATATTCTCATATACAATACACATAATAATTAACACATGTATTATATGTACTATATTAATATTATGCAATCATAAGGCTCATCACCTGCCATATGCACTACACAAATCCAAGCATAGTCAACATTGCAAAAATTATCCATAGGTTAATATAGTATTTGTGACTCGACATAAATGTATTTAAGATGATTAATATATTGATTGATTAAAAATAAAAAAATATGAGAAAATCTAAAGGGATGCATGAGATGAATTGATATAATTCGTCATAAATTTACGTTGGCCAACCCAATTGAGTTTGGAGAGTTTGTCACAAGTAAAAGACTTATTAATGAAGAAGCATTTTGGCAAACAATGCACAAGTGATATTGCACAAAGGCTGAAGCCCTAATGATTTATTGATAGGTTGTAGCACATGTTGTTTAGTTGTGTTTGAACTCTTGGCCAGTGACAAGTAGTATTGAGGTAGTTTGAAGTATCAATGCAAATGTAAAGACTTTTTTTATGATCTTGGTGGCCAAAAGGTAATATCTTCCAATGGTAGTACAAGTAATCAATGAAGCTTCGGTGATATCATTTCAAATATAATTGTCGCCTTATTTATCAACAATACAATCAGAAGTCTTATAAACGAAAGTAGGTTCCTTTAGATAGGATAGTACTATTTTCTCTTTTAGTAGTGCATGAGAGTTACCTGCTAAGAGTAGAAATTTGGATAGCAAACTTTTAGAATATTGTTGAAGTAGCATAACAAGTGAGATCACATCGAAGGGTGGACATCCCTTTGACCCATTGTGACTTGCGCAGAGTTTGGGGTATAAATGACTCATAATGAGCAACTAATAAATTAATGGTTTTATTCGGACAAATCTTTCTAAGAAATTACATGAAATCATGCAATAGATTGTTATATTCGTTACTTAGAATATATGGACTTGTGATGATTAAAGAATAATAGACTTGAGCAACTCTAGAGGGACATGTGAGATGAATTAGTATGATTATTCTAGAGCTCAGGCAGATCAGTCCAATTGAGTTTGGGGAGCTTGCCGCAAGTCAAGGACTTATTAATAAAGTATGATTTTGGTCAACCTTGTGCAAGTTGATTAAGATCTAGCGAAATTTATATGATGAACCTATGATAGGGAAAAACTAGTTCAACATACAACCAATGGTTGTTATTGTATAAAGGTTAAACCTCTGATGATTTACTGATAGGTGCCTCGAGAAATGTTATTGCATTTAAGCTCTTGACCCATGAAAAATGGCATTGCATTGAAACTCTTAACCCATGAAAAATGACATCTATAACAATTTAATGTGTCAATGCAAATGTAAAGACTTTTGATATGATCCTAATAACCAAAGGATAACCTCTCTCAATGACAATACATGTAATCAATGGAGCCTATGTGGTGGTAGTCCAAATAGAGTCACTCTGTTGTTGATCAAAAATGCAACCAGAATGCCTAAAAGTGATAGTAGGTTCTTTCAGATCATGTAGTTCCTTTTACTATTTTTTTTTAGTACTTAGGGGTGTTGCCTACTAAGGGTGGATATTTGGAGAGCATACTTTTGGAATATAGTTAAAGTAACATGATAAGCAAAGTTACATCCTAGGGTGGACATCCCTTTGGCCCATTATGACTCAACATAGACTTTCATGTTTAAATAACTCATAAGAAACAATCAATGGTTGATAGTTTCATTTAGACAAATCTTATTGAGCAATTTTACGAGGGTGTGGAATAGATTGGATTGGGAAGATTATCATGGACTTGTAATTATAGTGTCCATTACTTGGCATAAAAATACTTGTAATAATTAATATGTTGACTAATTAATGATAAAGAAAATAAGATATGAGGAGCTCTAGAGAAGTATGTAAGATAAATTAGTATGATTATTCAAAAGTTTAGTCAAATCAACCTAGTTGAGCATAGGGAGCTCATAGCAAGTCAGAGACTTAAAAATGAAAAGTTTTAGTCAACCCTACACAAACTAGTTAAGAACTAGAGTTATTTTTCTAATGAGCCTATACATTACATTAAAACCAAACCAATTTAACATCCATCAAATGGTTGGCATTGCATTAAGGTTGAACCCATGATGATTTTTTGATAGGGTATTACATAAGTTGTGTTGTTGCATTGAACTTTTGGCCTATTACATTGGGGTTTGGCTGAGACTCACCTGACTCCCTAGTTTAGACCTAGACTAGGTGTTAAATGAGCCATGTCATGCCGACATAACCCTTTTTTGGGCCATCATGCTCTGCTAGGCATGACATGATAAATAAGTCATGTTGTGCTCGACATGGACCATCTTGTATTTTGCCCAGCCTGGCTTGACACGATCGACATGAGTCCAAGAAGAATTATACTATTCATGTTGAGTCATTTTAGGTCGTATCAGGTCATGCCAATCTTTTAGATAGCGGCACCACACCATAGGAACCACCACCACCCGCCATTGCGAGAGCCACCACAATAATGAATTAAATTAATATTTTAATTTATAATTGTAAAATATAAGTCATGCCATGTAGTGTAGTGAAATTTAATAACTAAAATAAATATTTTTTTCAAAATTCAAAAAAAAATATTTATTATCCAAATAAAAAAAATGATATAAAAATAACAATAATATGAAAAAAATATAATAGTAAATCACAATACAATCATATTATATGAAATGAAATAGATAATAACATAATAATTGTAAATTAGTACACAATCAAAAATATAATCATAAATCCGAATGTCAATTGATGTCTGGATGCAAATTATTATCATCATTAGCACATAAGTATTTGATGGTATTACTAGTAGTGGTCTCAATATCCTCTAAGTCCCATGAGTCATTATCTTCTAATAACTCTTGTGCTCTCTATGTCCAACTCTATCCTAGAAGAATAACCTCGAATCTTTCCAATCCTTCATTCACGTAAGTGTCCTAATGATATCTAGTCATAGTATCGATCTCCTAACTAAAATGATATTGACTATAATAGGAAAAGCAGACTCTGATGCTATGCTTGACACTAAAGGAGTTAGTAGATCTTGTGTCATCTTAGAGAGTATGGGATAGGTGGACTCATATGATTTCACCATAGTAAAATATCAATGTTCTTGTTATCATGATTTGATATGATTGAGCAGTGATCAATATCTAAGTACCAAGATAGCTAATTCCTATTTGATAGACCATCCCATCATTTCCCCCTCACTAATTGAATAGAGAAGTCATCGTCTCCGAATATGGTGTCCGTGTCCATGTTCATACTCAGAGCCTAGCAATAACTACTAACATACCTAGTCTCATTGTATGTAAATAACTCGGTTAATTTTTCATGAATGAACTATACAAGTTGGTATTTTTGGTTCATACACATGGATATGTATGTCAAAATATTTTTTACATCTTCTACCTTAACCCTATGGTCTATGCAGACAGCTAAGAAATAAAGAGATAGAATGTTAGACCAGTATTTTTAGTACTTGATTTCTATCTTAATAGACATGACACTAAATATATGACTATCTTTAAACTTGCTAAACATGCTACTAGTTTTGTGTGTGCACCTGAGTGTAATGTAAGTAGTGGAAGTGTACACAGACAAATTTATGTTCATCATATCATAAAAAATCTATAGAAATTTCATAAAATAAAATCTTGTATCATAGGTGTCATCAATAATAAGATCCTCACTCTTTTATCGACATAGTTGGATATCACATGTTCATATACAATACATGACTCTAACACTAGTTAAGTGTAATTCCAATAGTATCTCACATCTATTTGGAATTTCTTCTTCTTTAGACACACAAACAAATAGAGACTACAAAACTCATATTGTATACTAGACATCATAAAATATTTTAATAAGTTTTTATTTTTTTTTTAATGTGGAGAAAATAACCTTCATCCCTGCTTGTACTATCAGGTTAATAATGTGACACATGCATCTAAAGTGAAAAATCTCACCTAATGGTCTGTCTATAATGATTCTTACAAACATATTAATAGCTACTCCATTATTAAATGTATTATTAAATGTGATACTAAATATTTTATTTTGAATATTAAAATCTCTAAAGATTCATATCATACACTCATATATGGAAGGGCTAACATGAAGATGGAGAATCTCAGAAAATCCTAAAATTTTTTTATTAAGTTTCAATATACGATCTACATAGTGGGTGGTGAGACATACAAATAATGTATCATCATGACTATTTTATATATCAGACATCATGGATACTACTCTATTATATGACCTAAAATTATTAATTATTATTTATTTTTCTATCTTATAATATTTAATTATGTCATTCCTATATTTGGACCTATGAATCCTATGATAAGCAGATATGAAATAGGTCTATATGATAAGCTGACAACTCTAGCATCCTCTAAAAATCTGATTAAAAGACCCATGATAATAATTAGTTTGACCATATATTTCCTCCATAAATTATTATGAATTATGAAGGGGATCTAAGAAGTTGAACTAGATCCAACTTCAAAGACCCCACCATTCATACCTAGTTGGGTTTGCCTATGATATAATGCAACATGTTTTTTGGTGCATTGATCGACATGCCTTTTTAAGTCTCAGTCCCACATGCACTCCATATGTATATATTTTATTACAATATATATATTATGCTGATTTTTCATCTAAAACCTTAGCATTTTTATTTTTTATTATGTTAACGTGAGTTTAAACAACATATGTTCTTCAATATTTTTGTATTTTTTGGGTATTTGGGTTTGGATCGAGACCATGAGAGAAAATATTATTTTGGCCTCAAACTTTTCTATATGGTTATCATTTATTATCTACATCTAAATCTATATTAATGTCATTATCATTATACTCACTATTAGTTTTTTTTTAGTTCATGTTTTGAATAATTTATGTATATTTTATAAAAATATCCAAATTCTAGAGAGGAGAGAGATAAAGTTGCAACCTGCATCCCACAATAACAAGGAATGGAACACCAAGAGAAACTTCCACTTTCTTTAAGCTTTATAAAAAAAATTTAATGTCTAAACTTTAAAGCTTAATGCTTTAGAGTTTAAACTTTAAAGAGATGAAGAGTAGATGAAGAACAAAGGAGTTGGAGAGCAGAGAGAAGAGAATATAATAGATGAGAGAGAGTTGAGAATGAGAAAAGAAATAAGAATGAAAAACTTAAAACCTATAATCTATATTTTAGATTTTTAATATATATATATATGTGTGTGTGTGTGTGTGTGTGTGTGTGTGTGTATGTGTGTGTGTATTTATGTATGTATGTATGTATGTATATTTATTTATTTTTTATATATTTTTGAATATTAAATTAGGAAGAAACCCGATAGCTATTAGATTTCTACCCTAGCTATTGGAAAAAATTCCAAGGGCCAATATTAAAAGAAAATTGAATATTTAATCTTTTTTGGTGAAGTAACCATTGCGTTGGATTGCACCCGACAACCAAAAAGTTGTTTAGGTGAATGGGGCACATGTGCTGCATGCTTGGAGGCTGGCGTTTGTAGAACATGGCACGTGATGCCTGTTGCCACATGCACATGGTAGCCCAAATGATCCGCCACATACATGTGGCAGCCCGAATAATCTGCCACATTCATGTGGAAGCTCGAATAATCTGCCACATGCATGTGGAAGCCCGAATAATCTGCCTGATACATGTGGTAGATTTCATTAATAAAATCCACCACATGTACATGGTAGTTTTTTTCAAAAAAAATTAATTATCAAAATTTTAAAAAAATGGGATATGGTCGGGTGAGCATGGGCCAAGTCGACCGTGTCTGCTTCCCATTGAACTATCATGGGTCACGGTTACCTTGTCGGTGGATCGTAACAATGAGCTAGGCACATGAGTCCTACATGGCATGGAAAAAGGCTTGGTAGCCTTTGGCCCAGCACAACATAAGTCATGCCTCAAGTCAGCATGACCCATGCCGAAGCACAGTTCTAGACTGTGTTATGCTTAGCCCACTTGACACCTCTAACCTATACTAATTGTGGTTGAACTATGTCACACCTAAGCTAACTTAGGTTAGGGGCATGCTCAAAGATATCAAATGATCCTTTTCATACCAATACGGCCCATTTTTTAAGCTCATATGGGGCACTGTGTCGTGCTGGGCACAATATGGTTTTTTGTAAGGGCCATGCCATGTTGGCATGCCTTTGAAAATCGACACCTTGACATGGCCCATTGGCATGCATTTTTGGTCAGGTCATGCCAAGCTAGGTCAAGCCTAGCTAGACTAGCCAATTCATTTCAGGCTTTCGTCCTGAGTCAACCTATGCTAGCATTACTTGTTCCAAGCTAGCCTCTTTTGCTAATTTGGCTGAAACCAGCTTGCAGAACGGCTTGAGCCATATCACAGGCTAGCCCTTGGCATGTTCAGGCATGATTCTAAATTGGGTCATGTCATACTAGGCACAGCTAAAACATATTGTGCCCCATGATGTGCCCAGGTTGCCTGACCCAGTTGACACCTCTAGGCATGATGAGCCAGACATGAACCATGCCTACAAGCTAGATTGTGTTTGTTTTTTTTGGAAATAACTGACCAAGCATTGTAGTCATGACCTAGTTTGAAATAGGGTATGCATGCCATGCTAGGGTGCCCTATTTTTCTACCGTGGTGGCACAACTCATCACGACTATACAACTATGCCAAGCCCAACATGGTGGTCCCTAGCCCGAGGGCCAACTAAAAATGGGCTATGCTAGTCCAACACATCCAATTTTCCACCACTAGCCTTGATAGCCATCAGATAACATCTCAGTGAACATTTTAATGTGAGAACATCAAATGATTTATGGAAAATATTATCATACATAGTGTCATAATATCTAAATTAATTATCGTACATAGACAAATACATTTTTATCATATCATAATTTTTTTTTAGGAATTTCAAAAATGAAATTTTTGTCTCATATTCTGAATCAACAATAACAACTTTCCCACTTTTGCTATTAAAGTAATTGGATATTATGTGTTGGTAGCCAATACATAAATCTAATATCAAGTATGTATAAATCTAAAGGTGTCTAACTTTCATTTGGATTTTTTTAGATCCACTAACAAACTTTAAATATACAACTTTGTTGTCTACTAGGTGTCTAAAAATACTTAATATATTTTTTATGTTTTCTAATATAGGAAAAACTATTTATATTCACACTTATACTATTAGGTTAATTATGTTATATTTATATCTAACATAAAAAAATATTAGCTAAGTGCTCTTATCTAATGCTTTTGATAAATATATTAATTGTGATCATAATTATTTGAAGTATTATCGAATATAAGACTATAAATTTTATATTAAATATCATATTCTCTAAATATACTCATTAGATACTCATTAATAGTAGATCCATCAAGAGAATAAAAAATCTTAGAAAATCATAATTTTTTTTATTTAGTTTCTACTTAGAATCAACATAGTAAGATATGAGGCATGCGAATGAAGTGTCTTCGTAACTAGTCAAGATATTAGACATCATGAAGACCACTCCACTATAGTTCTTAAGTTAATTAATTATTAATTATTTTTATAATTTAAAATACTTTGTTATGTAATTCTTACTGAATGATTTAGGAATTCTATTATAACTAAGCTAGGAACAATGTATGTATAATATTAACTAGTCTATGATCTCCTAAAATAGAAATTAGAAGATTCATACAAGTAATCAAAAGTTTTCCTACTAAACTAATTGTGGTAAATGAAATGGATCAATGAACCCAAAGTTGCTTTAACTTCAATGATCTCGATACTAAGTTAGGTTTGATTTGGATTCAATATACTATATTTTTGATATATTGATCAACATAATTTTTAAGGTTTTCATAGTCACAATTACTCTAATATGTATATATTTTTTATAATATAAATACTATGTTGAATCTTTTTTAATACCCCTATATTTTTTATTTTTAATTATGTCAGATGTGTCAAGACTAATAAATTGTTTGCCTATTTTAGATTTTTAGGTACATGAGTAGAGACAACGTAAGAAAATTTAGTTTGACCTCGGACATTTCAATTGGATTATCATTATTATATATATTTAGGTCTATTTTATTTTATAATATGCACTTTTTGTAATTTTTTTAATGTATGAGACTGGACTGTAAGTAAGAAAAGAATATGAGTATTTTTTTTAATTTTTAACTTATTATTATTTTATTTATTTATCTAAACATTATTAAATAAAATATAATAATTTAAATATAACGTGTACCTTAACTTTATATGTGTAGTAGACACTTTTTAACCTCTACATCATATTATCATGCATGGAAGCATAACTCATCACCAAAATAAGTTTAGTGCTTAGTCAAATTATAATTACAAATATAAATCAAAAAAAATATGGGAATAAAAGGGTACTATGTGAATATTAGAGTCAGAAGAAGAGAAACATTTTCAAATAAACTATGAAAAATAAAATATATTAATATGTTATTCATTAAAAAATATAAAAAAAATTAATTTTAAGGCTGAGCTAATAGTATAATGATGTGTGTGTGTGTGTGTGTATTTTGAATTTTAAGGAAAAAATCTAATAGCCACCGAATTTCTGCAATGGAGGTGTGGAATGAAATCCAATGGCTCAAAAAAATTAATTTTTGTAAGGTCAAACTAATAGGATAGCAACATGTGATATTTTTTCCTATCAGTAACAATAATAGAAAGTAGTCATATTAAAATGATAAGTTTTTTAAAACAAGCATGCAGGTTGTGTCTAGCACAACCTAAGGCCTATATAGTTCCAACCCAAAATGGAATGCCATAGAGCTCATGTGGCCCTGGCCTGACACGACATGATTCATGCCATTTATGACATAAATATGGTCTATGCATGTTTCTTGACCATATCATACTAGGTCAGACGATATAGAATCATTCCGTACCTTATGTCATGCCCAGACTGCCAGACCTACTTGACACATCTAGATGGAACACTATTTAGGATTTAAGTCCATCACCACCACCATTTGTGGCCATCTTTTTTAATGCATGAAATAAAGTTTGCAAAAAAAAAAATGCATCGATGGTCTCGTGCCTTGCACCATCACCATGCACCACAACCATGCATTGCACATCATCACAGTGCAACTTCTACTACAAATGCTCACACATGCTATACTTCTCTTACTCTATGTGTGTGCATTTATTTCCCATGTTGCCACCTTTTTTTGTTGCAAATTATTATGTGCCCCTTCTAGGATTTGTAAACTTTTACCCACATACACATATTGTTTTGATATCAAGTTATAAGTTGAAATGCAATAATAAAATAAATATTCAATATGTACATATTATACAATCAATATCATTATATAATGGATACAAATACTTAGGGCATCCCACATTTTGGATGCTCCCATCAAATAATATCAAAATTAAATAATTTAAAAATTAAAATTATATCATTATACAAGATATAAAATCTTATAAGAGTTTGCAACATCACTATTTTTATATCAGATGACATAAATATATAATATAGTTATTCAGCATTTTGAACTAATACAGGAAAGTACCAATGAGCCCAAGTATATTACTTTTCATTTTACATAGTTTGCTCAATTAACTACATAGTCCCTAAATATTTTTCCAACGAAGATTGAGAGTACAAAGAGAGTGAGATGATCATAGAATATTTTGGAAATGACATTCCTATATTCATTAGCTACCAAATTTTACAAGTTCCACATTCAAATTTTAGGTGATATGAAAATTTTTCATCAAACTAGAGTTGTATTACCAAGAAATTCAATTTATATGAAAGATATATCTCACTCTACATGTACTAGTAGTCAAGGAGGCACATGTCAAAATAGAGGTAGGGATAAAAAATCTTAATTTAATATATACACTACAAGAGGATGGGTCATACAAAAAATAATTATTGAAGTTCTTTCCAAAAAGATAGGCCAACTATCATATCCTTCTAGGGATCCTCACAAAGGCTTCTAACCATAACCCCTATTAAAATATATATTTAGAATTTTCCTCCAATGGGGAAGCAACATGTCTTTCTCAAAATTTAAGTACTATAGTATGTGTTGCTAGTTCTTCCACTTTACACTACTAGATTGTTGATTCATGAGCTAATACACATATTACATGTAAAGATGTTAATTGGGATGACAGGCACGAGCCTGACCTGAGGTACAACATTAAAATGTTATTCCTGCCATGACACTAAACAAAAAGGTTATGCTTGCCATGATATGTCATGGTCCAAAATCATGCCTATACATGTCTCATGTCGCTCAATGGCATGGCTAATGCTTGAGATTAAGTGGGATGAGCCTCATGTTGTGACATACACGACTAGCATGAAAGGCACGACATAAGGCTGACATGCATCTTGCTGATTCTTTTAAAAATTAGGCATTTTAATATTTATAAATAGGACACATGAATTTATTTTTTCTTATATTTAATATTAATGACATTTGTAGCATAGTTTATATTTAGACAATTTATTTATTTTTTATTTTATATGCATAATATTAACACACACACACATATAATATTAAATTTTTAACAATTTAAAGTAGGAAGCTTGTTGTCAGCTACTTGTGTTAGCCATGGTGGCTAGCCTAGGCCCCATGCTACCCTATTGGCCTATCCACTCTAGCCTTTTGTGCTACATGCAATGGTTAACCTAGTATAGCATGAGTTATTGATGGCTAGGTTAGGCACTAAATCATGCATGACCCAATAATGTCAGTTCTAACCTGGCATGAATCTTACCTAACATGGCTCAACATGAAAAATGTCTCAACCAAGCCATCAAGATGTACTGGGCTTACCTCCCTCCTTGGTGTGCCAACACGACATGATATCCTGATTAGGCCTAAAAAATTAAAGTCGAGTCAGATTTACAAGACCTAGCCTAGTTGACACCTATAATTACATGTGATCATTCTTTTTTTACTACTTTTTTGGCATATTTTTGGTTGTTAGTAATCATCTTTTAAAAGTAATTGAGTATTATAGTATTCAGCTTGGTTCCTTGATTTTTTAAAAATTTTGTTTGTTCTTTATTGTTTTGTTAATCTTCTTTCTAGGTGTTGACATTTTAAATAACTCAATTTTGTTTTTTTTTTCTTATAATATTGTTTGTAGATCAGAAGACTCTAAGAGAACTTTTTTTAGGACTGAGTAGGATGAACTATATGTCTTCTCTTATATAGTAGAATCTCTTGATGACCATTTGAAAGTGTTGGACCCTTTTCTTATATATTCTCAACTTTGTCACATATTGCAGACCCAATTGAGAATACTCTATCTGTGTCTTAAGGTGATTTTTATTATGAAGTATAATCATGCTAGTTTGAAAAGTATACCATCAATTCATATCATATCTGACAGACTAGTGTGAATGACTCATTCTATATGATACCCTTAGACATATGAGACCTTGTAGAGTTGAGGCTTATGAGAGCTTTTTGTATTTGATTACCTTTAGTAATAAATATTCATGTTTTATAATGGTATGTAATTTTAATGCTAAATCATAGTTTTTTTAATTTATAGATATTTTATAAAATGATAAAAAATTAATTTAATCAAAATATTTAAAAAATAAAAAAATGGAAATACATTAAAATACATCACACAAATTAAGAATTTATTATATAAATCATATGATTATACAACAAACTTCTTGTATTAGTAGACTCCCACAAAATTAAGTTGTAGAAAGGAAAAACATCAATTTAATTGAAACAACTTAAACATTTCAATTTGATATGAGTATTCTGTAATATTTTAAAAAGATGTGATATTAACCATAAAATATATCATCAATTAGATGTTCTTCTATCTTTTTTCAATGTATTCCCTTTTAGATCATGTATCCTGAAAACAAATGTTTAGCCTATCACATAAAAAATTTGGGAGAATTTATTTTATCCACAATTTCTCCTTAGGACGGAACAACATTGCATCTATTGTTTTAAGATGTGTTTTTCTTGGATTCTTTAGTGCCCAAATAAGTTACAAATGTTTTTTACTAGAGTTTAGTAGAATTTTAGTGAGTATTGATGTTAATTTTTGTTAAACTAATTTTTAACAAACCTAAAAAAAATTGAAAAATCTAGAAGATACAGTTGGACTCAATATTTGCATTTTTCCTCAATAGCCACTTGGACATCCAACTAAGAGAAAAAGTCACTTGTTGATAATATTTGAACTTGTTGGTTTATATTATGATGATATTTCTTATGGATAGATCATATATACCAACAAATACAAAAAAAAATTGATTCTAAAGAGAACAAGATTTTCAAGGAGAGAAAACCTGTCTAAGGTCCATATGACATAGTAGTATATAAATCTACTCAAATTAAAACTTATGATTTGTACGAAATTAAAAGATTTAACCACTCAAGATTAAGTTTATACTAAGATAATTGAATACACACAATATGCTCATATTAAAGGCAATGAGTCAAATGATCATCTAGTCAACCCCTTTGATATTGATCATTTGGTTGTCCTTTGGGGGAAATAGAAATGTTTTTCTCATTATTCAATCTCACAAGTTTTTTCATAGACATATTTTTTTTCTTTTTTTACTTCTTTTATTACTTCTCTTTCTGACACTAGATACTTAAGTCTTGTTCTGAGATATTATCTCATCCATGATAACATCGTGTCATGATAGAAAAGTTCGACTCCATTGGGACTTGGGAACTATGTAGCATCATGACCTACAATAAAATTTGTTATTGGCTGTTTGTATATATTCACAATGAATATTAGTCTAGATAAAAATTTGATCACCTTTATACGAAGCTAAAAATGAGATGGTTCACTAATTTGTTTTATATGAATTATTAGGATAATATTTTGTGATCAAGATGATCCATGTATGAATTTTTATTTCTTCGATGGCATCTCATAGATGAAGGATACATAAGGTAGAAGTGAATTATACATTTAGTTAACTTAAAGAGCATGATGGCAAACATTTGAGTTTTGAGCAGCATAATAAGACATAGTTAGTAGATTGTAGAAGGCATTATGACCTAAAAGAGTCACCAAACACATGATTTAGGAATGTTTCACAACCAATCACATCATTCAATTTACAGATATGTGTTGATTTTTTTTTTATTTTTTCATGAGGAGTTATGTTGATAGAATGTTTATTCTTATTGTATATGTAAATAATATTCTAATAATGGAGATATGAATTAGGAATAACTTGACTCAAATAATACTTAAAATTTTAGTTTCAAACAAAATATCTTGGAAGACCCGGATATTTTCTTTGGATATGAGTGACATATTCCACAGAGAATTAGTTTGTAATAGAAGTATGTGGTTAATACTCTTCTACATGTCAGTTTTTTAGATTTTTATTTAACAAATATTCTTATTGATTCGAGTATTAATTTTTCATCTGATTAACTCTTTTAGTTTTTTAAAAGTTATATTTCCCCCTCCCCAAAATCTTCCTTACCAAACCCCAAGATAGATGCATACAAAAAACTTCCAAACTGATCAATCATCTCAATAATGATCAAAACCAAATATATTTAACTTTAGAATTCTTATGAGATCTAATACATTAGAAATAATTTAAATTTTAAAAGCATTTGATATAACTCTCTTAATTGAATTTACTATTTATAAAAGAATAGTAAATTAATTATATGACTATTATCAGCCTAAATATAATTTATATAATTCATAGATGACAAATTAAAGATGCAACTCATGTCTGACCCATGACACGACCTTCAAAAGACATGTTAGCCATGACACAACCTAACCCATGGCACAACTTGTGCTGAAGCATGGCATTACCCACATGTCTACACACAAGGTATGAACTCAACCTAGCTAAATGACCAAATTCATCATTCAGTTTGTGGACTCAAGCTAGAACATAATCTGACCCAACTCATAGATGGAGTTAATGTGCTACTCTTATATATATTAAAAAAATATATAAGGGTAGGTAAATTCCACTTACATTTTCTGTTCATTTTTTAGAATAGCGATGTGTGCCACATACATGTCCATTTAAAAATTTTGCATTGTTTCCCTAACCCATAAGCTAAAGTAGAATAGCCTATGCCCTTTATGGCCAGGTTAGGCATTATTCATTCTTGGCCCGAGATGAGCCAAATTTTAACTCATATTAAACTTGATCAAAGAACAATGATGAAAATATTTAAATATATCATCAATATTTCAGGATACATCCTATATCTATGGTTATTGATACAACACAAGGCATAGAAATATTCATTGATCAATAGATCTATAATTATCACAAAAAATCCATGATATATCATATATATATTATGAATATAAAATATATCTGAGTATCCATAAAAAATACTTTTAAGAAATAAAATATTTAAATATTTATGTGATATAGCAAAATATAATTAGATATATCCAAATATAATTATGACATATCTAGATATATTTAGATATTTGACCTTATTATAATTAATATTAAATCAAATTAATTTAATATTAATTATATATTATAATATAATTAAAATAATTTTTTTTATATTCAATGGATTTGAATATATTAAAATAACATATAATTATATATTTAAATTAAAAATTTACTACATCTCAAATAAATATATAAAATAAAATTAAATATTACTTATATATTGAAACGTAATTAAAATTTTATTTTTAGTAAATTTGAATAGTATAAAAGTATATATTTAAAATAATTTTTTTATAATATTCATACATACAATAAGTAAATAACATTAATTTTATTATTATTATTTATTAAAATGTAATTATATATTATTAGCTTTATATTCACTATATATAAAGAATTTACATATTTATATTTAAATAAAAATTTAATAGATTTAAAATAAGTAAATAATATTATATAATTAATATTTCCTATTCTTAGGAAATATGATATAACTTCAAAATATTTACATATTTATATCATATTCAAAAATATGATATAATTTAATTATATATCACAAATTTTACAATACATATATTAATTTTTTATTATAACTTCAAAATATTTATTCTACTTTATTTTTTTTATTATATTATTACCAACTAATATTTTATGTCAAAATATATATGGATATATCCTGATATGTCTAGATATACCCATAAATTGAGTTACCGATATATCCATGAAATTTGATATTCTTGACCTTGTCAGGCCACCTTTGTTACAACTCCTGTTAAAAATCATGTTGTTCCCGCCATGGCACAATGGTCATACTGGGATGCAAAAAAATAGTCGTGTCATCCTAACATCCTTTGCCACATCTATGTAGTTATTATAGTTAATCATTATCTATATTCTTCGCAAAAGGTTCATCATAAATAGATCTTCATATGTTGATGTATGTGAAGAAGTCTATAGGATATTTAATCATCTTTAATGATCATGAATACTTATAATTAATTTGGTATTCAAATTTAAATTGAGCATTAATGTGCATTAAGAGAAGATATATGATAGATTTCTATATTTTTCTTTGAGACACTTTGTCTTATAGAAAAGTAAGAGATAATAAATTATTTTGAGATTTAGTACAAAGACATATTTCCGAGATATGATGATGGGCTGTGCAAGATACTTACAATCTGATACCTACTTGTAAAAATTTGGTATCCACTTTTTTTTCTCACTACTTTTTATTATGATAGTCTAGCAATGAAACATATAATCTCCAATCTGATACTTCATAAGTGAACAAAATACATAGAGATAGATTATTTCATAAAAGAGGTGATTTATGATATAATTATTATTATAGTAAATATTCAAACAACAAACTAGCCAACTGATATTTTTAGGAAAACCTTAAAGTGACTTTAGCTTACATTTAATGCCTCCAAGCTTGATATTTTGTATATTTATGCATCAGCTTGAAAATAATATTTCAGTTTGTTATTTATCCACGTATGTTTTTTATTATAATGGGAATACTCAGCATGTAGGCGGTTCTAAGCCATTGACTAATTATATAAGGGCAGACAAGTATGCTTTTATTTTATTGAGTTTTCATATTTCATTTTGTGTTTTGGCTTGCATTTCAACAGTATATACTTAAAAGGAAGCCAACATATCAAATGCGTAAAACTAACCAAAATAGGAAAAAAACAAAATAAATTAAAGAACAAAACAAAATCTCAACAATGAAGATATAAATCAATATAAAACATACATGATAGCAAAAGAATTGCTTATGATCAATTATCTTAAAAAATTATTTTTAGAAGCTAAAATGATTTCAATCTTAACTCATTTTTACAAGGCATTATTTATCAACTTCATGCAAAAACATATTTTTTTATCTTTGTAATAATTTTGAGAAAGGGTTAAGTTTTTGCTTCCAAGATGGACTCAACTACAAGATAACCAAAAATTTATGTTGAAGAAAGAAAAAAAATTTTAATTAAAAAATGAGAAGTCTTTTTTCATTTGAAATTTTGATGTTTGGGTGATTATTTTTGTAGGAGTTATAAATAAATTTTGAAACAAAAGAGATCTAATGTTGCACTAATTACACTAAGTGGAAGTCGTCAGATTGAAAGTAGAGGTGTCAAACGGGCCGGGCAGCCCAGGCACGACCCACGGCACTGCCTGACTCAGTTGTGGCTGGCCCAGCACAGCACGACACAAGCTATGTGTTGTTGGGCTAGGCATGGCCCAACACAATGGCCAGTGGGCAATGTATCTCGTCAAGAGCGAGATATGCCCCGACGAAGCTCCATGCCTTTGACCCGAACTCGATGCTTGATGGATTTGATATTCTCATCGAACCCATAATCCGACCTATGGTCTTTTTTCACACCCCCTAGACCCAAGTCCAAGCTCATAATCTAGAAGCCAAAGCTTTTGGAATGAACCATTTGGGTCGGTTCGACGGTAGAACCGACCCAACGAAAAAAAAATAAAAACAAAAAATAAAAAATAAAAAATAAAATTCAAATCGAAGCTGTTGGATTTCGCCTCCAATGACTATTGGGCAGAATCCAATGGCCCTTATGATTCTACTGATTTTTTAATTATAAAAAATTAAAAAAAAAACCAAAAAATCAAAAAAAATCAAAAAAAATCAAAAAAAATCAAAAAAAATAAAAAAAAATCAAAAAAAATCAAGAAAAATCAAAAAAAAAATCAAGAAAAATCAAAAATTTTTTAAATTGTCTTTTTTTTTATCTATAAATTCTTTCACCTCATTCTAAGATTTATATTTTTAAAACATATATATATATATATATATATATATATCTCTCTCTCTCTATCTCTCTCTCTCTCTCTCTCTCTCTCTATCTCTCTCTCTCTCTCTCTCTCTATCTCTCTCTCTCTCTCTCTCTCTCTCTCTCTCTTTCTCTTTTCTCTTTCTAATTTTATCTATCTTGAGTTTTTGAATATCAGTTTTGGACATTCGGCATTTCACCTTTTAGGACTCGGCTGTGGTGTGGATTGTGATATGTGTGCGGTACGGGCATATAAAAAGCTAAAGTTTACACATTATGGTTTAAGAGTATTTATTTATTTATTAGTTTTTATGTTTTAATGTTTTAAAATTTAAATCTAAAATGTAAAATCTTCTACTTCTTCTCTCTAGTCTAATCTCTCTCTCTCTCTCTCTATCCCTCTCTATCTCTCTCTTTCTCTCTTCTAATCTTAACTATTAAGTAAAATCTAAAAAAATGATAAATAGTAATTTTAATAATGAAAATAAAATTAATTATAGCTTAGATAACAAAAATCTTATGGAAATGTCTGAGGTAGCCGAAACCTTGGTTTCTCCGGTTGCATTGACCTAAATAATTTAAAAACAAAAAACTTGAATAATTTCAGCAGTTTAGACTCACTTAATAAAATAAAATAAAAATTGTTAGGGGTGCTAAGAAGAATCGGCACAGTGTAATATTTGTAAAAATATATTAACATGTAAGAGTTCATGTGTGACTGAGTACCTTAAAAAATATTAACATCTAATGCACCAAAAAACATGGTGTATTAGATCCTAGGCAAACACAACTCAATGGTGAGTTTTTTGAGGCTAGATCCAGTTCAGTCTCAAAGTTTACCTCCTTCATATATAGCAATGAGTTAGAGAGGGAAGACTTGTCCAAACTAATCACCACGATGGGTCTTCTGATTAAATATTTGGAGGATCCAAGGGTAGTCAGTATTATGCAAGCATATTTTCAGCCTACATGTCATATAATTCCCAGGTTCACATCTAGGAAAAACATTCTAAAATTTTTAAGTTAAAAAAACAAATAATAATGTATGAATTTAGAGAATATAGTGGAGTGATGTCTGTGACGTCTAATATATAGAATAGTCATTATAATGGATCTTATGCATGCCTCACCGCCCACTATATAGATTCTATATAGACACTAAATAAAAAAATATTAGGATTCTCTGAAATTTTTTATCCTCGTGATGACCCAACCATTTTTCAGAGTATTATGAAAATCTTTAGAGAAAATAAAATTCAAAATAAAATATTTAGAATCACATTTGATAATGCATCTAATAATGGAGTAATGATTAACACGTTTTTAGGAATATTAGAGATAAACCATTAGGAAATATTTTCCATGTTAAATGCATATGTCACATTATTAACCTGATAGTACATGCAGGGATTAAGGTGTATGCCCACACTTTAGAAAATATATGTAACTCACTAAAATATATTCACATGCCTCGCAGATAATAGGAGTTCTATAATCTCTATTTGTTTACAAATCATAAGAATAAAAAATTCCAATTGGATGTGAGACACGTTGGAATTACATACCTGATATTAGAGTCATGTGTTGTATATATGTGATATTTGACTATGTCAATAGTAAGAGCGACAAACTTATTATTGACGACACTGACTAAGCTAGAGAAATTTTATTTATGAAATTCTTGAAGATTTTTTATGACACGAAGAATATATTTTTGTCAGTTTATACTTTCATGACTTGCATTGCACTTAGGTGCACATGCAACATTAGTAGTATGTTTGCGAAGTATCAAGATGACCTGACATTTAATGATATGGCTGTAGAGATGGAAAATAATTACTTAAAGTACTAGTCCACCATTCCATCTCTTTATCGTCTGACTGCCTACATGGACCCTAGGGTTAAGGTAGAATGTGTAGAGAATATTTTGACATATATTTTCTCGTGCATGAACCCGGAAGCCTCACCTGAAGGATTTGTTCACGAGAAGTTAACTGAGCTCTTAACATACTATAATACACGGTTTGCTAGTAATACCAGTGAGACTCTAAGTATGGATATGGATACCATATTTGGAGATGATGACTTTTTCATTTAGTTAGGAGGGAGATATGCTGGGGTGGACCATCAAATAGGATCGAACTATCTCGGTATTTAAGTACCGATTACTACTCAATCCTATCACATTCTGATACTAAGAATTTTGATATATAATAATGGTGAAAATCATACGAGTCCACCTTTCCCAAGATATCTAAGATGATATGAGATATATTGACTCCTCTAGTGTCGAGTGTAGCATCGTAGTTTTTTTTTTCTATTGCAGTAAATATTATTTTGGAAAAGAGATCAAGATTATAGCCAGATATTGTTGAGGCTTTAGCATGCATGAATGATCGGAAGCATTCGAGCTGGAGCATCCAAGATCATGCCGGGGCTGCAGCAAAAGCGGATGAGTTGATTACTGATGATTATCTATGTAATATTGATATTGAGGATGATTTGATGATTGATGACGTTGATGATTAACGGATTGAGATTTGAGACACTGATATCTGATATTGGATTTTGATGTACACATTTACAATGTATTTGTGTTTGTTATTTTTTATTTTTGATATTACTTTGAGTTCGTGGTTTGATGCTTGAAACTTGAATATTAATTCTTTGTAAATTTTTATTTTTCATTAGTTTTTATTTATATTTATGTTTTAATGTTTTATTAATTCATACACTTATACTGATACACATTTAGTTTTAAAATTTTAGTTATTTATTATAATAAATAAACTTAATGTTTTATTAAATTTGATAAAATAAAAATTTTAAAATTAATTATATATTTATAGTTAACAATTAACAATATCTATTAACATTAACTAAAAACAAAAACTTTTAAAGTATACAATTAAATAATTATAAATAAATCTTTAAAATTTAAATTTTATAATTTTTTACATATTCCAAATTAAAAAATTAAACATCGGCCCGTACGTGCTGGACCCAGCATGGTTTCATCACTTGCCAGATCGATGGGCTATATCGGGCCTAGTATGATGAAACCATGCTGGGCTAGGGACGACATGACATGGTGACCCAGTTGGGCCACCAAAAACTCAGTAGTGTCATCCCAGCCCTACCCATTTGATATCTCTAATTGAAAGTCAACATCTCTCTTGGGTCATTGTTTCATGGGATGATGTGTGTTTTCCCAATTGAGCATGATAGATAGGCCTAAAGCCAACATGCTAGTTTTATTTTCTCTATATGTCTCATTGTGGCATAGTGATTCCTTGAAATGCATAAATCATACATTTTTGTGAAAATGAGATGAAATTAAAAAATAAATACTTTAAGAGCACACACACACACACACACACACACACACACACACACACACACACACACACACACACACACCATAAGAGACATAGGGGTCTCATGTGCCCTAATATTAGTTTGAGGGCTCAAGCATGACGGAATGGGAAGTTATGTTTCATGCCTTTTAGGGAGTAACAAATATATTTGGCTAGGTTGTATGAAAAATGATGTGATTCCCAGGGAAATAGCATTTGTTGATCTTTAATTGGCACTAGAGAAAAAAAAATGGGTCAAAGGGCATAACATTTAAATAAATTTTCTAAGTAGAAAGTTCCTTCTTTTAGTGGTGAGGTTGATCCTTACATAGTGGAGTCTTGGTTGTATTTAGTAAAGCAAAAGATAGAAAATTTAGGTTGCCCAATTAAACTCAAGATTCCCATGATAACTTTTTTTTTTCATTAGGGAGATAAATATTTGATAGGAAAGTATCACTAGGCTCTGAGATATAACCCATCTGATATGAGCCGAATTTAATGACTACTATAATGACAACTACTTTGATGAGACTACTATAAGTGCAAATGGTGTCAAAAGTTTATAAAGGTAGTACAAGATCATATGAGTGTGACTAGGTATAAGGCCATGCCTTTTGAGCTGATTCATTTCACTCCTTATATGGTTGATACTAAGGGTAACCGAGCCCAATATTTCGAGCAAGGGCTGAAACCATATTTATGTTCAAAGATTATTCGTTTACACCTTTGTTAATATGATGAACTTAAAACCATAATTCTCTTGATAGAACAAAAGAGGGATAAAACTTCACATATCCGAAAAAAATAGGAAGTTCAAACCGAGTCAAAATAGAGGTGTCAAGCAGGTTTGGCAGTCAAGCATAGTCCATGGCATGAGACAATTCAGCCATGCCAAACTTGCCACAATATGGTCCATAATAATGCATAGACTAAAGTTGTCTAACATGCCGACACAAAATGTGGTAGAATACAGTCCACAATATGAATCACATTTAAAAAAAATATCTATTTTAAAATAGTTATTTTTTCATGTTCATTAATAGGACATGACAGTGCTAGTCACTATTCTATCGACATTGATAGGACATTACTATTTCTATATATTTTTTTGCCGTCAACATTAGTTGTATGACACAAGTTCGATGGATGTCAAACTTCAACATTGAAAAATTTTTAAAAAAATATATATATATAATTTTTAAATAATTTTTTTGATAAATAACATATTGATATTTTTTATCTTTTATAATTTATTTGTAATCTTTTATCCTCTCCTAAATTCTCTTAACAATCATATTGACATGGTGCCATGTTTGTGTTCAAATTTTTTATTTACATTTTAAATTTTAAATTTGGTAGAATGTAGAGTTATTTTGGTGATGAGTTATGACACCAAAGTGCAAGAATATGAAATGGAGGTAAAAAATATCTATTGTCATATAGAGTTAATATACACATTACTTTAAAAATATTTTATCTTATTTAATAATTTTTAGATAAATAAATAAATTAACAATAACAAATAAAAAATTAGAAAAATGTTACTTTCATTCTCCTACTTCTAGTCTAGTCTCCTAGACAAAAAAATGATAATTAATGAATATTATGAAAATAAATTAGACTTAGACATAGATAATAATGAAAATTCAACCAAAAGTCAGAGGCCAAAACTAAGTTCTATCTCATTGTCTTGACTCATGCACCTAATGATCTAAAAAACATTATAATATGTAAACTTTAGTAGTATAGATGTATTTAAAAAAAATAAAAAATAAAAATTCTAAAGATGTTGAATAAGATCAAACATAGAATATATATTATAAAAAAATATTTACATATATGAGTACTAGTTGTATTGATCACCTTAACAGACATGTCAATCATTATACCAAAAAATATAATGTATTAGATCTCAAGCAAACTAGCTTTTCAGTGAGGCCTTTGAAGTTTGATCACTTCAAAATAATTGACCCCATTCATTTACTATAATGAGTTTAGGATAGAATATATGATAAAATTGATTACTAGCATTCTGACAATCTTTTCAAAGGATCCTAGACTAATTTATATTATGCAAACATACTCACAAAATAGTTATACTATAATTCCTACAACAACCAATATTAATGACATAATAATATAATTAAAATTAGAAAAACAATTAGTAATTAATGAACTTAGAAAATATAATTAAGGGGTCTCTGTGATATCTAACACTTGGTCTAGTCACAATGACACTTCATTTATATACTTCACTAGCCACTATTTTGATTCTAAGTGAAAATTAATTATAAAAATTTTATGATTTTTTTGAGATATTTCATTCTCATGATGATCCTGATATATATGAGATGAGTGTCTCATGAAAATTTGTAAGGCATCTAATATTTATAATAAAATATTTAGTTTTACATTTGATAATGCTTCAAATAATAGTATCAACTATCATGATTAATATATTTGCAAGAACCTTAAGCCGATATTTTTTATTAGGTAAATGTGTCACATAATTAACCTAATAGTGCAAGTGTGAATAACAATAATTTTCCCCACATTAGAAAATATAAAAAAATTATTAAAATATTTTAAGATACCTAACAAACAACAAGAATTTCACTCTATGTTTGTCAATGAGTCTAGATAAAACTTTCAAATGAATATCAAACACCATAATAAATATACCTATATCATATTACATTCACGCGTTGGCTACCAAACACGTGATATCTAATTATATCACTAGTGAAAGTGGTAAACTAATTATTGATGATTCAGACTACAAAACTAGATTTTTATTTTGGAAAAATTTAAAATTTTTTTATGAAACTATAAACATTAGTTTTTCTATGTGTATTCTACATGAATTACACTTAGGTAAACATGTAATATTAGTAGTATATTTAGGAAGTATAAATGATACTCATATTTTAGTTTCATGGATATTGAGATAAAAACTAAATATTTAAAAATATTGAGCATTTATTCCATCTCTTAATTTCTTGACTATCTATATGAATCTTAGGGTTAACATGGAAGAAGTAGAAAACAAATTAAAATACATATACACCTACATGAACCAAGCAAAAATATTAAATAGTATTTAAATAAACAATTATATAATATATTTAAGTATTATGATACTATGTATGATAATTTTAATGAGCCTCTGATTATTGACATAGACATTATATTGACATAGACTTAATTTCTTGGCTCAATCACTATTCTATTGTGGTAATTATAGTACTTGAGTTCATGTCCCAGGAATGCAACTTGGGAGGAAAAAATCAAGTCTTGACCCAAGTATAAAATCATGTGCTTTCGGGGCAAAGCATACAATATGAGTATGCATGGATGGAAGACCAGACAACTAGTTAATACTCGGGTGGAACCACCTAGGAAGTGAAGGCCATAGAAGCCCATTGTGTGTTACACATTGAACAAAATTTAATTGTTACTCCTTTGTGGGAAATAACAACTTGATAGAAAAAAGTGTCTACTACTATAGTATATGTAAGTATATTCTTTTGGATCGAGTCCTTAAAATATGATGTGTCCTCAAAGAAGGTGTCATCAAAACTCATAATCTTCCTCCAATCTTTGATGAATAACATCTATATCTTTTTAAAATACTAAATTATCCAATAAAGGCACATTTTATAGAACATATTGTCTTCTTCTCTCTTCGTCAAGATAAGTCCTGAATAAAATAAATATATCCAAAAATCTTGAATGAAAGAGAATTTTTTTTTGGTATAAAAGGTAGTATATAATCAATCTAAGAGAATAGAAGATATTCAACTAATTAGAAAATTAGTAGTTGACACAGCTTCTCCCCAAAAATATCTAAGGCACTCCTAAAAGTATGAGTGTCCTAGTCATCTCAATTAGATATCAGTTCTTTCTCTTAGCTATATATCTTATTCTATGGAGAAGTATCAACATGATATATTTGATGAGCTATCTCATGCTCTTCGAAGAAAAAGAAACTTGATAAGATGTATATTCTAATATATTATTTAATTTACATTATTTAATTTTTGTCCTTTTAAACTTTTGTTACAATGTTATATATCATATATTATAAGCATATATATGTCATTAGTAGATGTGTCAATGGGTTGTACCATGTGACATTACTATTTTCTATGTGGTCCAGCCATGTCACCCTTTCAGACATGACACTAGATGGATCTTGTGTTATGCCCAACATGTCATGGATAGCAAACTATTAGGCATAGCATGGACCATTTGGCCTATAGTAGTGTCGGGTTATGCTGGGTCATATCATGTCATGTTAGACCATGTTGATTCATGCCATGTCTTTTTAGTTTTTGGGTAGAAATCTAATTAAAATATATTAAAATTTCAATTTTGTATTTTAGCATATAATGAAAATATTACATTTAAATAAATTAAATTAAAATAAATAATTTAAAAATTCTGAAAATTGCCTCGAATAAAAAATAAAATTGTTTAATAAAAAAAATAATTCCATTCCATAATCAAAAATAGAATATAATACATATACATTATATAACATATGATGAAGCATAACTTATAAGAGCATAAGTACATAATGACTATGGCATAATTGATAAAAATAAAAAAAACAAAGATAATATGGTATCGTATGTAAAAAATAATCAAAAATCACACGAGTCATCAATGAGTACTATGGTATGGTAGTAAAGATATAGATGCAGTTCCTTAGCATCATATATATGTTTGAAGGTATCTCTAGTGGTGGCTTCAATATCCTTGATCTCCATGACCATCATCTACCATCATCTTTTGTGCTTTATCCTAAATGCCTAATCTTGAATCTTCCTAGTTCTTCATACATTCAAGTGTCTCTATGATATACATGCATAATCTTGATCTCATATCTAAAATAATATTAGTTGTCATAAAAAAAGAATACTCTAATGTTATGCTAGATATTGGCTACCATACTAGAGGGGTTAGTAGATTATGTATCATCTTAATTAAATTTGGATAAGTAGATATATATGATTTTTACCAAAATAAAATATCTAAATTTTTATTATCATTATATGATATGATGAAGCAATAATTAATATCTAAGTATTGAGATAGCTCGGTCCTATTCAATAAACTACCCCATCATTTGCCCATAGCTATCTGAATGGATATGCCATCATCTTTAAATAAGATGTTCGTATCCATACTTGAAGTTTGACTATAACTACCATACCTATTGTCGTAATATATAAATAAGTTAATTAATTTTTTGTAAATTAAACCTTCAAATAAATGTTTATAGTTCATACATTTGGATATGTATTTCAAAATATTTTCTACTTTTTTCACCTTAACCCTATGATCTATATACATGTCTAAATAATAAAGATATGGAATGATAGATTAGTAATTTAAATATTTAATATCTATCTCAACAACCACAACAATATATCCAGGGTAGCCTTTATATTTTCTAAATTTACTATTAATATTACATATATATCTAAGTGTAATGCAAGCAATAGAGGTGTATATTAACAAACATATAATCTTTATATCATAAAAAATATTTAAGAATTTTATAAAAAAATTCATACTAGTAAAAATCACCAATAATAATTTCATCATTTTTACTAGTTGCGCAATCAGATATCATGTGTTGATAATCAATACATGACTCCAACATCAAGTAAATATAATTCTAATGGTATCTCATATCCATTTAATTTTATTTTCTTTTTTAGGCTTTCTAAAAAATAGAGACTACTAAACTCTTATATAAAGGTGTCAACCGAGCCGGGCCGGCCCTGCCCGGCACGAGGCACGGCACGGTTCAGCCGTTCCTGGGCCGGCCCGGCACTGAAAAATTCCGTGCCCGGTCCCATGTCGTGCCTGGCCCGGCAAACCGGCACGGGTTTATCCCGTGCCGGGTGTCCCGGGAGCCTGACCCCATGATGCCCCTCCGGCAAAAAAAGACCACGGGTCGGGTCTGATTCGACCCGACCCGTGGTCCCCCATATCCCGAACCGCTCGGACAGGCAAGCCCGAGCAGGCCAGGCAAGGCACGGCACAGCCCGCCGTGCCTGCGGGCCGTGTCGGGCTGTGTCGGGCCTGGTTTTTTTAAACCGTGTTGGGCCGGGCACGGCATGGTACAGTAACCGTGCGGTGCCCAGCCCGGCACGGAAGCACGATCGTGCCCTAAAAAAACGGTCCGGCCCGGCCCGTCCAGGCCCGTTTGACACATCTACTCTTATAGTCAGCTAAACATCCTAAGATATTTAGTAATTTATTTTATCTTTTCTAATGCTAGAAAAATAATTTTCATTATCACCTGTACTATCAAGTTAATTGTGTGACAAAAATACATAACATGAAAAATATTGCCTAATGGCTCATCTCTAATAGTTATAAAAACATACTAATAGCCACTATATTACTAGAAGTATTATCGAAAGTAATGCTAAATATTTTATTCTAAATATCTTATTCCCTAATTATCTTCTCATACACTCATAAGTTACATATGGCAAGTCCATCATTTTGAACCTACATAGTGGGCGATGAGGTATGAAGATAATGCATCTTCGTGATTAGTCTAGATATCAGATATCATGGACACTACTCCACTATATTTTTTAAATTTATAAATTATTAATTATTTTTCTAACTTATAATATTTTATTATGTCATTCAAACTGGTGGAACTAGGAATCATATGATAAGTAAGCTACAAGTAGGCATGCATAATACATATTATCCTAGGATTTTCTAAAAATCTAATTAAAGGACTCGTGATCATAATCCGTTTGATAATGCTTTCCTCTTAAGATTATTATGATATATGAAAGGTGTCAACAAAACTGAACTAGATCAAATTTGAAAGACCCTTTCACTAGTTTAGGTTTTCATGGGATCTAATACACTATAATTTTTAGTGCATTGATCGATATGCATCTTAAGGTGACCATCATAGCATGCACTCTTTACAAGCATATAATATTTGACAATATATATATTTTAGCGATTCTTCTTCAAAATGCCTTTAATTTTTATTTTTTATTATCTTCAAGTGGGGTGAGTCTATAATATTAAAGTTCACCTAGTTTTTTATTTTTTATGTGGCAAAAAAATATATTAGGGTCGAGACTATTGGAGAAAACCTAGTTTCTGTCCCAGGCATTTTGATAGAATTTCCATTATTATCTTTATATACATCAAATTTATTATTGTTATATTCATTATTTGTCTTTTTTTAAAAAATATTCTAATTTATAAATAAAACTAATAACAAACTTACAAACAAATAAAAAAGTAATCTATAACCACAACCACTTTTTTGTAGTCAACTTCTCATTGCATCACCTTTGATCTCTACTAAAATTTCTAGTTATAACTTACACTAAGTATGCATAAATTAAATATAGCAACAATAAAAAAATTGTAAAAATAGGAAACACATGAGGAAGAGAAATGAGAGAGAATTGTAGGCAAGGAGAGATTTGGAGAAATAGAGAATGAAATTCAAGAAATTTATATTCTCTATTTATAAAAAATTTTAAAATTTTAAAAGTATATATATTTTAATTTTATTTTATAATTTACATGGCAAAAAATCCAACAAATATCATATTTCTAGAGTGTAGCCATTGGAAACAATCATACAATAGAGCATGACCCATGACCCATGTTCCACCCATGCTTCATCATGGGTCACCGTGCATGTGAACAATGCCATCGAGTTAGTCATTGGGGTCATACTTGGCTCAACATGAGGCATGACTTGCTCAAGCCTAGCATGACACAAGTCGTGCTTCATGCCGACATGGTCTAGATCCAGACATGGTTATGTACCATGTCGTGCTAGGCCTGACACGACTAATTCAAGCCATTCCTCTTGTTGTGCCAAACTGTCTAGCCCACTTAACACTTCTAGTCTTTAGTATATGTTTTCTATTTAATTTTATGACTATAATTTGAGCATAAATTTTTTTGTTTATTTTTTGAAATTAATTTTATAGATTTAGTTGAGTTATATTTTAATGATTGTATTCTTGTTATGTTGACCAAATACAATTCTAATATTTTTTCATAAATTAAAATATAAAAATTGTTTGACAAAAATTAGATTTCAGAATAGAATTTAATCTTTTTTATTGAGAGTGTTAAAATTTAAAACTTTTAAACATTAACTAATGACATTAAAAGTACCAATTCCATTATGTCCAAATAAATTTATTCTTAATAATACACACACACACACACAAATAAATAAATAAATAAATAAATATATATATATTATGATATATAGACTATGACACACATACACACACATAATAATATGCTGTGTATGTCCGAGTTGGACATATTGGGCATTTTTAATTAAATATTTGATTTAATTATTTTTTGGGTTTAAATTTAATAAAATACATGTGTATTTATAGATTTTGTGTGTGCTCTACTAAATTAATGTCACACTTAATATTTGTGCACTAGGGTGCCTATATAAATGTAGAGTGTTATCATTAATTTTATAGAAAAAAAATTGTTGTGTTTTCTCTAAGAAAAATATAATAAGATGTTTTGGAAAAAAAAAGGTGGCACATGTCAGATTTCTAAGGCATGCACTTGAAAACAAAAAGAAAGGGGATGGCCTCTCTCTCTTTCATACAAATAGGATAAAGTCACATTTGTGAAAAAAAAGAGTTATCATCCCCATTTTGAAGGAGAAAAATAAAAGATCACTAATTTACTAAAAGTTTTTTTTTTTTTTTTGAAAAAACCTCCTATGACTTTGAGTTTGAGATATACAAGGTTCAAAGATTGCATAGAGATATCTTTCAAAAGGAACTTTGTTTCTAAATATTTTTAATGGTCTAATAGTTAGTCTCCTAAACCTAAAATCTCTGGTCTCTTTTCTTCCTTCTTATGTACACGGAGAATTGCAATGGTTCACATGGATTTCATGGTAAAGGTTCTTAGTGATTTGTGTGGAGGTTTGTGGTGGTTCATCCAATGGAAGAACATCAGTAATCTATGTGAATTTGTTATACAACTCTGAAAGAAGAGCATCAGAAATTCATGTGTCTTTTATTAGTTTTCCAATATTAAAAGAAATTAAAGTTGGGCTGAATTGCAATGGTTCACATGGATTTCATGGTAATGGTTCTTAGTGATTTGAGTGGAGGTTTGTGGTGGTTCATCCTAAACATGAAATCTATGTGTGGGTGATCAAAAATTCAACAAAATGAAAAAAGAGCATCAGATCCAGAAATATACAACTCCGAGTCTAATTGTAAATCATGTGTCTTTTATTATATTTTACATTCGAATTTGGATATGAGGATATAATAGACATTGAAATTTTATTATATTTTATGCATTTCACTTTGTGAATTTGTTGAGTATTTTACCAATGTTAGGTAGGATAGTAACTGTGTCCTAGTATATATTTTGCCAAGATCTGGAAAAATAAATAAATGATATCTTGGGAATTAATTTCATTATTTAAGTGATATAAAATTTTGGATTTAATGTATATAAGTTATATGTAACTGAAAATTAGTTTTCCAATATTAAAAGAAATTAAAGTTGGGCTGAAATATTAAAAAATTAGTTTTCAAGGTATAAAGTTGGTTTGTGGCATTTGTCTCCTTTTACACCCCCCTCCCCCCCATCACAAAATATATACTACACTACATATATATATAAATACACACATAATAAGATATATATATATATATATTGCACTATATATTTATAGACCCAATCAAAAAAATATTGGGTATGCCTGGTTTGGGCAAACTGAAATATGTATTTTTATTATTGCATGATTTTATTTTTGGTTTGTTTGGTTTATGTGTTGGATTTTATTTTTAATTTTATAATTTAATTGAGAGTGAGTGTCTCATTTAAAGTGTGTTCAAATATTAAAATGGATGTGTTATTTCTTATAAAAATAGATGAAATGAAGAAAAATATATGAAAACTAATGATGTAACAAAAATAAAAATGGAAGGGAGGCTCTATGCACATGACTATTTGTGAAAATAAGAATTATTCCCAAAAATAGCAATTCTTCCAGAAATTAGGAATCATTCCCTTTTTGTTTTGTTTTCATGAAACAAGTGAAATGAGAATTTGTGTTGTGTGGTGACCAGGGTGTGTGCATGAACCATGTGTGAAACAAGAATCCTTCCCCTTTTTTTTGTGGGAAACTATGCGTGTGTGAAAATAGGATTCATCTCATGTGTGCATGAAAACATGATTCTTCCCATGTGTTCATCATGGTGTGCGAGGGCGATAGTGAAAAATGAGAACTAATCCCTATTTTTTTGTATAAAAATTTTCCCATGAGAATCTTCAAATATTTATAATATTTAGATATGTATTTACTCTATTATTCTTCTATTTTCGAGGGTTGCTGAACTAGTGCAATGTTTGTATCAACTTCTTGTGAGCTTCGTTTTGTGTTTGTGCAAAAATAATGCTGTGTTCAGGACAAGATTGGTGTGTGGTTGTGTGGTATGTTCGTATTATGTTCATTTTATACTCATGATGTGTTTGTTTATGCTCAATTTGTGATAGTAGTGCTCAAATTCTTCAAGAATTTCAGAACAAAATTTAAACATAATTCTAAAGGTGTTTTCAATTACATTTACATTTTGATTAATTTGTGTTATGTGGATGTGAGATATTTTTAATTATGTTTTATTTATGTAAATATTTTTTTTTTATTTTGGGTAGAAAATATTTATTATGATTGTGTAAACATTATGGTGATTTATTATTTTTTAATATTTGGGCAGAATCATATAAGCATAAATAAATAAATAAAAATATATATATATATATTGGATTGTTTGAAATATACACAATTATACAAGTTTGATAGAAAATTTTAAAAACTTGAAACATGTTTTTCACTATGCATCTTGAATAAATTTTCTAACAGAAATTTGTAATATTTTAAAAAGATTCAAAATACCAAAATAACCTAATTATTGGATAGAGAATTTCCTTCAAGACTATTTTATGTTTTTTAGGCTATATCTTAGTCTGCCCCAACAAGTGATATTAAAGGTAATATTATTTTTGGTATCTTTGGTATTTTTATTTTTTAAAAGCTGGATTATTTCTTCAGGATAGTTGAAGAAATAATTTGGTTGGTATGATTAGAATATAATCTTCTAATTATTCAAAGTGAAAAACAAAAATGATTAATCTTTTAATGATGCTGGATCTAGATGAATTAACTCATAGTGATCGAAAGATGAAAGGTATAGATGATGCCAAGTGGGAATACATTTTATTACAAGGCATCTACCACAATGAGACAATGAGAAAGTGGCTGGGTAATAGATTTGACTACAACATTACAGGTCATACCAAACCTAGACTAATTTGTGATGTTTTCATCCAGAGACTATGAATTAGTCAGAATAAGTCATAGAAAAATGTCGAGAATGTTAGATATTAGTGATGTTTGTTTGGGGACAAATATGAGATAACAATTATTTCTTAAGGATATTTGATATATCTTAGAGGTTTCAATAAATTTTTCCATAAGAGTGTTGGACAGTATAAGTCATGTGGGGAAGTTCAAGGAAAATCAATGGAACATATCTAAATGATTGCTAACTATAATGAGGGATAGAAGGGCAAATTTTCTTTATTATACCTATGCTGGTGCTAGCTCAGATCGGGTAAATTTTCTTTATATAATGAGGGCTTGAAGTTATAAGTATTAATTTTGAGTTGCATAAGCTCGTGCATGTTTGCGTGGATAATGCATTTTGCATAGTAAAATAGTTCATACTCACTATTCGAATGTCACATATTGATGGTAGGATAATCAATATAAGTAGAAATTGTACTACTATGACACTTCCTTTGAGGAGATCGAGGATGATCGATCTAGATTCCTTATGTATTTGTTTTGAGACAAATAGGAATCTCAAAAGAATCTTTAATGATATAACTTTTACTTTAGCAACTCCAGGGAATCAAACTGATCAAGAAAGAGCTTATAAGTTGGATGTAAAAGTTAATATTTTTATTTCTATCAATTTTGGGGATCACATTGATCAAAAGGAATCTTATGGGTTAGAAGTAAACAATAATATTTTTATTTCGGCCACTCCCTATGATCATATTGATCAATGGGAAGCTTATATGCTGTGAGTAAAATAACAATACTTTTACTTCAGTTGCCCATGAGGATCAAATTGATCAAGGGGGTGCTTATGAGCTAGAAGTAGAAGATGATGCCTTTACTAAGGATACTCTCACATATCTATCTGATCAAAGAGATGTTGATTGCTTGAATGGAAAGGAGGACTCAAAATGTTGCAATTTTCAATTTTTTTGGGATGAGAAACAAGAAATGATTTTATAGACTAAAAGATTTTCTAAAACTTTCATTCATTAAACACAACCCAAGAATATGTCTCATATTTTCCAAATAGAATAGAGGGGGAGATTGTTAAGTCTGCACAGTTTTGGGCAGACCAAAATATGTGATTTTATTATTATGTAATTTATTTTTGGTTTGTTTGGTTTATATGTTGGTTGTTATTTTACTTATATAATTTAAATGATCATTTTATCTTTTTCTAAAAATAGTTAAAACTAAGGAAATGATACACAAAAACTCACACTGTAATGAAAATAATAAAGGAGAGGCTCTAGCCACCAGCGACCATTTATGAAAATGAGAATCATTCCCATTTTGTTTTGTTTTTGTAAAACAAGTGAAAAGTAAATTAATCCCGTGTGTGGTGACTAGGGTGTGTGCATGAACCATGCATGAAATGATAATCTTTTTCATTTTTATTTTGAATGAGAGACTGTATGTGCGTGAAAATGAGATTCATCTCGTTTGTTCATCCTAATGTGGGTACCTGAGAGTGAAAATGGGAACCAATCCTTTTTTTTTAATTCTTCCCACATAATCTTGAAGTCTCTATAATATTTAGAATTGCAGTTACTCTCTTATATTTTTATTGATGTGGGTTATTGAATTCATGCAGAGTTTGTGTAAAGTTCTTGTGAGGTTCATGCGGTGTTCTAGTGAAGATTGTTCATGCGGTGTTCTGGAGAAGATTAATCATGCGGTGTTCTGGAGAAAATTGTTCATGCAGTTGTGTGTCATGCTCATGTTGTGCTCATGCTGAGATTATGTTGTGCTTGTATTATATTCGTGATATGAAAGTGGTGCTCAAAAATCTTTAAAAATTTTGAATCTAGAATTGAAACACAATTCTAAAGATATTTTAGATTAAATTTATATTTTGTTTGATTTATGTTATTCGAATGCTAAAAGATTTTTAATTGAGTTTTGTGTAAATATTTTATCAGTTTTGGGGATAGAATATTTACCCTGATTGTTTGAAAATTATGTTGATTTATTTGTTATAATATCCATGCAAATTCATATAAGCATCAATATATATATTTCGGATAATTTGAAATAAACTTATTTGAAATTTTATAAAATATATATATTTACGCATGTTTGAATTTTGATAGAAAATTTTGAAAGCCCAAAATATATTTTCACTATATATTTTGAGTAAATTTTCAAACTAAAATTTAAAAGATTTTAGAAGATTAGAAAATAAAAAACTAAAATACCTTAATCTTTAGTCCATGAATTTGATTCGAGACTATCTTTGGTTTTTTGAGCTATATCTCAGTCAATCCCAACAACTTTATATATAAACATTTTCAAAAATTTTTAGAAAAATAATTATTTTTTTTTTTAACCTACAAAGAAGATGTGCTGAGTGAATGATTTTTTGTGGATATTTTAATTAGCATTTTTGGAAATGAAAATAGTACACCTAAAATAGCTCTCAATATGAGGCTCTCTCATAAAGAGATTACCAATCTATTCTATTACCTACATAAGTTAACC